>OY744611.1:52482457-52524957 GCA_963556255.1 Allolobophora icterica | reverse complement strand
AACGAATTGTCCTTGCCCGCTAAACGACTACCTCTCTTCTCATTCACTCCTCAATCCCCACCAATCTGGCTTTACTAAACACCACTCCACAGAAACATTACTTGCGTCTCTGTACAATAAGCTGGTCTATGCCGTCAGCCAGCATCAAATCTCCTGCCTCCTTGACATATCCGCCGCATTCAACAACATCGATCGCAGGTTCCTTCAACGACTCTATTCTTGGTTTGGCGTCTCTGGCATTGCTCTACTCTGGTTCCAACCCTTCTTGTCTTCGCGATCCTTCTCAGTTAAAGCATCCAGCCACTGCTCGCAACCCCTACCTCTCTCCTGTGGTGTTCCTCAAAGCTCCGCCCTGGGTCCACTCCTCTTCGTCCTGTAAGCCATCTCATAAAATCCTACTCTGTTGTTGACCACCGTCTCTACGAAGAGGACACCCAACTCCTGACGTAGGCTACTTCTCCCGAAACTCTCTTTGCACCTCCATTACACAATATATGAGGAATTAATCAAAGTGGTTAATCCATTGTAATTGTAATCTACACTTTAATCTGTCATTTGTAAAGCATCACTTTCAGAAACAACTCATAAGTGGCGCTCCCGACCCGAACCAGTGAGATCACTGTCAAATAATACAGACTTCAGGCGCTTGCGAAACTGAGGAGCTATATAAATTGCAACTACAGCTCTCAAGACAGACGATTAGATCTTTGTACTTTCCGTTCTGCCTTGCATACAATCCACGACAGAGATATATTGCATATTGTTACTATGGTGTCAGATCGTTTTTCAGTAAACACAGGAATGAATATATACCAATACAATTGATTTATTATTTGCAGCCAGTATGAAACCAACGCTTTCGCTCTTACTCTCCTGGGTTTTCGTTGCCATCGTCCAACTACAGTCTGTGACAGCTGAGCAAGGTAGCAGCTTTGTTAGTCAGCCATGCGCGACAAGCAATGATATTCTGTTGTCATTGGAATTTGATGTGTGCAGACTGATTAATGTATGTAGGTGTAACTGAGTTATTAGATGGCGTGGCACCCATTCACCCTGCGGCGGTGAAGAATCTAACCTGACACATTCAATGAAAAATGAGCAGGGTCGAGGCCACACGGTTGCTCTAGCACGTCCCTAAAATGGCGTGGCACCCATTGAGGCAGTCAGCGGTGGTGATGGATATCATCCAATCAATTCATTGAAAAATTAGCAGGGTGGAGGCCAGACGCGTACATTTACATGTATGTATGTATTTATGTATGTATGTATTTATGTATGTATGTATTTATGTATGTATGTATGTATGTATGTATGTATGTATGTATGTATGTATGTATGTATGTATGTATGTATGTATGTATGTATGTATGTATGTATGTATGTATGTATGTATGTATGTATGTATGTATGTATGTATGTATGTATGTATGTATGTATGTATGTATGCATGAATGTTATTAAAGCAGTTTTATTTAGCTCCCCTTTAAGAGGCCTTTTCAGAGGCATTCCCAGTGCAACCACTGTCGAACAACGCAGTTTTGAGGACAGTAAGAAATGAGGTGAAATGACCAGTTTGCATTTGGCGGCGTTTGGTAGGGAGCCCATTCCAGGTCATGGGGGCAGGCACAGCGAAGGCACGACGCTGCGGTATGGCTGTCCGCGCGCGTGGAACAATAAGTTTAGCTTGCGCAGCTGAGCGGAGAGAGCAACGGCGCTGCGAACATGAGGTTGGACAGCAGAGCTCCCGTAGATATGCTCATTGTCCGGCACTCTGATACGTACAGGAAAATTGATTGCATCATAGTTTCATATATTCTTGCCTTGGTTTTCTTTAGTTGTACAAGTGGGTAAGATATTTCACATCTGGAACATTTCTATGCATTGTTGATTGATCTTCAGAGTGCAATGAGACAATTGACCTGACCTTTCTGCTCGACTCCTCGCAGAGCATAAGTTCAACGGACTGGAACGCTTTGCTGAGCTTTGTCGCCGCTGTCGTTGAACGTCTCTCTCTGGGACCCATAACGATGCAGGTGGCCCTTGTCACCTTCAGCGACACAGCCTCCACGGCTTTCCCCCTCAACCGATCCCACGACAACGCCGTAGTCGAAGGCCTCATCCGAAACACAGCTAAGCAGGGGGGAACATCGGTCAACATCACCAACGCCCTGGTAAAATTAAACTCCGAGGTTTTGCTGCCTTCTAACGGGGCACGGAACATTGCAGTCAAAGTAGCCTACATTGTGGCTGGCGAAGGTCTATTAGGGGACGTCAACGCTACCGTCTCGTTCGCTAATTCCTTGAAGCGTGACGGGCTGGTGATTCTCGGACTGGGAATAGGGCTGAACGCCGAGGGTGTGGACCAACTGAGCTACGTCGTGTCGTTCCCTGATAGACTGAGAACCGTCAACCAGTTCAGTCAACTGAACGACGATCAACTGTACCAAGTCGTGGCCGAATCCATTTGCAACTCAAGTGAGTTATTGGAAGTTTACGATCTGTTAAAATATGCACAAAACTTAATATTTGAAAACAAATAAATCAATAGGTAAATTAATGGATAAATAAATGAATAAACGTAATGTTGCAGATCGAACCGTAAGTGGTGAGATGTTTTCAGTTATATGCAAGAATCATCAATAACTTCTGTTCTTGTAGAGCAATGCTATGCTTAACAGGTTAGATCACTCGGAGATAATGATTGGTAATTATATGCTTTTACCTTTCCAGCTTCTCTCGAGGACTGCTTTGGAAGTCAAGGTGCCACAGGTGAGTAGGCCTAGCCTAGTCTCCTACTTTTCGAAATTCAATAAACCGCGTGTAGTAGCTTCAAACTCCACGAATAAAGGTGATAATTCTCCGATCAACTTAGTAGCCCACTTTTCCGAAGCTGGCTGCTTTTCGGAAACTCATCCAAAACCTCTAATAACAATGAAACTATTGTGGTTTTTCAGGTGCTACGGGAGCTCAAGGACCACAAGGACCACCAGGTTGGTACCATCACTTACGAGAATTTTGAGACTAATATTCATCTAAGTCGCAACCATTGCTGTCATGATCATCGTTTAGTTACAGACAACGAAAAATTCCGCCCATCATTAATACGACCTCCTGTTTTGGACTGAATGGATAATGAAGAAACATATCCAGCCATTTTAAATTGTACTAATTCTGGTAGTAAAGTGTCTAACATTGTGTTCAAATTAAGTTTCCAATCATTACTGATGTTTATGATATCTTTTCATGTTCATAGGACTTCAAGGTCTTATTGGCCCCCCTGGGTCAGATGGACGGCCCGGATCTCCTGGTCTCGCAGGACCTCCTGGAGTCACAGGAGCCCCTGGGCCTCAAGGACCTCAGGGGCCGTCTGGGGATACCGGGACAATGGGAACCCCTGGTCGAGATGGAAATTCGGGAGCTACTGGTCCCAAGGGAGATCCCGGAAATAATGGAGCCCCAGGACCCACCGGAAATACTGGCATGGCCGGACCACCAGGATCGACTGGTTCAACCGGGTTACCAGGTATGTCTGTTCCTAACTATATAATTCTATCTAACTGAATCGAAGGATTATTTGACTGATTTACTGTGTATTAACAGAGTTAACATAAAGTGACTTATTATGATTGCTTCTACACGCAAACCTAGACCTTCTGGATTAAACATGATGCTCCACAATGCATTTATTGGTCACTCCGGAAATTTCTCACCATTAATCATTCACGCACTACTTTAGTGATACGCTGCGCTAGAGATATATCACACTTCTTTCAATCAAAGTTATTTTCAATTTCCAAATTCCCGGTGTTGAAACATGACCAATGTACTTCCTTGATCCAACAGGCCCTCAGGGACCTCCTGGAGTCGGAATGACCGGAGAAACTGGACAGCCTGGGTCTTTAGGGTCGACCGGTGCATCTGGACTACCTGGAGCAACTGGTACACCTGGAACAAAGGGTGATACCGGAACACAAGGAGCAACAGGGCCTGGTGGACCGCCTGGAGGCACCGGAAATCCAGGTCAAAACGGGTCGCCTGGGTCAACTGGACCTCTCGGATCGACAGGTAAATAACGCATTTCATTTACCTAGTTTCGCACCTGTAATGAATAGTTGAAAAAGGAGACACATGCGCAATTCCTTTCTTGACACTTTCTGTGGATCATCCATGTGTATGAAGCGATCGTGATATTGGTGATTATCACGAAATGATGACTCAGATAAAACTTATAACAATACAAATAATAACAAAAGGAATGATTATAATAATGAAAAGATACCAAAAATAAAATGACTTTAATTAGTTTTCTATCAGAGCAAACTTTCTCCGAAACAAAGTTCCTAATTTTTTAAATTTCTAAATATTTAAACATAAACACATTTCTGGCAAATGTACTTGACTGATGCAACAGGCCCTCAGGGACCTCCTGGGGTTGGAATGACCGGAGCAACTGGAGAGTCGGGATCAACCGGTCCACCAGGAGGAACTGGACCTCCAGGAATAAAGGGCGATACCGGATCAACAGGGACGCCAGGGTTCAATGGAACAGAGGGAGTCAGAGGGCCTGCTGGACCTCCTGGAGACACGGGAGGCTCAGGCCGAGATGGATCGCCTGGGTCAGCTGGAGCAACTGGATCCAGCGGTCCTTCTGGGCCACCAGGAGCAACTGGAGCTCCTGGAACCAAGGGTGATACAGGATCAACAGGAACACAAGGAGCGACAGGGTCTGATGGACCTCCGGGAGCCACGGGAAATCCAGGTCAAAACGGGTCAACTGGGCCTATCGGATCGACAGGTAAATAACGCATTTCAGTAACCTAATTTCGAACTTGTAATGAATAGTTGAAAAACAAGACACGTATGCAATTCTTTTATTGACACTTTTCTGTGGATCATCGATGTATGAAACGATCACGATATTTGCGATTATAATGCTGATTGAGATAAATATAATAACGAAAAACTAGAATAAAAATAATAATGTCTGTAACAATAAAAAAATAATAACTAACTGACTTGAGGATTGTTTTGCATCAGAAGCAATTTCGTCGAAATAAAGTCCAGGATTCATTAAATTTCAAAAGATTATGACATAAACTCATTTCTCGCAAATGTACTTGACTGAACTAAAAGGCCATCAGGGACCTCCGGGAGTTGGAATGACCGGAGCAACTGGAGAGCCTGGATCAACCGGTCCACCAGGAGGAACTGGGCCACCAGGAGCAACTGGACCTCCAGGAATAAAGGGAGATACCGGTTCAACAGGGACACCAGGGTTCAATGGAACAGAGGGAGTCAGAGGGCCTGCTGGACCTCCTGGAGACACGGGAGGCTCAGGCCGAGATGGATCGCCAGGGTCAACTGGAGCAACTGGGGCCAGCGGTCCTTCTGGGCCACCAGGAGGAACTGGAGCTCCTGGAACTAAGGGAGATACAGGTTCAACAGGGACGCCAGGGTTCAATGGAACAGAGGGAATGAGAGGACCTGCTGGACCTCCTGGTGACACTGGAGGCTCAGGCCGAGATGGATCGCCTGGGTCAACTGGAGCAACTGGGGCCAGCGGTCCTTCTGGGCCACCAGGAGGAACTGGAGCTCCTGGAACTAAGGGAGATACAGGTTCAACAGGGACGCCAGGGTTCAATGGAACAGAGGGAGTCAGAGGGCCTGCTGGACCTCCTGGAGACACGGGAGGCTCAGGCCGAGATGGATCGCCTGGGTCAACTGGAGCAAATGGAGCCAGCGGTCCTTCTGGGCCACGAGGAGGAACTGGAGCTCCTGGAACTAAGGGAGATACAGGTTCAACAGGGACGCCAGGGTTCAATGGAACAGAGGGAATGAGAGGACCTGCTGGACCTCCTGGAGACACGGGAGGCTCAGGCCGAGATGGATTGCCTGGGTCAACTGGAGCAACTGGAGCCAGCGGTCCTTCTGGGCCACCAGGAGGAACTGGAGCTCCTGGAACTAAGGGAGATACAGGTTCAACAGGGACGCCAGGGTTCAATGGAACAGAGGGAGTCAGAGGGCCTGCTGGACCTCCTGGAGACACGGGAGGCTCAGGCCGAGATGGATCGCCTGGGTCAACTGGAGCAAATGGAGCCAGCGGTCCTTCTGGGCCACCAGGAGCAACTGGAGCTCCTGGAACTAAGGGGGACACAGGTTCAACAGGGACGCCAGGGTTCAATGGAACAGAGGGAATGAGAGGACCTGCTGGACCTCCTGGAGACACGGGAGGCTCAGGCCGAGATGGATCGCCTGGGTCAACTGGAGCAACTGGAGCCAGCGGTCCTTCTGGGCCACCAGGAGGAACTGGAGCTCCTGGAACTAAGGGAGATACAGGTTCAACAGGGACTCCAGGGTTCAATGGAACAGAGGGAATGAGAGGACCTGCTGGACCTCCTGGAGACACGGGAGGCTCAGGCCGAGATGGATCGCCTGGGTCAACTGGAGCAACTGGATCCAGCGGTCCTTCTGGGCCACCAGGAGCAACTGGTGCACCTGGAATCAAGGGTGATACAGGATCAACAGGAACACAAGGAGCGACAGGATCTGATGGACCTCCGGGAGCCACGGGAAATCCAGGTCAAAACGGGTCAACTGGGTCAACTGGGCCTATCGGATCGACAGGTAAATGACGCATTTCAGTTACCTAATTTCGAACTTGTAATGAATAGTTGAAAAACAAGACACGTATGCAATTCTTTTTTGACACTTTTCTGTTGATCATCGATGTATGAAACGATCACGATATTTGCGATTATCATGAAATCATGATTGAGATAAATACAATAACGAGAAACTAGAATAAAAATAATAATGTCTGTAACAATAAAAAAATAATAACTAACTGACTTGAGGATTGTTTTGCATCAGAAGCAATTTCGTCGAAATAAAGTCCAGGATTCATTAAATTTCAAAAGATTATGACATAAACTCATTTCTCGCAAATGTACTTGACTGAACTAAAAGGCCCTCAGGGACCTCCGGGAGTTGGAATGACCGGAGCAACTGGAGAGCCTGGATCAACCGGTCCACCAGGAGGAACTGGGCCACCAGGAGCAACTGGACCTCCAGGAATAAAGGGAGATACCGGTTCAACAGGGACGCCAGGGTTCAATGGAACAGAGGGAGTCAGAGGGCCTGCTGGACGTCCTGGAGACACGGGAGGCTCAGGCCGAGATGGATCGCCTGGGTCAACTGGAGCAAATGGAGCCAGCGGTCCTTCTGGGCCACCAGGAGCAACTGGAGCTCCTGGAACTAAGGGGGACACAGGTTCAACAGGGACGCCAGGGTTCAATGGAACAGAGGGAATGAGAGGACCTGCTGGACCTCCTGGAGACACGGGAATCTCAGGCCGAGATGGATCTCCTGGGTCAACTGGTGCAACTGGGGCCAGCGGTCCTTCTGGGCCACCAGGAGGAACTGGAGCTCCTGGAACTAAGGGAGATACAGGTTCAACAGGGACGCCAGGGTTCAATGGAACAGAGGGAGTCAGAGGGCCTGCTGGACCTCCTGGAGACACGGGAGGCTCAGGCCGAGATGGATCGCCTGGGTCAACTGGAGCAACTGGAGCCAGCGGTCCTTCTGGGCCACCAGGAGGAACTGGAGCTCCTGGAACTAAGGGAGATACAGGTTCAACAGGGACGCCAGGGTTCAATGGAACAGAGGGAATGAGAGGACCTGCTGGACCTCCTGGAGACACGGGAGGCTCAGGCCGAGATGGATTGCCTGGGTCAACTGGAGCAACTGGAGCCAGCGGTCCTTCTGGGCCACCAGGAGGAACTGGAGCTCCTGGAACTAAGGGAGATACAGGTTCAACAGGGACGCCAGGGTTCAATGGAACAGAGGGAGTCAGAGGGCCTGCTGGACCTCCTGGAGACACGGGAGGCTCAGGCCGAGATGGATCGCCTGGGTCAACTGGAGCAAATGGAGCCAGCGGTCCTTCTGGGCCACCAGGAGCAACTGGAGCTCCTGGAACTAAGGGAGATACAGGTTCAACAGGGACGCCAGGGTTCAATGGAACAGAGGGAATGAGAGGACCTGCTGGACCTCCTGGAGACACGGGAATCTCAGGCCGAGATGGATCGCCTGGGTCAACTGGAGCAACTGGACCAATCGGATCGTCAGGTAGATAGCACGTATTCAGTTGACAAGTAGCGTACCTGTGTTGAGTGAATTAAAAACCAAGAAATGTGTTTATTTTGTTGGTATTATCCACTTGCTGAAAAACGAAGAAATGTATATATTTCACTGGTTGTCTGCATTTGTTGAATTACTAAATAATGGGTCTATTGAACTGGTTGTCACTTTATGTATATTGTTACAAGCCACCGTCAGCTCGCTGTGTCTAGGGTTAACAACGGTGCAGCTATATAACAATAAATCGAAGTTCGAGTCTGATTTTCCACTTTTCTTCGAATTCCCTTTCCACTGTCTCAACACTTCTGTTACAGCATTTACCATTAAAAACCCCGCCAGTCTAACGTTCTCTTCAAGCTCCTTCTCTCAACTCCTCTACACCTCTTTCTACCTGAACATATCTCTGTCGAAACCGGTTTTACCAGAATCAATCAGCACCTTCTCTACTCAAGCATAACAACTCCTTCTTTCCTCGCCGTAACACACCTTCCTTCTCACTTCAACTCGGCCACATACAACAATATACACATATATGCTTCATCGATTTGCATGAGACGGCGTTAATATCTCTCACTCGAATCGAGCTTTCTAACAAAGATCATTAGCTTCGCCTTCCTCCTCCATCCAGGCTTGGGACTGGCACTGCCTGGCAGTAGGACACGGAAGTGCAGTGGCGGAGTTAATGGGATGCCGACGATTATTGTTGATGTTGATGGCTAAATTAAAGATTAAAATGATGATGATCATGGTAAATGAATAGTGTAACGTTGAACTTTTTCTTACTCATAGATATCAACTTTCCCTTAAGTAAAATTGATATGCTGTTAAAAGAATTTAAGACTGACATCAACTCATTTCTACCAAGTGTACTTGACTGATCCAATAGGCGCTCAGGGACCTCCAGGAGCTGGAATGACCGGAGCAACTGGAGACCCGGGATCAACAGGATCAACCGGTTCTTCTGGACTATCAGGAGCAACTGGAGCTCCTGGAATCAAGGGAGATACCGGTTCAACAGGAACACAAGGAGCGACAGGACAAGGTGGACCACCTGGAGGTACCGGAATTCCAGGTCGTGATGGATCGCCTGGGTCGACCGGAACAACTGGACCTATCGGATCGTCAGGTAGATTTACCAAACCCAGTTGACAAATGGCGTTAGAAAAACGAAGAAATGTATCTATCTCTGTGATGTTATCTATCGACCTCTTTCGGCTGCCTCTGGCCGTCCTCTCCGTTCGTTAGACCGACATGACCTCTTGGTCCCTCGGACCCGAATTTCTATGGCTCAACACCATGCCTACGCATCTGTTGTCCTGTCCCTCTGGAATGATCATCCTTCCATGACTCGTTCTCAGATCCTAACTGGGGGCATTTCTGCTACTTCTCGCTGTCTTAAGACTTTTCTTTTCTCACGGGGCTCCTCGCACTGGGAGCGCCTCTGATTAGGTTCTACGTTGGGAGGCGCTTTATAAATTCGTAAATACAACACAATATAATTTCACTCTCACTTTTTCTATGGCTCATCGGTTTGCATAAGACGGAGATGACGTTGATGTTGATGGTTAGGTGATGATGAAAATAGCGATGATCACGGTAATACAAATAGTATTAACTTGAGCTTTTCTACTTAGAGACCAAATTCCCGTAACTGAAATTGATAAATAATTTATAACATTTCTAAAGACTCTGACATATATAGTCGTTTCTACTTCACTATACCAACAGGCCCTCAGGGACCTCCAGGTGTTGGAATGACCGGAGCAACTGGTCAACCAGGAACCAAGGGAGATACCGGTTCAACAGGAACACAAGGGGCGACAGGGCAAGGTGGACCACCTGGAGGCACCGGAATTCCAGGTCGTGATGGATCGTCTGGGTTGTCCGGAGCGACAGGTAGAATATATAGCTTCTGTTGACTTTTTGCACCTGCATTGAATGGTGGAAACAGAAGAACTGTATGCAATTGCTTTCTTGTGACTGTGTAGAATATCAGTCTTCGGCACTTAGTGATTTTGATGATGATGACGGTGATAATAATGGTGATGATGATAATAGTAATACCTTAATCTGATTAGATTAGTTGCACATATGAAGGTACTACTAATTGTTTATTTATTACCTTTTGCGGTAGGTGCTTCGGGAAATGTTGGGCCACCTGGATCACCCGGACAAAGTGGATTTCCTGGACTTCAGGGTGATCAAGGATATACTGGACCCTCAGGTGCTCCAATCATCATTGTCATTTTGTACATTGTGTATACATTGATTGTTCTAGTCTGTTGTCATCTTGTCCATAGGGATCGACGGTAGATTGGTCAGTTTAATTGAGGGCATTAGAGTGGACATTAGTTTTAGAGTAATTAGCAAACAATAGAGTAGGCCTACTTGCTGATAGTAAACTGTCTTGTGAGTGTTGAATTAAAACAATTTGTTGCCAATTGGTAGGTAATGTTGGAAAACGAATTGTTACTTGCTCAGAATTATGTTTCCCACAGGGCAGGGTCATTTCTGGTGGATTGTCTAAGTATTTGTGCAATACTTTAAATCTTCCAGGTCCGGTTGGATGGACTGGATCTGTGGGTGCAAGAGGAGAGAATGGCCTTCCTGGGCAGCCGGGACCTCAAGGCTCGCCTGGACTCAAAGGAGAAACCGGAAGCGCTGGTCCAGCTGGTCGTGCAGGGGAAGGCGGAGCAACAGGTGACATTTGTGGGATTTGAATATGATGATGACTGCAAATTGTTGAAAGAGGATATAACGATAACGATGCGATAACGATAACGATGCGATAACGATGCGATAACAGTAACAAAGTGATAACGGTAACGAAGCGATAACGGTAACGATGCGATAACGGTAACCGGGACGAGAATAACGATAGTGACGATATCATGAATGCCTGAAATGCCTTTACATGAATGCGAGATCAAATTACAGCGCTGTTGTAATAATTAAAGGATCTATGTTAATTGACTGAATAATTTACTAACTACCTAATCTACTATATAAATGTATAGGGCCAACTAACTTCACACACATGATATTAAATTACACTACACGAGTTTAATGTAAGGAGGCAAATGCCACGCTGTGTTGTTCACCTTACTGCCCACTACTGCTGGTAAAGTTGAGCCATGTATTACATATAATTGCAATCTATCGAAACAAATAAGACGTGAATCAAATGTATTTCGAGAAATAGAAAGTTTGAATTAGAATGTAATGTTTTTCAGGAGCTACGGGAAATTCTGGTCAACCAGGACCAACAGGTCCAACTGGACCATTGGGTTACACGGGTCCTACTGGATTTACTGGTGGTACTGGACTTCCAGGTTCAACAGGAATTACAGGACCAACGGGTCGACCCGGTTTTACTGGATATACTGGGCAGCCTGGATTATCTGGACCTTCTGGTCCGATTGGGCCAGTAGGATATCCTGGACCAGTGGGCCCTTCTGGATCTACAGGCCCATTAGGGAACACTGGATATACGGGTTCCACGGGTCCAACTGGCCGTGTTGGACCCACAGGCTCCACTGGGCCTTCAGGTAATCCTGGATACCCTGGACCCTTCGGCTCCACTGGACCTGTTGGCCCTCTCGGGCCAGTTGGACCGCGTGGAGCTACCGGATCTAGTGGATCGGTTGGCGCCACAGGATATACTGGAGAGAAAGGAGTTCCTGGAAATCCAGGTATCACCGTAACTAATTGATGAGATCGGTTTTAGTCACTGGAATGAGATTTATTCTTCTTGTATGCATTTGTTTCGTTAAACAACGTTTTTTTCATGACTGCCATGATTATCATTTCCATGGTCATCATTACGATGATGATTGTCACGACTGTTGCCAACACTATCATCATCTCGATCATTATCAGCAACAACATCACCGCAAGTAGTTTGATAGACCTTACACTTCAAAATACAGCGTTACTAAATCTCTTAACAGAAATACCATAAAATCTCAGCATAATATCTGCGAATTACTGTTTCATACGCGTATGCCACCGGAACCAATGAAACGCGTTAAATGAAGGTAAGTGATGACACATTCTTTTAAGTTATTTTAAGGGATTACTGGATATTCTGGATATTCAAAATGTATGTAATCGTTGTACACCGTGTAATACATGTGCTATAGTCAGATGCAAACAATTTGTTACTTACTTGCTTACTTACTTGCTTGCTTACTTACTTATTTTCCTATTTACTTACTAGGTTCACAGGGACCTTCGGGTCCTAACGGAGCTACGGGATTTACTGGATACACTGGTCAGACTGGTTTCACTGGAGCCACTGGTACAACGGGGCCAATGGGATATACCGGACAGAGAGGTCCTACAGGAACCTCTGGTCCTGTGGGATCCTCTGGATCGCCTGGAGTTCCTGGTCCGGTTGGAAGTACGGGATACACCGGAGAAAGAGGCGCCACGGGAAGTTCAGGTGAGTTAATGATTGCATCGAGGATCTGCTCTGACTCCTTGATCTGGACCTCCTGGAAACAGGATTCGGACCTCCTTTGGACTACTCTCTGGAACCACTTCTGACTTGACGCAGCGCTCTTGAATAAGCTGGTGGCGTGCGTGCGCTTGGCTTTCGAGTGGCGCTTTAGAAGTTTGTCGCAGGTTGTTAGGCAGCTTGTTCCAGGAGTTTCTATTCGACTCCCGAAGGCCAGAAAAGACTTCGCAGAGCGAACTCTTTCCAGAAGAGAGTGTTCAGGAGTCTATGGCCAGGAACAGAAAAGGCGAAGGTCGTTTTTGCCACGATCAAATGGTGATCAAACGTCGTATAGCCGGTCAACATAAACCAAGTCTACTCTAAACTAATCTAGTCTAATTTATCCCATTTCATACTATCCTATGCTACTCTGCTTCATTCCATTGTGTTCCATTACATTCTATTTATCTTTCTTCCAGCATGTTCCATTCTACTTGTTGTTTTTGTTACATCTTCATTCTATTCAAGTTGCATTCGATTTCCGACTGTCTCGTTCTAAATTTGATAAACAGGCTCAACTGGAATGACCGGTGCAACTGGACAACCTGGATCTTCAGGGTTTACTGGGCCAATTGGCTCCACTGGAGCGACAGGACTTCAGGGACCTCCTGGAATTGGAATGACCGGTGCAACTGGACAGCCTGGATCTTCAGGGTTCACTGGCCCCATAGGCTCCACTGGAGCAACAGGACTTCAGGGACCTCCTGGAGTTGGAATGACCGGAGCAACTGGTCAGCCTGGATCTTCAGGGTTCACTGGCCCCATAGGCTCCACTGGAGCAACAGGACTTCAGGGACCTCCTGGAGTTGGAATGACCGGAGCAACTGGACAGCCTGGATCTTCAGGGTTTACTGGGCCAATTGGCTCCACTGGAGCGACTGGACTTCAGGGACCTCCTGGAATTGGAATGACCGGTGCAACTGGACAGCCTGGATCTTCAGGGTCGACTGGTCCAGTGGGCTCCTCTGGGGCCACAGGACCCCAGGGATCTCCTGGGTCTTCAGGATCTACAGGGCCAATGGGCTCCACCGGAACGACAGGACTTCAGGGACCTCCTGGAATTGGAATGACCGGTGCAACTGGACAGCCTGGATCGTCAGGGTCCACTGGTCCCATTGGCTCCATTGGAGCAACAGGACTTCAGGGACCTCCTGGAGTTGGAATGACCGGTGCAACTGGACAGCCTGGATCGTCAGGGTCCACTGGTCCCATTGGCTCCATTGGAGCAACAGGACTTCAGGGACCTCCTGGAGTTGGAATGACCGGAGCAACTGGACAGCCTGGATCGTCAGGGTCCACTGGTCCCATAGGCTCCACTGGAGCAACAGGACTTCAGGGACCTCCTGGAGTTGGAATGACCGGTGCAACTGGACAGCCTGGATCGTCAGGGTTTACTGGGCCAATTGGCTCCACTGGAGCGACTGGACTTCAGGGACCTCCTGGAATTGGAATGACCGGTGCAACTGGACAGCCTGGATCTTCAGGGTCGACTGGTCCAGTGGGCTCCTCTGGGGCCACAGGACCCCAGGGATCTCCTGGGTCTTCAGGATCTACAGGGCCAATGGGCTCCACCGGAACGACAGGACTTCAGGGACCTCCTGGAGTTGGAATGACCGGTGCAACTGGACAGCCTGGATCTTCAGGGTCCACTGGTCCCATAGGCTCCACTGGAGCAACAGGACTTCAGGGACCTCCTGGAGTTGGAATGACCGGTGCAACTGGACAGCCTGGATCTTCAGGGTCGACTGGTCCAGTGGGCTCCTCTGGGGCCACAGGACCCCAGGGATCTCCTGGGTCTTCAGGGTCTACAGGGCCAATGGGCTCCACTGGAGCGACAGGACTTCAGGGACCTCCTGGAGTTGGAATGACCGGAGCAACTGGACAGCCTGGACCAGCTGGACCGCCCGGAAAGACAGGTAATCTCAAAGTGATCGCCCCTAAATTGTGTTTTCAGCCAAAACAACTCCCTCGGAATATCTATCTTACTGCCGCGCGTCATAGTTCCATGACTGAGACACCTGTTTCTCAGACAATACCTCAGCGCTTGAGATGCCCTTCCGTGTTTCTGCCTCGGTAGAAAACTCTGCCACTGCCCGTACTCTGGTAGCACTTGGCCAAGGCGTTATTTTAAGAAGGCGGGTGACGTTAACCATCTGCACTGTGACACAGCATCAGTAAACAGAGACTGCTTATATACCTGCCTCACCAGGAACTGCCTACACGTTATTGGGGATTATGTTTGCATGTATTGTTTCTGTGAAATAGCACAGTTTTCGATATCAGAATTTGTTGCTTGTTCTACAGCGGACGCAGGTTTGACTCTTCGTTGTGACGACCTTAAGTCGTATAATGAAGAAATCTAATGCGGATGTGTTCTTCTTTTTGCAGCTGGAGAAGACACTCTGCTTCAATATCTGTCAGGTATTAACTATTTACACATATGCCAGTATGGTTAACGAAACTGCAATTACATTACCATCTTGCTGTAATCACCATCTTCTTGATGATGATGATAATGATGGTGGTAGTTTTGGTGGTGGTGATGATGATGTTGGTGGTGATTGTGGTCGTCATGGTGGTCGACGTGATGGTATCTGTGGTGGTGGTGGTGGTCACAATGATGATGATGATGATGATGATGATGATGATGATGATGATGATGATGATGATGATGATGATGATGATGATGATGATGATGATGATGATGATGATGCTGATGATGATGATGATGATGATGATGATGATGATGATGATGATGATGATGATGATGATGATGATGATGATGATGATGATGATGATGATGATGGAAATAATAATAATCTTTGTTTATTAATTCAAACTGACAAGAACGCAGTAAAATTACATGATATAGTAGCAACAGACGCCACCTAGGGAATGAAGGCTGATGACGAGCAATATCACGATGATAATAACGGTAACGATAATGATTTCGACAGCTATAACATTGTCATTACCTAAAAATGAGCTAACACGTCTTTAGGAGCTCTTTGTCCAGCTAACGATGAATGCGAATATGACAACGGTGGGTGTTCTCAAGTCTGCATCGATACATGCGACAGTTACTTTTGTCACTGTAATCCTGGTTACAAGCTGAAGTACACCAGTTATCAGAACTTCTCGTGTCCATGTAAGTACAACTTAGGTCCAGATTTGAAGAACATACTATGGCAACGTTTTGAGTATGCGCACGGTGCAATGATTGCGCTTTTTCTTCAGTTCGACAATTTTATACCCGGCAAATATTTCTTAGCATAATTATTTTACACAAAAGCAAGTGTAGGCCTAATATGAGACGAATGTCCGAAACTTCGCTTATTAAAACATCCAACCGTTCGCTCTAAAGTGACAGTCGTTATTTGTTTTGTGTAACCTACATCTCATTTACCAGTGGTACAGTTGATGTGGCTTAAAATCCCACTCCTTCAAGAAGTCCTACCCTAATCCATCCAACCCTCGGGTTCCCAAGCGTTCCCGTCCTCAACGAAATCCGCTTTTGCAGCTCATCTGCCTACTCTCTTTGGTTTCTATGGCAACCGGACTCGGATCTTCTAGGGTTGGCATCTCTGGACAACTCTTCTGATGTGACACAGCGCTCGCGAAAAAGCTGGTGCTCTGCGCTTAGCTTTAGAGTAGCGCTTTAAATATTTGGAGTTTACGATTAGAGTAGGAGTTGTACTTTGTTTTTATTGAAGCCCGTGAAACTATAGGAGAGGCTTACGAAATTTGATTTACCTAAAATTTAGACAACATGACCGACCGTCGGCTCGGACTTGCGCAAACGCAGAAATAGCGACGAAATGTTATTGAAGCCTGTGAAACTATAGATTCATTCGTTCATTCATATCATTTATATAGCGCCTCTCCAAGATTACTACTCCAGCCCAACCCCGACGGAAAAAACTGAATACTCATAAAGGTTGTAGCGTTTATTGTTCGTCCTATATTACGAGAACTCTATTAACCTGTTCAGGTGTTTTAAATTAAAACTTTTGCTCCTATTTACATACATTGTCCTACTATATCAGTCCTGATATTCTAATTCAGACGCCTTTTGTAGCGGCCGTGAATTGCAGTGAGGCGAGAGCTGACGTCGTCTTTCTGGTCGACAGTTCTCAGTCCGTTTGCAATTCCACGGCAAGTTGCTCCAACTGGCAGTCAATTCTCGACTTCATGATTAGTCTCATAAACAGATGGAACATTGGATCAAACGGAATCCAAGTCGGACTCGTTCGCTACTCTGCAACACCAAGTGATATCTTCTACCTGAACACTTACTCGGATAAGACCCAGCTTACTAACGCCATCAGCGGTCTTGCCTACGTACCAGGCGGGGTTCAGACGGGTAACTTGCGTGCTGCGCTTATGAGTGCTCGGACCAGTCAGTTTCTGAGAAGCCAGGGACTTCGTTATGGGGTTCAGAAGATCGAGGTAGTTCTCACAAACGGCGGTTTGAACGAACAGGACCTGTTGGTCGCCTGTATGGAGGCGAACGTTCATCGGAATCTCGGAATCGTGATGTACAGCGTCGGAGTGACCAGCCGAGTGACCGACATTGACCTCCAGTGTATCTCGTCTCATCCAAGAGTTCGTAACTTCAACTACTACATCAAGAGTGGTATCACGAGTTTCGAAAACATCGCCGAAATGATGAACCCTCCGCTGTGCAACTCCGCCAACACGGACTGCTCCAGGAAAGTCATGGATCTTGTTTTCATCCTCGACTCATCCAACAGCGTTAACGCAGACGGTCCCAACGGTTGGTCCAACATCCTCAACTTCGTTGCTAACGTCATCAGTGGTCTTAGCATCGGCTCCGATCGAACTCTCGTGAGCGTCGTAACGTTCTCAGACGCAGCTGGAGTTCCTATTAGACTGAGTTACACAGAAGACCAGTCGTTGCTGATCTCTGCTGTTCGCAGCTTAACCTTTCTCGGCGGTGATGCCAACATCTTTAATGCCATGTCCATCGTTCGAACGCAAGTCTTCAACGAATCCAACGGAGATCGGGCTACAGTTCGCAACGTGGCCGTTCTCGTCACTACAAGCTCGTCGTTATTCAACTCCGTTGCTGTATTAGAGGAGGTTGATCAACTACACGCGGCTGGTATCAAGACCTTTGCTATCGGAGCTACACCCAGGATTGATTTGACTCAGCTGGTGAACGTATCTTCGCCTCCGCGGCTTCAGTATCATCAGTGGTGGTATGCATCGAATCTGAACGCAGCCCTTGATGAAGTTCTCAGCTCGCTGCAGCCGGAACTGTGCTCGCCAGATTATGGTAAAGCTCAGATTGCATTTGTTTTCTGGTTGCAAAGGTACCGCCAATGAATGCATGTTAACTAGAATGGAATGTCTATGAATAATAAAAGTTACTATTACTTCCTTAAAGCCTGTGCTTACTGCAGCAGAGATATATACATCCTTGTTCTTCAAGTTCTCTGACCTTGGGCAAGTTCAAATGGCAAAGACATTACAGCAATTTTAACCGTTATTAAGCAGAAAATATTAATTCTGCATTGAAGTTAAGAAAGACAGGCTACTTATTTTTTATTATCTCAACTGAAAGTACGAAATTTCTTAACAAGAACTGGCCTGTGGTATCATCTGTCTCTCTGTCTCTCTCTGTCTCTGTCTGTCTGTCTGTCTGTCTGTCTGTCTCTCTGCTCTCTCTGGCAACCGGACTCGGATCTTCCCTTGATCTCTGGACACGATGTTCTTTTATGACACACTAACTAGAACAGACTTTGCCAGTGTTTCGTGGAATGCGAGAAGGCATTTGATAGAGTAGGCTGAAAAATCTTATGCATGCACTCAGACGAATGGGAATTGACTGGAACGATAGAAGTCTCATAGAAAGCTGGACCAGCAGGTCAGAATTAAGAAACAAAGAGAATACTCAGATCCAGGAGTATCTGGTAGAGGAGTAAGGCATGGCTGCCCACTCTCACCACTCGAGTTTAGCATTTTCATCGGGGAAAACGGATATTCAAGATATCTTAAATGTGCAATATGAGTACGGTTCATAGACATTCCATTACATTGGCCGGCTAATGCCGGCCAATGTAATGTTAGCTAAGTAAAATTAGGCCAGCCAATGTAGTCTTAGCTAAGGCAAGGTTAAGGCCAGCCAATGTAATGTTAGCCAAGGTAAGGTGGCGTTTGATAAAGTCAGCCAATCGCTATGAAGTTGAAGCGTCGTTTGTCGGGTCTTAATAAGTTTTTCCACTGAAAGCATTGTGCAAGCACAATCTATTCACAAGAACAACGTTTCTGGCGCCGCTTTACCGTGAAGATATTTACTTATATAGACACTTGAATGCTTGGTCCACTGGAAGATCTAAAGGGTCGATTCGACACCTTGGCACAGTGTTCTTATTATTTCGTTCTTATTATGTTCCTATTAGAATATTCCGACTGACTGTGTTATGAATTCAGAGTTGTCATGTCAGGAGACAGGAATCAATGGGCTCCAGTGTTTCTGCGGCTATGGTCCCTGCGACAAACGACCGATGAACGGAACTGTATGCGAAGGTAAACATCAGTTCTCCATCCAGTGATGCAAATATACTATGTACCTTTTCCCACGTTTAAAAAATATATGCCGGCAGAAGAACAACTGTTATTCAGTAGTGAGGGGTGAAACCTCTATGTACATCTTTGGGAGGAGTCTGTAATTGGCAGGGACTGCAAAACTTGTGTATGGGTACTAGTTTTGCTAGCGTAAAATATCTTGCAGCTAGTATTATGTTTGGAGGTGCCTAAGCTGTCTAAACCTATCTCCCGTTTAAACACAAATGTTGAGACGTCCAATAAGTTGTAATTATGCTCTAATCTCACTCATATGAACGCACTAAACTATTTCAAAATTACTGTCATATTACGTACTAAACAATGCAAGCTCTCTAACTGAAATTGCTTTGATTAAAATGTTTGCAGAAATTGTTTCTCTTAAGTTAACTCAATAAATTGACGTAGTTCATCTGCCTACTCACTCTGTCTCTGTCTCTGTCTCTGTCTCTGTCTCTGTCTGTCTGTCTGTCTGTCTCTGTCTCTGTCTCTGTCTGCCTCTCTCTGTCTCTCTGTCTCTCTCTGTCTCTGTCTGTCTGTCTGTCTGTCTGTCTGTCTGTCTCTCTCTCTGCTCTCTCTGGCAACCGGATTCGGATCTTCCCTTGATCTCTGGACACGATGCAGCGCTCGTGAATAAGCTGGTGATCAGCGTTTAGCTTCAGAGTAGCGCGTCCGACTACATCCCCTGAAGGGGGTCTTGCGGGCTGCTGCTCGCTTGGTGGGCGGTGTTCCCAAGTATGGTCACATCTCTGCATACATGCGGGATGTCCTCCACTGGCTTCCGATCCAGCAGCGCATTCACTATCGAGTCTCTTGCATAGTGAGGCATTGTCTTCTCGGCATAGCACCAGCTTACCTTCGGGAGCTCTTTACCCTTACCTCGGCCTGCTCTGGTCGCCGATCTCTGCGCTCGGCTTCCAGGGGTGACTTTGTGGTCCCCCGAGCACGCACTTCCACTAGACAGCATAGGGCTTTCTCGGTCGTAGGTCCCCTCTCTGTGGAATGGCTTACCCTCTGACTTGCGTTCTCTCCCACGGGACATGTCTAGTACATTTTATAAGAACCTCAAGACTTTCCTTTTTGACCGGGCTTGGGTCGGGAGCGCCTCTGAGTAGTCGCCTTGAAGGGGCGCTATATAAATTTCGTTGATTGATTGATGGTTAGAAATTTGGAGTTTACGATTACTATCACAAGACAAAATTTCAGTAAAATAATTTAAGGTGAAATATATCAAAGTAAGATCAGGTCAGGTAATACAGGTAATATCTCAATTTATATTAAATGTCTTCTTGAACACTGTTCGTCAAAAACTTGTTTAACTTGGAGGCGAACCATGAGTTCAAGGCGACCTATACAGAGATTTCAACTACCTACCATGTCACCTATATTTCGATAGAACGGTGTTTTATTGAACGCATTCTGGTATTCATATTTTCATTCAGATATCGACGAATGTCGGGTGAAAAACGGAGGTTGCGAACAAAGGTGTGTCAATACACCGGGAAGTTACTACTGCCTCTGTTCACCAGGATATGTCTTGGCTGAAAACGAACTCTCCTGTGCTGGTTCGTATCTACATGGCGGCTTTGGTTTATAGGGGAGGATAGAGTAGTGGTAACACTCATGGCCAGGAGAGCATAAGGTACGCGGATCGACTCCCGTAATCCCCCTCTAGGGTGGCGCCTTGCATGGCTGCCAAACCGTGTGTTAATTAAGATATTGATTGTACTTTCATGTCTCAATGTAATCTTACTGCGTCTGTCGGTTTGAAATAATAAAGAATATTATTATTATTATTATTATTATTATTATTATTATTATTATTATTATTATTATTATTATTATTATTATTATTATTATTTTATTATTATTATTATTATTATTATTATTATTATTATTATTATTATTATTATTATTATTATTCTTATTCTTATTCTTATTATTATTATTATTATTATTATTATTATTATTATTATTATTATTATTATTATTATTATTCTTATTATTATTATTATTATTATTATTATTATTATTATTATTATTATTATTATTATTATTATTATTATAATTATTATTATTATATCTGCAAGTGGGCGAATATTTTTCAATTAATTTGGAATCATAATTACGATGATTTTTGTTCAGGTTCATGAAATGTCTTAGAATTTAAAGTGCATTTAAGTTTTGTTTGTCATAGTTCAACAGCAATAATTAAACTCCTATCAAGGGCGAATAACAGGTAGCCTATTGATGAAAATGTGGAATTCCGAACGCATTGAGCAGGAGTATATAATCGCCGGAATACATGATCAATTATAAAAACAATTGGGCTGGTGATTAATTGAATGGGATTACTGTCTTTGTTCTGTAGATATTGATGAGTGTCAGCAGAGGGCTTGTGGCTCCGTTCAGACGTGCATCAATACATACGGTTCCTATGTCTGCATCAAAACGTGTGCATTGGGCAGCTTAAGTAAGTATTCTGTCATGATTTCTTACTCAGCGCCTTTTGGTACCGCATACAAGCTCAGACTAAACGAGATGAAGTCGTTACGAAGAAGAGGAGCAGTCCCATTAGCTAGCCCTGAGTATGAAGTGTTAGCGCCTTTATTTTCTTTGCCTCAGCATATGAGGGTTGTGGTCAGTCACCTCCTTCGCCGTTTCATCTTTCCACCGACAGTGTACATACAGTCAGTGTTCTCGTCATGGCCGAGTCGTTAAGAACTGAAAGTTAATTAATAATTGAAAGTGCACAAAACTGAAATCCCGGAAAATCGCAAGAGACACTGGCGGCCATCTTGGCTGTACCACTTTTCATTGCATCTAAAAAATAGAATTACTGACTGATCATAAAAATAATAATAATCTTCGTTTAATATTTTCAAACTGACAATTACGCAGTATGATTACAAATCAGTATGAACGGATGATCACAAATTATTACAGGAGTCGAATTTAACTGTATACGGCAGCCATGCAAGGCGCCCATCACGTCCTACATCTCATTTTAACAACGCACAATCTCGCGAATGATAGGCTGAGTGGATTTTTGGGAGGATTGCGGGAAGCGATCCCACTACCTACTGCTCTTCACGCCAGTGATGTTACCACTACTCTATGGATCCCCATGAAGCGCAATGTTCTTCGTAACTTTAACCTTTTGTAACAGTTTGACGGTGACTGAGTAATCGGAATTTGTTATTTGTGTTTAGTTTTATGTAATTCGAATGATGGCTGCCTCGTCTGATCTTAGTTAAGCTACCTAGTTATGCGTTTTCCTCCATTTGAAGACTTCATTACTCTAAAGTCTGACCGCTATAGTAATCTAGCTACTCAATGTACCAGAAGGGATCTATGATCCCTTTAGGGTCCCCTGCACCGTTCTCGTTGTAATGTCACTGTTGTTAACATTATGAATAAAGATTGATTGATTGATTATTTTATTTGTTTTAGGTCCTAACAAAAACTAGACGACCTGGAAACCAATAGCGTCAATTTCGAAACCTCATAGTATATTTCAAACGACTTCGCTATATCGGACGCTGATTATGATCAGTTAGACCTAACTACCTATGACTATGATACTATTGAGCGTATACTAAGGTTTCAATTTACTGACTGTATACGGATCGACTTATCAGAAATAGCTCGAGTTTACCTGTTTTAAATAGTATGCATGTACTTGGATACTTTTCAAGCATCTTTTAAGTTTTAAGAATCTCACTTAAGACGGCATGCAGTGGCCTGCGTTGGAAGTGTTGGCGAAGAATCAGTCCTCTTGATCTTGACAGGATAAACTGTTGTATTCGCAATTCTATAGTTTAGCATTGTGGCGTCGAAACTTTTTCACTTCATAATTACTATTTATTGCTGAAAGAAAATGATTTACCACGTTTACACACTTGTATGCATACTTTCAGCTTTACTGCGGTTGCCTCGTGATAAATAAAGATCAGATTTCCTTTAAGCGCTAAGACATATCAAGCTGAGCAATAATCGCCATCGTCATCGTAATTTTAATTCACAATGAACATAAAAAGACTTGTCCACTTGTAGATGCAATCTAAGCGGCCATGTAAATGCTCTGTAGATAGAACCTTCACAGGAGAGTCTGTTTTCGGCCAAGACTTATCCTGGTGAACATGGGCAGTAGTAACTTCCCAATTTATTGACACGACTTTGTTCGCAACGTCTGTTTTTCACCCGACATTCGTCGATATCCGAAAGCAAATACGAATACCAAACTAAGTTTAAGAATACACCGTTGAATCGAAGTATGGGTGAAATGGTAGGTAGTTGGACTCTCTGGGTCACAGGGAACTGGATGGTTCGTCTCCAAGCCAAAGAGTTTCTGACGACCAGTGTTCAAGAAGGCCGTTAATAAAATGAAGGATTAATCAGCAGCGCTCGTGAACAAGTTGGTGCCCTTCGCTTAGATTTCGAGTAGCGCTGTAGAAAAATGGATTTAGCGATTACGATTAAGATTAATGTTAACGATAAGAAAGCATCCCAGTTGGTCTCCATTACATTCCATAGATGGCCACACTTTGCGGTTTAAACTTGGATTGATATTAACAAATATTATTGTTGAATGTAGAATAGTTATTCGTTTTTATATCAATTATTATCCACTACTGAGTATCAACAACTGAATACTAATTTCTGTTGTTCATTAAGGCTGCGGCAAAATGAGCTTTAATTTTCATCTTCAAGAAATCTTGTGGAAATAGGTCCCGCGGTATTTCCCATAGTTTAGACAAATATTTAGTTAAATCGTTTGAACATTATTTGAAGAATTCCTCCTTTGCTGTTCTCGGGTGGTGCCAGTCCGAAGCATTGATAAGGAAGGAGGTTACTTTAATTATCTTCGTTAGGTTAAACAGAAACTAAGAACCAAACTCCATTTCAGAACACCCTCTCTGCTGTATCAGTGGTTCAGAAGATGTGGAGTCTGTGTTAGAACAACTGCAAATTAACCTGTAATGCTTGTCTCTTCTAGCTTCCAGTTAAAAGCTGTGATAGTGTCCCAAGAGACAGTCCTAGCAACCAAACCATTCCACAAATCTACAACACGCATCGAAGAATGTCTGTCCTAATGTTCCTTTCGGTGTCTGAAATAATGTATACCTGTGTCCCCGAGTTACCTTGCTTGGTGCAATTCAAAGAACCTGTCCCACTGTAGTGCCTCCTTTCCAGTGAGTTGTAGATGTTACAGTAACTTTATCGAAAATTACACAGAAAATATTAATTTTGCATTGAAGTTAAGAAAGATAGGCTACTTATTTTTTTTATCTTGATCTCAACTGAAATTACGATATTTCCTAATATGGAATGACCTGAAAAATATTCTTTTATGACACACTAACTAGAAAACACTTTGTGCGTGCTTCGTGGATACGAGAAGGCGTTTGATACAGTAGATTGACGAAAAAATAGATGCATGTACTCAGACGAATGGGAATTGACTGGAAAGATAGAGGTCTCATAAGAAATTTGGACCAGCAGATTAGAACAGAAGTAACTAATTACATTTACACAAAAAAGAAAACACTTAGTTTATACTACATTGAAGTGTAACAATCTTCTATCATTGCCTGAGATACATAAGCTTATATTCACATTTACAATTAATTAAACTGAAGATAGTTTCACTTAGGCGTATTCCGTTATCAAGAATTGGTCTCGCCTACTTAAATGATAAATTTTACTGAAAATAACTGTTTTTATTATTTACTAATTCGTATATCTAAATTAAAATGTAAACACATCTTCCGTCATAAATTAAATTGAAAAAAATGCTCGTATCATGAAATTAACATGGAAATACTTGTTTTTATCATAACTCGTATTTCCGTCAAAATTAAACTGAAAATATTTGTTTTATGATAAAGCAGAATTGCTTGTTTTTATCACAAATAAACCGAAAAAACCTTGTTTTTGAACGATTCAAATTGAAAATACTAATTTTCTCCAATCTTAACCGTAGAAAATTTATCGTGTAAAAACTCTGTTACGTGGGATAAAATATCTTGTCATCAAAGCCAACGACAACTTATAATTCACCTTAAACAGCGTTAATCGCAAAAGAACCTATATAATATTTTACAATATAATTGAGTTTTTAAAATTCACATAATATATCAACAATCGATGAATGCATAGTAGGGTACAATTGAAGTAAATCTGACTGACATTGTCTCAGAAACACCTTCCCACTAATAGTAATTGTTGTATAGTAATTGGATTTAGGCATGTAAGCTTACTTAAATATGTATGTGCGTATTAGTGTGCATATATGTATGTATACCTGTAGGAATATAAATATACTAATGAGGGAAAATATGCATTTATGTAGAAATATGCAATCGTAATGGTAATCGTAAATTTGTATAGCGCCACTTCAAAGAAACTCATTAGAGTAGTAGTAGTAGTAGTAGTAGTAGTAGTAGTAGTAGTAGTAGTAGTAGTAGTAGTAGTAGAAGTAGTAGTAGTAGTAGTAGTAGTAGTAGTAGTAGTAGTAGTAGTAGTAGAAGTAGTAGTAGTAGTAGTAGTAGTAGTAGTAGTAGTAGTAGTAGTAGTAGTAGTAGTAGTAGTAATAGTAGTAGTAGAAGTAGTAGTAGTAGGAATGTATTTAAATATCTGTTGGCGTATGCATGTATATACACATGTATAATATATACTTATGTATTTATATAAATATGTGAATGTATGCATATATATATACGTATGTACGTGAATATGTGTGTGTGCATGTATGTACGTTTTTATGTGTGCATCTGTCTAGATAGTAAAACTAGCTCCTTCAAGTCTCCTCTGTTCACATCGACAACCATCCCTAACCGATTCCCCGTTCCTCCCCTCCAAGACAATTCTCTGTTCTACCACCATCCATTCGCCTGCTGTAGGAGCCGAGCATCCAGTCCAAAGCCAGCGTCATTCATCGGGTCCATGAGGAGAGAGTTGGTCGTTGAGACGAGGTTTGATTCGAGGAACCTCGTAGAATTAGACCCTGGAACCATCTCACCCCTTACATTACAACCCCCTGCTGCACTGTGAACCCCTGAGCCAGAAACTCCCATCGTAGGTCCCGCCGTACCCTGCTCTGCATCGAGGGCATAGGTCACGACATCGGGCAACCGGAAGCGATACCCGGACAGTCCCCCATCGAAGACCTCGTGATTCAGACGTCCGTCGATGACCGGATAATGCACTTCCGGTTTCGAAGAACCCAACAGCATTCTGTCGGCGAAGGCATTCTGCTGACTGGGAAACAAGGGCTTCACTCCCGGGATGATCTTCGAGGCTGGACCGGAGGATTCGTGTACGGCCTTCTTCTGCTTGTAGCGATGATTCTGGAACCAGATCTTCACCTGGGTCGACGTCAGCTTCAGCAACTCGGCCAGCTGTTCTCTCTCCTGCGCCGACAGGTAGCGCTGCTGACGGAAGCGACGCTCCAGTTCAAAGGTCGTCGTCTTGGAGAAAAGTATCCGACGGCGTTTCCGCTTCGTCTGCTCCGAAATTGTCTGATCGGATCCGGAAACAGCCGAGCATATCCGAGTAGCAATTCCAATCGCCGGGTCGGGGCTGAGCGACTGTTGAGCTGGATAGGTGGCGCTGGTGACGTGGTCGGTCCTGCCGGAAGTGGACAGTTTGTAGGTGGACGAAGGGAGTGGACGAAGATGAGAATCGGCGCCGCTAGAGATGGAGCTGCGTTGGTCGCTGTTGGTGGAACAGTCGCTGAAGATATCGGTTGCTGCTGCAGCTACGGAAGATGAGGATGATGTCCAAGGGATGGGAGAACAGGAACGCACACCTCCGTAACAATCTGTTCAAAGATTATACCATCGACATCGACAACATCATCGAAATTATCAACAATTAAATCGTAGCCATGATCATAATCATAATCGTCGTCATCATCGTCGTCGTCGTCATTATCATCATCATCATCATCAAAATCATCAACAATAAAATCATAATCATTTTGATAATCATCATTATTATCTTTATCACCAACAACAAACAATAACAACAACAAGACCAGGCAAGACCAGGATGATGATGATGATGACCTGTTGTAAGTAAGTAAGTAAGTATGTAAGTAAGTAAGTAAGTAAGTAAGTAAGTAAGTAAGTAAGTAAGTAAGTAAGTAAGTAAAGAACATACTTACTTACTTACTTACTTACAACAGGTCATCATCATCATCCTGGTCTTGCCGACATTGTCGACTTTAAAATATTTAAACATTAGTTACATTACCACGTATATTTACACTTACACTGATATTTACACTTACACTGATATTTACACTGACATTGAAACTGACACTAACTTATTCTTTACACTGCCGCTTACACTTAAAATTATATTTACTCTGCTACTTACATTTACACTTAAATTTATACCGACACTAAAACTGACACTGAAACTGAAACTTTGCAAGTGCCCCATTTCCCCAACACTGAAGCACAGATGATCAGATTTTAATTGGGTAAAATTATTTTTGAATCTACGGGCACCATTTACCAAGAACAGCTAGCACGAGACACCAATCCTCCTTCA
Source organism: Allolobophora icterica (assembly GCA_963556255.1). Lineage (NCBI taxonomy): Eukaryota > Metazoa > Annelida > Clitellata > Crassiclitellata > Lumbricidae > Allolobophora > Allolobophora icterica. The sequence continues at coordinate 52,497,173 of OY744611.1, read as the reverse complement.
ATGACAAATCTTCGTCGATCTTCTAAGCAAACAAGATTAACTCAATGTTTACCGACTAACAACACAGACATCATATATATATATATATATATATATATATATATATATATATATATATATATATATATATATATATATATATATATATATATATATATATATATATATAGTGTATACTATATCAACTACATATATATCACACATATTTATATATGTATATATATGTATATGTATAAATATATGTATATATATGTATGTATGTGTATGTGCATCTATATGCACACAAGCCGTTTGATATATTTGATGTACGTATACATGTATGTATGTATCAAGATACTTTATATAGCGCCTTTTACGTACCTCACAAGGTAGTCTGACTGATCTAAAAAGGTGCGTTTTAAGACAGTCTGAGAATATAATTGTATTGTATTGTGATGGGTAATTTTGTGAGTAGGTTTTCTATGTAGATGCGCTGGAAACAAGGTTGTGTCCAGTGTATTTACGTAGAAAACCTACTCAAGTCATCCTTAATCTCTCTCTCTCTCTCTCTCTCTCTCTCTCTCTCTCTCTCTCTCTCTCTCTCTCTCTCTCTCTCTCTCTCTCTCTCTTTGTCTCTCTCTCTGTCTGTCTCTCTGTCTCTCTGTCTCTCTGTCTCTGTCTCTCTGTCTCTGTCTGTCTCTGTCTGTCTCTGTCTGTCTGTCTGTCTCTTTCTCTCTGTCTGTCTCTGTCTCTGTCTCTGTCTCTGTCTCTGTCTCTGTCTCTGTCTCTCTCTCTCTCTCTCTCTCTCTCTCTCTCTCTCTCTCTCTCTCTCTCTCTCTCTCTCTCTCTCTCTCTCTCTCTCTCTCTGTCCTTGCTCTTGTACGTCTGCGCCAGGAAGCATCCTTGATTGGGGAAATGGCGTGACATAATGCTATACGTTAGCATGAGCGATAATAGATTTAGTTGACCGTGATGATAATAAACACAAGACAACAATATTACAATACCTTATATACAATATCAGCGTGAGCGATAATAGGGCGTCTTGCCTGAGACTGCGAAGGCGCCGTTGTACAATGTCGTCGCAAATGGCGGCGACTGGTGGAATCGCGGAAGCGTCAGACAATCGGCTCTCGTGGCCATATGGTGACCACCGATAGACGTCAGCTGGACAGACTGACCAGTGGTCATCTGCCTGTTGGGGGCGCTGCAACTGACCGCTTTCTCCGAGTCATTGGTCGAATGTAGAAGGTGTCTGACGCTGAAGCTCCCTTTCTCGTCCAGTCGATCAACGCTCGGTATGATCTGTCGGCAGATTAAAGACACGATCGGCGGATCAAAAACATGATCGAATGATTGACGGATTAAAGATATGATCGAATTATCTGTGGATCAAAGACATGATCGAATATTCTGTGGATCAAAGACATGACCGAATGATTGGCGGATCAAAGACATGATCGAATAATCGGCGGATCAAAGAAATCATAAGATATTCGGTGGATCATGGAGACAAGCAAGTGATAGGTAGACCAAAGACACCTTTACTCAAGGGATCGATGATGTTTGCGTCAAGCGATAGTCGGTGGTATTCTTCGAACGAAGAGAACAAAACGGGTTCTGACGCTAAACATTTGGATCAAACGAGACTCCGATCAACAAAGAGTAGGACAAAATAGGTAGTAGCGGTAGTTGTAGTAATGACAGTAGGTCTGGTAGTAGTAGTAGTAGTAGTAGTAGTAGTAGTAGTAGTAGAAGTAGTAATAGTAGTTGTAGTAGTAGTAGTAGTAGTAGTAGTAGTAGTAGTAGTAGTAGTAGTAGTAGTAGTATAGTGGATCTGGTATAGTAGTAGATATAGCTATACTACTACTAGTGGTAGTAGAAGAGATGGTATGTTATCTACCATATATATATATATAATGATTGGCGGATCAAAGACATGATCGGATAATATACTATTATACCAGATCTACTACTACTGCTGCTGCTACTACTACTACTACTACCGTACCTACTATCAATGTCTACCATTACTACTACTACGGCTACTATTTTGTCATACTCTTTGTTGAACGGAAGTACTAGTAGTAGTAGTAATAGATCTAGTATGTTATCTACTATATAGTAGTACCACTAATAGTAATAGTAGTAGATCTGGTATCAGAGTATAGGTATAGTACTACTAGTTCTACTACTACTAGTAGTATTTTGTAAATGCTATCTTGCTATTTTTTCTGCGAGGTATAGACAGGACTAACAAGAGAGATACACAAGGCAAAGAATAAATTGCTTGTTATTATTATTATTATTATTATTATTATTATTATTATTATTATTATTATTATTATTATTTTTACAGTAATGTAATAATTATATTATTATTATTATTATAATTTTTATTTTTATTATTGCAGTAACCGAGTACTCCGAGTAGAAAAGACTCGTAGGTCGTCGTGAACATCCGTTCCTTTATACGGTCGAGTGGATTCGAATTCGTTTGCATTCAGTTCCGCTTGACTGGCGCCGGCCCTCTGCCGACAATATTTGTGCTCGACTCGAGACTTGTCTAATTAAATGCGCGTCGTGCAAACAGAATCTGATTCGACAACCGGAAGTGCGTCACCGATTTGCTGATTAAGATGTCGTCCGCGGCGACTTCCGTCACGCTTGATTGAACGTCGGATCGATGCGGACCGAGCGATTGATTTCAGGGCGGCGTTACCTTTGAGATGTCGCCCGTATGAACACGCGATGCTCTGAGGGGGGGGGGTTGACGTCGGTTTGTATATGTATCTGAGTATGGTTTTTTGGGTGAGGTGGGTGAGGTGGGTCTTTATATTACCTGAATATGCATTTGGTGGGTGAGGTGAATGAGGTGGGTGAGATGGGTCTGTATATGTATCTAAATGTGGTTGAGGGGTGAGGTGGATGAGGTGGGTCTGTGCGTGTGTACCGGAATATGTATATTGTGGGTAGGGTGGGTGAGGTTGTTCTGCATATATACATGTATCTGAATATGTATTTTGTGGGGGTGAGGTGGGTTTGTATATGCACCTGTTTATGTAATCTTGGGTTAGATTGGTGGGTGGGTTGGTGGGTTAATGTTTGAGTGGAATTGGGTTTGGGTGGGTGGATGGGATTGGAGAAACTTGGCGCTTTTTAACAGATGCCAGCTTATAACTGGTCCCATCCGTTATCCTCTTTCAGCTCTGGTTACTAACAGTCATTCTACCATGTTACTGCTCACTGCCTGTGCGGCTGCTTGTCTGCATGTGTGTCTGTATGTCTGTTTGTCTGTGTGTGTCTGTCTTTTTCCCTCCGTTCTTCCGCCTTCGATTCAGCGGATTCACCATACCTGTCTCTTTCTTGTTCTCTTTGTCTCGCTCTCCATATCTCTCTGTATGTAATTCCCCTCTTTCACCGTACACCACTTTGTCTCCCGTTATCCATATACATGTACCTTTCTCTTCATGTTCTTTTCCTCCCTGCGTTCGTCAATCCGTCCATCCGTCCATCCAACCATTCATGCGTCCATCCATCCATCCATCCATCCATCCATCCATCCATCCATCCATCCATCCATCCATCCATCCATCCATCCATCCATCCATCCAGTAACGATAGCGGTAACGAAAATGTTCGTTAACGAAAATAAAACGATTTCCTTAATGATAACTATAACGAAAATAACTCTAACGAAAAAGTGCAATATCGACAAACATGAGAACGTGAAGATGCGCTAGAACTAATAGCCACACATGTTCGCCCCGGAGTTTGGATTTGTGAATTTACCCAGTAATAGTGGCGCATTTTATTAAAATTGGTTTAATTTGTAAACGTTTCTCTATAGCGCGTGCAACACAAATTGACTAGCGCAAATTCGCAAAATTAGTAGTCATATTAATCTTGTAGTCAAAATGTCTCTAAAGATCTTGAGCGGGAGCAAGCGTGGGAATGCTGTCTGGAGTCATTTCAAGTACGAATCAGTCTCAAATAAAATTTCGTGTATCATCAGCGGTTTTGGTGTTAATGATGGGAAGTTATGCGGTTAAAAAACACGACTAATCTATTCAATCATCTCAAGTATCACCATTCACCTAGGCTACGTGCAAAGAAGTCTGCGCTACAGAGAGTGATAGAAAGACGGGGATGGAAGAGAACTCGGCGAAGACAATCAAAACTGGTGAGATCTTAACATAATCAACACATCTGGTGCGTCTGTAGGCAAATTCGCCAAGTCTTATCATGTTTTCACCGAGGTTTACATGATCCCTCAGGTGTATGATACTAATTAATAATGTTAACTCTGGAGTGGCCGTCCTTGTCAAGATCTGGGAGAACGAAAGTGCTGGGGAAAGCGACTGCGTTGAAACGTTGAATTGCGATGGACAGGCTCTGGAACAAATAACTGGTTTCTCTTGGGTCTCCCGAGATTTGGTTTAAGTTAGCGAGAAATGCCGGTCTTATTAATGTTATTATTAAAGAATATTTATATAGCACCCCTTCAAGGCAGTCTACTCAGGACCGCTCATCCATCCATGGGCAAAAAGAGAAGTCTTTAAATTAGCATAGAAAGTAGTAGAGTGATCCATAGGGACCAGTTGGGGCGCCAGTGGGAGTTTTTTAAAAGAAAGTATTAACTAAAAGTAACTGAAATAAAAATCCAGTAACTATCAGGGGCGCCGGCAGCGTGACGCACTGGACGCACGTGCGTCCACCCACCAAATCGAATCCACACAAGGATAAGGCATCGCATCGATATTTTTGACAATTTCACTGTGTAATTTTGGTTTACCAGAGAGTAGGCCTATGTATAAATAATATCATAATGATATCATATGCGTGTGTTAAACTGTACTTTTATGAGTCACTCTGACTCTCTGAGTCATTTTTCAGTGTATGACTACGAGTGACAGAAAGGAGGAGGGTGTGGATGGGAGGAGACGGGATGGGTGTGCGTCCAATTTTTTAAAACTTGGCGGCGCCTCTGGTAACTATAGCTATAAAAACTACTAAAATACTATTTTAACTGTAAATATAACTGAAATGAAAAACCATTAACTATAGCTTTAACTGTAACCAAAATAAAATCTGTAAGGAGAATCACACTGTTCGATCCTTCCGACCAACGCAGGATAGCACATTAAGTCACAAAATCTTTCTTAAAACATGTTCGAACTCATGCATTAGTAAGCTGCCTTATCTGGTTTCACCTGACATGATTTCATCTGACCTTATTTCAACTGACCTAATTTCACCTGACCTGATTTCACCTGACCTTATTTCAACTGACCTAATTTAACCTGACCTGATTTCACCTGACCTTATTTCACCTCACCTGACCTGATTTAACCTGACCTAATTTAACCTGACCTAATTTCACTTGACTTTATTTCACCTGACCTGATTTCATCTGACCAAAGCAAGACCAGGTGATACATCAAAAAGCAAAGATATATCGGAGATCTCATCTCTCCTTTATATTTAGTTAATCCGCGTATACACAACGAACTTATTAACAGCGCATTTACGAGGTAATCCAGCCAAACTACATTAAGTGTCCTAATAAATTAATATATGTCGCATGCAAACATACATACATACAGATACACACACACACGTACATATACTTTCATACATGCGTGCATACATACATACAACATACACGCATACATACATACATACATACATAGATACATACACACTTACGCATATACATATATATATATATATATATACATACATACGTGCATAGATACATACAACATACTTACATACATACATACGCCAACATGCATGCAAAAAAAATATACATGCATACGTATGTATGTATTGTGTACATATCAACATACATACAATGCATGCAAACATACATACATACATGCATACATGCATTGCTACATGCAGTAGCCTTATTGCGACGCAAAATAACAGACCCTAGGTCAACTGTATACCATCGGTTTATTTACGCAACACATTAACCCCGTTCAAATACTTCTTACCCCGCCATGATAGTAGTCATTGCTAATCCCGCCGCCAGTGGTCGCCCCTACTCCTCCCGTCCCGCCCTCTTGCGGCCGGCGCCTCAAGACAAGACGACGTTTGTGTGTGCAGACAACTTAGAACCGGACGTGACGAAACAGGCGGCGGCGGACGGGGGCGGAAATACTTCGGAAGGGTAAATGTTTGTCGAGTTCCGTTCTGTATCCGGTCGACTTCTCGTCGCGTAAATTTACTCAGCGTGTGCATACAGTCAAATTGCGGATAATATATCCTTTTATCGTTCAATTTACTTGGGTCAACAAACATAGCCACCCTCGCAAGACTTAACTACCAGCCAGTGAGGGTCCTCTGTTTGTCTCAGCCCTGGGTACGCCCCTACCACGAAATGATACGAACAATCATACGGCTATTAGGCAATTCTTGGTGAAGAAAAAATGCGGATTTTATGGGGTAAATGTGGGTGATTAAAGACGAGGGTAAACTTCCGCAAAAATTCGGCATTCCAGAGAAAAGATGAAGAAGAATTTGAAGACGAGAAGGAGATGGAGGAGGAAGAAGATGATGATAAGAAAAGAAAAGGGGAATAGTAATATGAATGTGAAGAAGAATAAGAAGAATGAGGGGATGAAGAGGAAGATGAAGAACTAGAAGAAAAAGAAGAAAAGCAAAAACAGATCATAAAGAAAAGATACTAAAGAAGAAGATGTAGAATGCGAAGAAAAGAGAAAAAGAATGTGAAGAAGAAGAAGAAAAATGTGAGGAAGAAGAAGAAGAAGAATGTGAAGAAGAAGAATGTGAAGAAGAAGAAAAAGAAGGAGAAGAAGAAGTGGAAAAAGAAGAAGAAGTAGTAGAAGAAGAATGTAAAGAAGAAGAAAAAGAATGTGAAAAAGAAGAATGTGAAGAAAAAGAAGCAGAAGAAGAAGAAGAAGAAGAAGAGTATGAAGAAAAAGAATGTGAAAAAGAAGAAGAATGTGAGAAAGAAGAAAAAGAATTAGAAGTAGAGGAATAATAATAATAATAAAAATAATGATAATAATAATAGTAACAATAATAATAATAATAATCGTGCCACTAGCCTTTGAGACCTTCGGCCCAATCAATGCTGCTGGACTAGCATTCATCCAGGACCTTGCACGTCTTCTGAGCCAGGTCTCAGGAGACCCAAGAGAAGCTAGCTTCCTCTTCCAACGCTTAGCTGTGCAGTCCAGCGCTTCAACGCCGTCGCCTTCCGCAACACTTTTGTACTTCCAGGTCACGATGAAGATGGTCACTCCAGAGATTAATTTTCACATATTTAGTATCTGACTCCTGAGGGATTATATGTACCTCGGGGAAAAAAATAATAATAATAAGATGATGATGATGATGATATTCGTTTATTTGTTTATAAAGTAAACACATGCTGACAAACCGCAGCATGGAACAAAGTTACACAGAGTTTTGAGAAGTAGATTATGTTGAGTATAGTGTTCTGGAAATTAAGTCTCTATTGTCTTTAACTGGAAGACAGTAGTGGTGATTCTGGGGACGTAATGACTATACAGTTTTATGGACTGGTCCCAAAAGAGGCCACAGGACGTGATCTTGATTGTTCTTAATAGATGTAAATAATCGGCATTCACAGAATTCGCAAAGTTAGCTATAGTCAGTTGTTCTTCGTTTACTAACTTCATTCTCCGCAACCTCCTCATAAAACGTTCTAATCTTAGCGGTCTGATGATGAAGTTAATCCCACGACGCTGGTATAGCATATAGAAGTTTGGCAGTGTTGTTGCTCTCGTAACTTCTTGAAGAGCTTCATTGGAGAGTCCACGATGTTTTTGTACTCTCAAAGCATATAGTGATCTAGCACAAGTTGCTAGGGTTCCGCTAACACGAGCCTCCGCTTGACATTAACAGACAGACTTCAAGGATGTTCATGGAGTAAGTTCTTCTGAGGTCGAGGAATTTTTTGCATCTGGCTCATGGAATTATCATCTCGCGAGATTTGCTTTGGTTCAGCCGCAGATTATGTCTGTGAGCCCAATCTGCGATATGTGCTCTGATTGTTTGGTCAGGTACATTGAAGCAGGGACGATTAGGTAGGTATCATCCTCATATTTAGCAGTGAAGTAGTAGCAGTGGAAGAAGAAGAAGAAGAAGAAGAAGAAGAAGAAGAAGAAGAAGAAGAAGAAGAAGAAGAAGAAGAAGAAGAAGAAGAGAAGAAGAAGAAGAAGAAGAAGAAGAAGAAGAAGAAGAAGAAGAAGAAGAAGAAGAAGAAGAAGAAGAAGAAGAAGAAGAAGAAGAGAAGAAGAAGAAGAAGAAGAAGAGAAGAAGAAGAAGAAGAAGAAGAAGAAGAAGAAGAAGAAAAGAAGAAGAAAGAAGAAGAAAAGAAGAAGAAGAAAGAAGAAGAAGAAGAAGAAGAAGAAGAAGAAGAAGAAGAAGAAGAAGAAGAAGAAGAAGAAGAAGAAGAAGAAGAAGAAGAAGAAGAAGAAGAAGAAGAAGAAGAAGAAGAAGAAGAAGAAGAAGAAGAAGAAGAAGAAGAAGAAGAAGAAGAAGAAGAAGAAGAAGAAGAAGAAGAAGAAGAAGAAGAAGAAGAAGAAGAAGAAGAAGAAGAAGAAGAAGAAGAAGAAGAAGAAGAAGAAGAAGAAGAAGAAGAAGAAGAAGAAGAAGAAGAAGAAGAAGAAGAAGAAGAAGAAGAAGAAGAAGAATAGCATGAAAGAGAAGAAGGTGAAGACGAAGGAGAAAAAGATGATGAAGAAGAAGACTGTGAAGAAAAGTGTGAAGAGGAACTGGTCGTAAGCGTTAAGTATGCATATGGTTATGTTCTCATGTATGTCATTATGTCACAATTTACTTTGCTAAGTAAATAAGTACGTGAATTTATTACGTATGTAATTATTAGAATGTCATACTGCCGTTGGATTACTATAGTCTCCTCTGCGCCTCGGCCAAGTTCTCCATCGACCTCAAGAGGCGCCGCAGAGGAGTTTCCAAAAGAAGCTTTTAAGCAAGTGCGCTGGGCAAGTATGTAAGAATGTATAAGGCAAGAGGTGCAGACGACGTATTTTGGGCTAAGTATGTGGGAAGTATGCATAGTGATTAAGTAAAGTATTTAGTCAAGTCTATCTTAGTTGGCGTGTTCAATTTGAAAGCCACATATATTTAGACTAAGTAAGCATGTTAACCTAGCCAAGTATGCCACCTCAGTATGTTTAATCCTGTCATAATATTTAAGCTTAGTATCTAAGCTAGTCATAATATTTAAGCTTAGTATCTAATCTAGTCATAATATTTAAGCTTAGTATCTTAGTAGCTGTCCATTAAGCACGTAGAATAAGTTTATATGCCAAGTATGTAAGCTAAGAATGCAAGTTAACTAGGTAGGCTAAGCATGTTTACTAACGTGTCTAAGTATGTACGCTAAGTATTAGGATAACGTACTTAAGGATATAAGTGTACGCTGAGTAGTAAGCAAACGTACTTAAGTATGTAAGCTAGGTATGTAGGCTATCGGTTCTGAGTATGTATATATATATTCGTTTATTCAAAAGCCAAATGACAGACCGCATTAGGGTACATATACAAGTCAGGTAACAACAATGTCAAAGAATAATAAAGTTAACAATCAAAGAAGATACGAGAAATAAAATTTCTATTATCTTTAGTAGGAAGTGAAAAGTTGTGTGGCCTAGGCCTAAGATCATATGGTATTGCAGTTTCGGGGGGGGGGAGATAGTGAAAATAGAACATGAAAAGGGTTGAATTTAATGCAGCGAAATAGTCTTTGATCAGCTTGCTTAACAAGAATGTCAATCGATGGAAAATCTTGGTCTAGGAAACCCAACCGCTTCATTTTACGAATTAGGCGATCAATCTTATCTCGATCAGCAGACGAGGCGAACTCCACCAAGCCTAGCAACAGTAGTAGCTCTAGCAACTTCATGTAAGGAAGCATTAGATAAGCCATGAAGTCTAAGTACTCTAAGTGCTTGTAAAGAACCAAAGCATGTACTAATGATATTATTGATATGAGAAGTTGACTTTAAATCATTAGTAATATTAACAACAAGGATGTAGGCTAAGTATGTAGACTCACGTGTTTACGAATTTAAGCTAAGTATGTACTGTAATCTGTCCAAGTATGCAAGTTGAGTATGTTTGGATCAGTTGACAGGCATACAGACAAACATACAGATAAACAGACAGACAGGTAAGCTAAGTATGTAGCCTAACCTGTATAAGTATGTGTATAAGCTAATCTCGTGGTCATACCTCCTGTACTTCAGCGCAGTTTAAGGACTCCAGTAACTGAGACACGGTCAACATCCTTTTCAACAGCTCCACCCTAAATCCTCCTCCGTGGCTCTCTCAAGTCTTCCAGTAAAGCCTTCCACCCTGAGCGCATTTAAACTTCGATGCCGTTATAAAGTCTCAATTCCCTCTCGCACCTGCACGCGCCGAATCTGTCAGCGACGCGCGACGATTGAGGCTTCTGATCTGAGGAATAGCGCTGGTGCCTTGCTGTTCGCGACCAAATTAATTGCTGTAGCGCAAGTTTATTTCCTTCAGCGATATCGTCGATGCCAGTTGTAGTTACTAACTGCAGTTCTGTGACAGATTTATTGGCATGCTGTCGTTCTGAAGGGCCCTCTTTGGAGGTGGGGCTGACTATGATGACAGCCTCGGTTGGGCTGGGGCTTGGCCCTGTGGGTTCGGCCCTGTGGGATCGTTGTGACGTCAATTAATGGCCGGGCGAAAAGAGTTCCGGAAGATGTTGCGATTGGCTCAAGTGAGCAGAACGCGGAAAATCGTTTCTAAAAATAGAATTCTTCTGGCAAAAAGTTTATCTGATTGGAACTGTTAATTATAGGACTAATGATTATGACTGCTAATTAGGACTGCAAAACTACAAACATCCTGTTATATATGTATGTATGCATGCATGTATGTAAGTGTTTAGGTAGGCATGCATGCATGTATGTAAGTGTGTATGTATGTATGTATGAATGCGTGCATTTTGTCTGTGTGCATAAATGTATGCTTGAATGTATGTAAATGTGTATGTATGCATACATACATGTCTGTGTGTCTGTATGTGCATATGTATGTAATTTCCACTTACTAACTGTTATTATTATTATTATTATTATTATTATTATTATTATTATTATTATTATTATTATTATTATTATTATTATTATTATTATTATTATTATTATTATTATTATTATTAATGAGCTTTTAAATAGCGCCTCTTCAAGGTTATCTACTCAGAAGCGCTCCTAGTCCAACCACGGCTAAAGAGAGTAGTTTTCAAGTTTGTAAGAAACAAGGTAGAGTGAGTCATAGGGACCAGGTGAAGTGCAACAGGAAGGCCATTCCAGGTTGCGGGACCAGCGACCGAAAAAGAAACGGCGCTGCATAATGGCTGTCCGCGTGCGGGGGACCAAGAGCTCGGCCTGGTCAGCCGAGCGAAGAGCAGATCGCCTCAAGACCTCCGAGGTAGAGCGACACAATTCCCGCAGGTATGGGGGAGCAAGTCCCTCTAGACAACGCCTACCCAGTACAGAGACCCTGTAGGCGATCCGCAGCGGGAAAGGGAGCCAGTGCAGAACATCCCGCATATAAAGAGAAACCTGGCCAAATCTGGGGATGCGACCAATAAGACGTGCGGCTGCACGCAAAACCCGGTCCAAGCACCCAAGGCGGGCAGCTGGGAGGCCAGCGTAAAGGGCGCTACAGTGGTCCAGACGGGAAACCACAAACGCATGGACAAGGGTGGAAGCAGCCGCCTGCGTTAGAGTGCGGGAGACTACCCTTAACTGACGAAGTTGATAATAAGAGTCCCTGTTGTTCCTTTCCAAGTTTTATTGCCAAAGCCATAGGTCATATCCAGAGGCGTCTATCCTCCCCTGGGTCATTGGAGCAACGTCCCTTTTCTCCCTCTTCTTCCCCCTCCCCGTTCCTTCGCCTTAAAATGGTGGCACACACACTGACAGATCCCCTCCATTTCCTGGATGGAGCATTTGCTCCAAGGTTTCTATGGTGTAGACGCCCCTGGTCATATCAAACTCGGCTACATCGTATTCTGCCAAAAATCGGGACAAGGCGGAACCGCCTTCGCACCGGGAACCAGCTCGAGACGACACCGGACGTGTGACATGGGCTGAGAGGTAAATTTAGCAGTGTGTGATGACAGTAGATAAACAGTATCTGTAGTCGCCATAATCGATGGATAATGAGCCACGAAGAACGAACAGGATTTTCAAAGTTCTGTTCATATCTAGGGAGCTTACTACGGTGGCCTTTTGCGGACGAGACGGTCGGCGGTGGAATTTCAGATGTTGTCATTTTTTGGCTGGAAAAAGACAACCGCAGAGGTTTTTCTAGAAGGATCTGTGATGGAGAACAGTTTTGAGGCTCGCCCTTCCTTCCTTGCTTCCGTCTGTCTGGCTGTCCGTCTGTCTGGTTGTCTGTCTTTCTCTCTGTGTGTCTATCCGTCTGTCTTTATATCTGTATTTCTCTCTGTCCGTCTGTCCTTACTGTCTGTTTATTTGAGTTTCTTTCTGTACGTTGTATGTCTGTATATTCACGTCTGTAAGAGTTTTTATGTATATGCGTATGTCTCTCTATGTGTGTGTGTATGTGCTTGCATCTGTATGTATGTATGTATGTATGTATGTATGTATGTATGTATGTATGTATGTATGTATGTATGTATGTATGTATGTATGTATGTATGTATGTATGTATGTATGTATGTATGTATGTATGTATGTATGTATGTATGTATGTATGTATGTATGTATATGTGTATAATATATTTGCATGAATGTGATTAAGTACGCATTCATGTGCTTAGAATTACGTACGCATTTGTGTATGTATGTTTATATATGTTCCAATGTATGTAATAGTGCGTATGCATTTATTTATTTTGCATCAATTCAGAGAGAGCCAGACAGAGAGACAGAGAGACAGACAGACATCCAGCCAGACTGATAGACAGAAGTACAGATACACAGAGACAGACATACAGACAGGCGGCCATACTGAGACACAGCCAGACAGAGAGTCAGACAGATACCCAGCTAACCAGACACGCAGAGATTTAGAAAGAGAGACACAGACTTACGGACATACAGACAGAGACAGAGCCAGCCAGACATACATACATACATACATACATACATACATACATACATACATACATACATACATACATACATACATACATACATACATACATACATACATACATACATACATACATACAGACAGACAGACAGACAGACAGACACGCAGACCGACAGGCGGACAGCCAGACAGACAGACAGACAGACAGACAATCATCTCTTACCAAGACACAACCCTGGTTTCATTCGCCAGGTGTCGACTCTGTTCAATTATTTCATCCACATTCAGTCATCCTAGATAATAATGAAGATCATGTTATCATTGAACTACTAGCGACATCATATTCTCAGACTCGGCATATGTAGGATATCCGAGGCCATCCCCAAGAGCCGACATCCGAACCTAGCTGTGCGACTTTGTTTAGTTTGCCTCTGCATATGAAGGTTCTGTTGAGCCAACCAAGAGACTGTGGATACGAGTGTGGGCTGCTGCATTTTCTCAGCCTCGGCATATAAGGGATGGGGCACCTGTATACATAATTAATAAGATTAAGAAGAGCGGTCTTTAAACCGAATAGGCAGCAATGGGTTATCGACTTCATTTTCTTAGCCTCGGCAGTCGGCACATGAGGACGGGTGGCCAGTCCTCTCCCTCGCCGTCTCATCTTCCCACTTTGGAAAACCGTCTGACTTGACGCATCGCTAGTAAATAAGCTGGTGCCCTGCGCTTGGCTTTGGCGTGGCGCTTTAGAAGTTTAAAGTTAAGGATTATGATTATGAAATTGTACAGTCGGAGCACTCATTTTTAAAAGCAGAGTTGGCTAGAGGGCGCAAGTGAAGCTGAAATCTCGAAACAACTTTCTGCCCTGGTGTAGGCGGTTGGTGAGAAGAGCAGGCGACGGAGGAGAGGACTGGCTACTTGCTTTCATATGCCGAGGTTTAGGAAAATGAAGTCGTTAACATTTCATAGCGATCGAATAGTCACTGCTTCTTCCTTTTCCTCACATTCTTCCTTCTGTTCCTCCTCATCCTACGTACCCTCGCCTTCCTCCTCCTCCTCCTCCTCCTCCTCCTCCTCCTCCTCCTCCTCCTCCTCCTCCTCTTCTTCTTCTTCCTCTTCCACCTCCTCTCCCTTCTCGACTTCCTCTTTCTCTCCTCATATGGCTTCTCCTCCTCCTCCTCCTCCTCCTCCTCCTCCTTCTTCCTCTTCTTATAACTTCCTCCTCTTCTCCCTCATCGTCCTTTTCTTCCCCATCATAGTCTTCCTCCTCCTCTTCTACTTTCTCTTCCTCGTCCTCACCTGCCTCCTCCTCTTCCTCCTCCTTTTCCTCGTCCTCGTCCACCTCTTCCTCCTCTTCTTCAATACCATGACTTAAGAAGTACAATAGAAAACGGAGCTGGCCTAATTATCATCTGCGTGGCATATATTCCTCCGCTGAAAGCAGTCTCTGGCAGCTGGCGTTGAAAAAGCACAGCCATTTAAAGCAACGGCGTATCTCTTGCTTTTCTCTCGAGACAGAAGTAGCAGCTGAAGAGGTAGAAACGCCTTCGATTGTCGGCCGAATTCTTATCCGCCGCCATTTTGGATCTTGCGCCATTCCAGTGATAATGACACG
>OY744611.1:52432457-52477457 GCA_963556255.1 Allolobophora icterica | reverse complement strand
CTGCTTTTTCTCTCGGGGTCTCACGCACTGGGAGCGCCTCTGAATGGTATATACCGCGAGAGGCGCTTTATAAATGCCCATATACAATACAATACAATACATACAATGATTACCGTTACGATTCGATATCGATTACTCAACTATTGCGAATACGAATACCATTACGATTACGAACATGATTACAATTTCGGTCAGATTTCAGGGCTATTGTTTGCTGTGATATCGCCTAAAGCAACCATCGACTTTGGCATTGGCATTATGATAACGACTTTGGCATCTTCGGCATTATGATGACGGCGCTATATAAATTATTTGAGCAGATTAGATTGGATTAGACTACTGTACTATGATTTTGGTCACGATTTATATACGACTAAGAATAAATATTTCTACCACGATAATTACGATTACTACAAGCAAAGCCGTGCAGTTGTTTAAGGTTCCTAGTACAAACAGTATACAATAATATACAGAATATAGAGTACTGTTTGGATTCAAGCGGAAGACCCAGAAGGGACCAAGGTTCTGCTTGTTATGGTCGCCATTGTATAATACAATGAATGTAGAATGACAAATGATTGTTCAATTATATTTAGTCCAACTGGATTACGAAACATAAAGAGAACCAGGACGGAACAATAATGCAAACGAAAGACCTTAACTACTATAGTAGAATATCGTATAGTATTCTTCTTCTTCCTCCTCCTCTTCCTCTCTTCCTCCTCTTCATCTTCGTCTTCCTATTTTTCTGCTTCTTCTTTTTCTTTTTCTTCTTCTTTTTCTTCTTTCTCTCATCCTCCTCCACCTCTTCCTCCTCCTCTCCTCCTCCTCTTCATCTTCATCTTCCTATTTTTCTGCTTCTTCTTTTTCTTCTTCTTTTTCTTCTTCTTTTTCTCCTCCTCTCCTCCTCCTCCTCCTCCTCCTCCTTATCCTCCTCCTCCTCCTACTTCTTCTCTCTTCCGTCAGGTGCGTGCCGACGATGAAGTTTGTACAAGATGGCTCCATTTCTTGCCTCTGGTAGAATCCAGGGCCGTTCTATTGTCCAAGTCTTGTTCTTTGAGATCTTGTCTCACGTTTTCCATCCATATCTGTTTATCTTCCTCAACTCCATGTTCCCGCCACGTGGCAATGTAACAGTCTTGTTGTCCTCGAGACCAAGGTCTTGGTCTCGAGTGCACTCGAGTTCGTTTTTAAAAGTCTTGGTCTTGGTCTTGGTCGTGAGGTTCAAGGTCTTGGTCTTGGTCTTGAGGTTCAATGTCTTGGTCTTGGTCTTGAGGCTCAAAGTCTTGGTCTTGGCTTTGCAAGACCAAGACCAAGACTTTTGAAAATATTAACAGTCATTTAACAAAACGCAAGGATTTAATAAAATTATCCAATAATTACTAATACAATTGCTTTAGTATTTACACGATGTGATTGAGGCTTTACTGTTGTTTTGGACAGTTATCTTGATTTCAGGTTATTTACCATGGAATGATTTCAAAACAGACTCACAATTTGTACATTTACATCCGGTACTTGAAAAGCTGCTCTGTGTGCCAGTGAATTCAGCACTGTAGAACGTATTTTTCACATGGCAGAATTTTTATGAGGCCCACAGGTCACGTCTTGGTCAGAAAATTCTGATCGGATTGGTTTTTATAAAATGCAACAGGTATTTGGAATAACATTTCGCATGAGACTTTTGTAAATACGTATTCGGAATTCTCTGCACTCTGCATTTGGAGTTGTTTTGTTTGAATAAAATAAAAGATTCATGCTTTTATTAAAATAGCGAGTAGTCCGACTTGACGATTTTTTTAGTAAGGAATAGAAGTCTGGATATGGTTGTGATTTTTTGGGGTATTTTTCTCGGTTTTGGTCTTGGGGTTCAAAGTCTTGGTCTTGGTCTTGGTCTTGGTCTTGAGGTTCAAGGTCTTGGTCTTGGTCTTGGTCTTGAGGTTTGAGGTCTTGACAACAAGACTGCAATGTAATGCTCTTTCTGGTAATCTCTTATCGTCCATTCTTGTTACATGCCCAAACCATGTCAGTCTTCTTTTTCTGATCTTGTCCACCAGTTTTTCTCTCTATCCCAACTCCTTCCGGATTACCTCATTTCGAATTCTACCTCATATGGTCCTCCCATATATAATCTTCTTAGCAAGCCCATTTCCGCGACTAGAATCCTTCTTTCGTCCTCCTTCCGTAAGCACCAACACTCAGATCCATACATCAGTAGGCTATTGGGGAGACAAATTCCCTATACAGTTTTATTTTTGTTTTTTGGATATGCTGCTCGTCTTCCACATCCTACTCAATCTGTCAAACATCGCTGCCACCAAGCCAATCCTGCGTTTTATGTCTTTGTACATTGGCCATTTACCGTTAGTAATCCTCCAAGGTATGGGGGCCTACAAACTCTGTGACCTGCTCCAGCTCCTCTCCATCCAGTCTCACTTTCAGCTCTTTATGTTGTTTTCCGATAGTCATCGTACAGTATTTATGATCAGTTAGGTATTCAGACGTTGATTTTTTAAACGGTGAGAGAGATTAGGCAGTTTACGAATATCGTAGGATGGATTATTCCAAACAAAGGGTTCAGTATATCTAATTGAAAACAGCCAAGAGTTGGTGTGATTGCGATTGTTATACTATTACGAACGCGATTACAAATACGATTAAGATTTGAGTTACGATTACTACACTGTTACGAATAATACGATTCCGTTTACGATTTCAGTAACGATTACTTTACTATTATGAAGATGATTACAATTTAGATATCGAGTACTTTACTATTACGAAATCAAATGCCATCAAGGTTGCTGTGTAGTTGCAATTAATACTGCTGCTATTATTACTTCAACACTTAAAATTACTAACGATTACATTTGCAATTACGATTACGAGTGCGGTAATACTATACGAAAGCGATTATGATAATTAATTTGACTCTGATCATTATTATGATTATGATTATGAATATGATTAATGTGTTGTCTGTTGGAACCTAAGTTCTTCGCAAGAACTGACTTGTCTAAAAACTATTTACCAGTGGCATAAAATTGCATATAGATTTTTTAGATTCTCTAAGGTTGGATTGGAATTGACTTGAATTGGATTGAGATTAGAGATTGGATAGGAATTGGATTGAGATTAGAGATTGGATAGGAATTGGATTGAGATTAGAGATTGGATAGGAATTGGATTGAGATTAGAGATTGGGTAGGAATTGGATTGACTGGATTACAGATAAGATTAGCTTAGGTTGCATTTTAATTGCGCTGAACGAATTGAATTAGAATCCCCGAAATGTCCAGAACTCTGTCGCTATGGGAGTTAGTAAGCAATAACCAGAAGTCTTGTGTTTAACATACGTGGCGCCTCCAGTGAATGCGTGCCACACTACGCCACGTCTCTAGCGACTAGAGGTGAAACTATCGTTGACATTCTTGGTCATTGCGAGGATCAGTCTATTGGAACAAACCGAGATCATGGCAAGCGATAAACAACCGCGAACCGAGTTCAAACTTTAATACCCACTCTAGCACTCCACAGAGGGAGCGCTTAAACTTTGGTCCCTCAGGGAAAGCGAACATGTGGTCATTTACGACAACAATCCCGATTTTCCGGCCACCACGGCCCAACGATAATTATTGTAAACAGTTTTCCCCACCGCGCCGACTTTTCAAGTGTTTGGCAAAAAGAGATGACCCGGCTAAAAATAGAATCAGCCGTTGGCAAGTTGTCGAAGATTAGAGCGCTGAAAGAGTGCTCGGCTGGCTATGAAGTGTTGCCAAGGCTGCGGGAAAATTCCGTGCGCGGTGGAAATTTCACAAGTTACTTTCTTATTATAAATCGTAATCGTAATCTCCAAATTCCTAAAGCGCTACTTTAAAGCTAAGATTGCAATCGTTTAGTTTTATAAATGCGTCATAATCGTTTCATTTGATCTAATCTAATTTTATTGTAATACAGAATGACGTGCAATCGTTTTATTTAATCTAGGCCTAGTATAATTTTTAATCTAAATGTAGAATGACGTTATAATCGTTTTATTTAATCTAGGCCTAGTATAATTTTTAATCTAAATATAGAATGACGTTATAATCGTTTTATTTAATCTAGTATAATTTTTAATCTAAATATAGAATGACGTCGCGATCGTTTCATCTAAAATAGAATAGTTCTGACTGCTCCGTAAACTAGGGGTCAGTCGGGTAGACATTTCCCACCGAGTACCGAATCCGAGTATTTGGATGCACAATTTACCGGATCCGGGTACGAACCGAGTGCCATTTGTTTCATATGCGAAGCTTCACATTTTCTTACAATGAAAAATTATCTAAATAAATTTCTGTACTTGTAACAATCGAATAGTACATTTTGAATCTGAATTTTGAAACAAATAATGACTTGACTGCCGTTGTGGACTTTCGATGTTGGTGTTTTTTGGACTTTTCTGCTTCAAAATGAATATGCTAGATGAAGCTCAAAGCTGATATTATGAGCCTGCAAATTCCGGCTTGTGAGACAGACAAGCAACCCTTTGTGTGTACAGTATTTGCCGAAGCGAATACTTCCGAATAGTGCCGAAAAACTGGATATTCGGCCGAGGCAAATGTCCGAGGCGATTTCCGGTTGACCCCTACCGTAAACCACTCTTCCGTTGCTAACTTGAGCTCATAATCGGTCGAAAATCTCCGTCAACGGAGGTGTTTTTTAATATGGAAACAGGTTGTAACCACTTGGTCCCAGGTCAGGAGAGTATATTGGATGGCGCATTTCTTGAACTCTGCATTCAACCAGGGCATATTTTAACTGTATAACTAGTGGGACAAATGTCCCAGTAGTCTTAGGATTTGTCCAAGTAGTTATATAGGGTGATTTTTCCCGTGCAATGAATATATAAACTGTATAACTAGTGGGCTAGTGGGACAAATGTAACAGGAGTTTTAAGATTTTTTCCCATTAGTAAAACGCATTGTCGCTTCCCATGGGCAAAATTTTATGTGACCATGAATTCCCAAAAAAGGTCATCAACTAGACCCATGGTAGACTTTGTCCCAGTAGTCTAAATCTCATAAAATATGCACTGCATTCAACTACAGCAGTTTGTCCAACATGTGACCTATGGGCAGGTGCATCGACACTCCTTCATTTTCTAGTCAAGCATTCACGTGACCCATCACGCACAGACTTTAGTCATCAAGAAGTGTCCGAGCAAAATCGTCATAACCGAGCCAGAGCTAATGCCCACGGTGTCAGCTATCTGTTACACAATGACTCGACGATTTTGCAAGACAACATTTCTACAGCACGACCGGTTTCTTCACGGACAGCTTCAGATGGGCGTCCAGACCAGTGTAAAGACTTCAAGCTACCCCGTCTTTCAAGTAACACCCGATAATCTGAAATCGATTTCATATTACCCCCGGGCGTAGCCTGAACACGATGTCAAGTTACTCCTGCGCTCTTCACATTACCCCCTCTCTAACAGAGCTAACATAATAAATAAATTCTTATGCTTACTACTCATGATACGTTTATTGAATAAACCATGTGACATATACAATTGAAAGCTAGTCTCAATAGCCTATCTGAAAAATAATGTCACAGAAATGTTAATTATTTTGAAACCATTGAAAATGCACGACATATTACGCACAATGTACGAAACATTGGATATACAAAGATCCAACCTAATTGGAGAAGTCTAGAAGAACTAGGAGAACTTATCGCACATCATGCACTGGGGAATGAGACTTTAATGACACCTGCTGCTTTAGCTATGCTACTGTACGCTGAGAACCTTCTCGAAACATTCCCTAAAGTTTCTATCGCTCTGCATACGTTCACGTCATTGATGATCTCCAACTGTTCAGGTGAACGCTCTTTCAGTAAGATGTGGGTCTCATTAAAAATAAACTGCGAACTTCATGACCCACAAACGTCTAAAAACACTGGCGCTTCTTAGTGTTGAAAGTGCTTAACTTGATATCATTTGATGACATTATTTATGACACAGTTTACACTTTTCAGATGCTAAAAGTCGCAAATGTTTCTGATCTTCTAAAACTGAAGAGAACAGATTCGAAGTTTGATAAATATACACTAACTGTATCTTGGCAATATACTAGGCTATAAAAACTTTGAAACAACCTTAGAGAATCCCAAATGCAAAACATTAAAGTTGTGCTTTATGCATTGACTACTGTTTTGAGAATCACGGCACCCAGCTTTGACCATTCTTTACGAGTTGATTGTCATGTCTTTACGGCATCCCTTTCACTCCATGCCCAATCAATACGACAAAGGACCCCCGTGTATACAAATAGTATGGGCCTCGGAGTGGTTAATCCGGCTCTGCATACATATATTGAATTCATATACATACATACACACACATACATACTTAGATGCATGCATAGATATATACGCATACAATACATATTTATATACATATTCAATTACATACATGTATACATGCATAAGTGCATAGATGCATACGTTCATACACGAAAGCTTACACACATACATGCATACATACATACATCATATGTATACAAACTTACATGCATAGATGCATACGTACATACATACATATATGCTTCTTCTTCTTCATCATCTTCCTCTTTTTCTTCTTCTTCTCCTCCTCCTTGTTCTTCTTGTTCTTCTCCTCCGCCTTCTTCTTCTCCTCCTCCTTCTTTTTCTTCTCCTTCCTCCTCCTCCTCCTCCTCCTCCTCCTCTTCCTGCTTCTCTTCTTCCTGATTCTCCTCCCTCTCCCTCCTCCCCTTCCTTCTCCTCCTACTCCTCCTCAAACATACATGCATGCATACATGCTTCTTTTCTTCTTCTTCTTCTTCTTCTTCTTCTTCTTCTTCTTCTTCTTCTTCTTCTTCTTCTTCTTCTTCTTCTTCTTCTTCTTCGTCTTCCTCTTCCTCTTCCTCCTCCTCCTCCTCCTCCTCCTCATTCACCTCCTCCTCCCCTTCCTCCTCCTCCTCTTCTTCTTCCTCCTCCTCCTTTTAATCTGCAGCTAGAACTATACGCAAAGAGCATTTACATAATATATTAGTGGTTCATCGTGTGATTAATGTAATCCTAGATCTGAGGCGAGAGGACGTCAATGGTTAATTAATAAGCGCCAGATTGAAGCAGGTGGTCCAAGTGAGTGAATGACGTCCGCGTTTTCTACCTTCGCAAACCTGGTCTATGCAAACGTACGGAGATAAATATGCGTCATTTCGAGGTTGGCCGAGCGAGTAACTATGGGAAAATGTTTGTCATTACTGAGGCGTAGAGATTTATTAAATGAGGGGGAGGGTCGTGGAAGAGAGGATCGTCAAGGAGAAGCGAGGGTCGTGGAAGACGAAATGTGTGTAGAGAGTAGAAGATCATGCAAGAGAGGAGAGGATCATGGAAGAGAGAGTAATATAGGAAAGGAAGTGGGAGGAGAAGATAGTGAAAGAGAGGAGATAATTAGGAAAGATATAAGAGGATGATGGACGAGAGGAGAGGATGATAAGATGTGAGTAAAGTAATGGAGAGTAAAGGAGAGGATGTTGGAGGAGAGGAATGGAGGAGATGATTGGATGAGTAGAGGGTAGGAAAAGAGAGAAGATAATGTAGGAGAATAGAGGATAATGAAGGAAAGGAAAATGGAAGAGAGGAGAAGGCGATGGGGGAGAGAGGAGGAATGGAGGAGAAAAAAGGGAGGAGAGGATAATGCAAGAGAGGAGAAGATAATAGAAGAGGAGAGCAATGGGGGAGAGGTAGAGAAAGAAGAGGATCATGGAAGAGAGGAGAGGATAATGGAGGAGAGAATAGGAACGAAGGAAAGGTAGAGCGAAGATAAAATACGATGAAGGATTCGAGATAAATTGAGAGGAAGGGAGAGGAAAGTAGAGGATGATGGAGGAGAAGGGTTGACAATGGGGGAGAGAAGAGGAGGAATGGAGGAAGTAAGTAGAGTAGAGCGGAACAGAGGACAGTGAATGAAATAACTATTGAAGATAGGAGAGTATAATAGGAGAAGAACGGAACAAAAAAGAATGGAGTGTTGAATACTTTACAATACAGTTCAGTTAAAAATCATCGTATATACTCCTAGCACGTTCATAGCGTCCACAGAACACAGGACGAGTAGATGCACACAATTCTGAGTCAACTCCGAGCACACTCCGTGCGTCCGCGGAACAGAAATGGAACGCACCCACTCTTGTCGTAAGCTCTGCGAATGTTGATTATGTCAAAACTGGTCGAAACCAGTTGACAAAATTTACTTGGCATGCGCCGCACACCAGTCGGCAAACAGTCCCCCGCCCACAACCACCAGCATAACAACCACCAACCTCTGGTCCGGTCAATCCCCTCCACAACCCAAAGGGGGTCAGCACGAGGCGTGCAGGGTTAAGACCCATGCATAGACGTCTGTACAATTGGGCCAACGGTATATCAATCTACAACTATGACATTCGATATTCACAGATAGACGTCATACACTTACGTGCGTACGTACGTACATACGTTAAAAACATACATAAATTCGAACACACATACATACACACATGCATACCGACAAACATTCATACATGCATACATAAACACGCATACACACATCCATACAACATATATTTTAATGCATGCACACATACATACATAAAAACATACACGTATAACACATATATACATACAAACATGCATCTATAGATACATATATACATACATATATGCATATATACATATATACTTACGTACATGCATACACACACATAGGCCCTATATATGCAAACAAACATGCATTTAAATATTGATGCATGCATACATACACACATATAAACACACACATATACATACAAACATGCATTTATACATACATGCATTCATATAACACACATACATACATACATACATACATACATACATACATACATACATACATACATACATACATATATTCATACAGACACAAATATGCAAATATACATTTATGCATACATACATACGTACATACATACATACATACAATCATACATACATACATACATACATACATACATACATACATACATACATACATACATACATACATGCATGCATACATACATACATACATACATACATACATACATACATACATACATACATACATACATACATACATACATACATACATACTTATATACATACATACATGCACTTATGCATACTTAGATACATGTATACATACATACATACATACATGTACGTGTATGTGTATCAATATGCTTAATATAGCGGCTTTTCAGTAACTCACGGAAGCGCTGACATGCATACATATTGCATACACATGGACACATGCATTCGTACATACATTCGAAATGCTGCCACACTTTGTATATTCAACAGTCGATGTGGAGTTTATAAATCTGAAAGACAAAGTTGTCTAGCGAAAGAAAATATGCAGTTAATTAAAATTAATGAATCTGCCTGCTTTATAGTATACGATACCGATATAAAGTTGATAAATTTATCATTGGCTTGCTGAAAAGCTGACAAGCTTCAGCGATTAAACTGAATTATTGTTTTTTGTGTTTTTTCTTCTTTTCGTTTCGTTTTGTGGTGTTATATCTCTGATTAAAATTTTTTTTACCAGCCATATTATGTGATTTGAGTATGGGTTACCCTAAATTAGCGGGTCCTCTGCCCCTTTTGGGTCGCCCTTGTTCCTTGCTGAGTGCTGTTTATAACAATGTATGGTTTAATGTTATTCTCTGTTGTTATCTGCACGGTACTTGGATCAATAAAGATTGATTGATTGATTGATTGATTGATTGATTGACATATACAGTGAAGGTATGAATGTACATACGAACGTATGTCTTATTCATTCATACAGACACGTTCTTCTATTCTCTCAGGTAACGTCTTATCTTCTTTTACCTTTCTTAAAACTTGCTTTTTCACTCGGGGTCTCTCGCACTGGGAGCGCTTCTGAATGACCCTCCCGCTAGAAGCGCTTTATAAATATCCGAATACAATGCAATACAATACAATACACGCGTACGTTCATGCACACATAGCCTACATGCATACTAGAGCTGTACTGAATATTCGTAGTCGAATCGGTTCCCATCCGATTAGCATGATCCGATTACCTATACTTGACAATCGGCCGATCGTTTTTCTTGAATCCGAATCCTAATCGCAAATGCGCCATAGAACTGTTATGAAAGTTAAAAACTTCGGAACATAAATATTAGAGACGGCAAAAAAACTCGGCCTGTGGACGGGAGAGATTGTTAACCCCGCTCCTGAAGAAATTTTTAACCATAAATTGGTCAAAGGTTCGTGGAGGCCACGTGCGCCTCGTGGAAGGCATTACTATCACGTGGCACTGCCCTCTCCAAGAGTCTACAACGTCTTAAATAATCATAACTTGAGTGCGGGTATGCCGTTGAATATCAAATCGTGAACTTGAAATGCGCCGAATGGGTTATAACAACGGATAATCTGTTTGGTGAAAAAAAATTCGGCAAGCTGAGCCAAAATATTTTGAAGAAACTTCTGTAAGGTTTCTCCGTGTCAGATTGGTACGCGAACACAGAGGGATTCTCTCGCTGCTCTCAAGTGGAATTTGTTCAGGAGTCCAGCAATACCTGGACCTGGGAGATTAATGTATCCCCAATGGAACCTTGCCAACGAGATACTCTAGACCTAGAGTCATACGGGACAACTAGGGCGTGTGCGACAGTCAATTGGTAACGTGCTGGACTGCCAACCGAGAGGACGGGGATTCAAATCACTGCCAGGGCAGAGGTTTGTGTTGAGTTTTCGGCTCCACCCGCTCCCCCTAGTCAACTCTGCTATAATGAGTACACTGACCGTACACTGTCGGTGAGAAAATGAGAAGGCGGGGGAGAAATTGATAGCCGAAAGATATATATAATATGAGAAAATATACATACATACATACATACATACATACATACATACATACATCATACATACAGCTCTCATATACCGAGGTTGAGAAAATGAAGTCGCCAACACTTCAGGCCTATGGCTGCCTCATGGCTGACTTAAGGGTCTGCCTTTTTTTCTTTTTCTTCAAATTAGTAGTAGCAATCCATTGTTTAACGACATCTTACAGCTACACAGGCCGTTGACGTCTTTAAAATTCAAGGATATACAGTTCAGTTCATTTTCATATTATAATTTATATCTTTCGCCTATCAATTTCGTTAGCTTTCGTTTTTGTGTCTGGCAGGTTGTTGAGATGGCGATGTTAGGCAGGTGGCTTGTGTCGAGCTATGATAATTTATAGATTAATATTCAACATACATACACCATTCATTTAGCCATTTGGCTTTTCCTTTCTCTCTTTGGCCCAAAGGCTCTTTTGTTGAGCATAAGGTTCTTTGGTGGCCATAAAAGGCTCCTTTGTTCTGTTTTTAACATTTAGTTTCCATTCTGGAAGGCTTATTAAGCTTATTTATTGTTTGTGGCCTTCAGAGCAGCTGGGAGTGAATGACTTGCTCAAGGTCCCTACACAGTAACCGTCTCAGAGGAGGAGGATCGAACCCGTACCCTTCGACGAGCGCTCAAACCAATCGGCTACCCTCGGAGCAGCCCGGTTGAAACCCTCCAGGCCCTGGAAGCTGATAATTATATCAGACAATGGCATTAATTATGAAGCAACGTTATAATTAGCAGCAGCGATCTTAGCAAGACGCGCGATTGATTGATGTGCTATTGTTGAACTTTTGATGTCAGTGGCTGCTACTAATTACTAATGGTTCGTCTAATAATAGCCGGCACTCGTAGATAAAAGCCCGTTAGAGTTGGCGTTTATCTTCAAGAGACCACTATTATTAGAAAGTTACAGACAGTGAGGCTGTTCACAACTTCTCTCTCCGCGTCGGCGAAGATATTTTGATTGATCCGAGTTTGATGAGCCGTCCATGCTTGGGCTGGTCGATAAGACGGCAAGTGTGCTCGCTGGAGGCCGACCCCCATAGTTACCCGTCCAAGGCTCTGAGCCTCTCGAAGGTGCTAGACGCTTTTCGACGAAAAACAAAGTCCAGGATGGAGTATTTGTAGGAAGGTAATCGCGGTCGTACGTGCTAAGTAGTCCGTGTCTTCTTGAAGCGACTACTGAGAGGGTCTCTCTCTCTCTCTCTCTCTCTCTCTCTCTCTCTCTCTCTCTCTCTCTCTCTCTCTCTCTCTCTCTCTCTCTCTCTCTCTCTCTCTCTCTCTCTCTCTCTCTCTCTCTCTCTCTCTCTCTCTCTCTCTCTCTCTCTCTCTCTCTCTCTCTCTCTCTCTCTCTCTCTCTCTCTCTCTCTCTCTCTCTCTCTCTCTCTCTCTTGGCAAAATATGTTGAAGGCTGTTCATTAATCTGAGATATTTATGTCGGAAATTTCTGCACTGAATATAGCCAGAATGTTGAAGGATGTGTTCTTCAGTGTTCTGTCTTTATATACAGGTCAATGACATTAGATCTAGTTATAAATTATATATTATTTATGCACCAATGCGTGTATTAATCTATTTTTGCATGTTGGCACGCATGTATACATGTGTGTACATTTAGATCTATGTATGTAAGATGCATGTGTGCATTTATGTATTTATGTATGTATGTACGTATATATGTATGCATGTATTTATATATGTATGTATGTATGTATGTATGTATGTATGTATGTATGTATGTATGTATGTATGTATGTATTTATTTATTTATTTATTTATGTATCTGTATATGTATGTATGTATGTATTTGTGTATATATTTATGCTTACCTCTGAACACTTACATAACGCTTCATAGAAACTTGGCAGGTGTTGCAGAAAGAGGCGCAACGAATCGTCCATGTACGTGGGTGACTTGTGACCTGTAACATCAAGTGTTGAGCGAAACGGAATATCTTGGGCACCAGACATTTTCGGAATTTAAGCACAGTGCAAATGGCCACGGCATTTTGTCTTAAGTTTACTAAAGAGTCTGTCGCCGCCTTCCTTGTTCCACAAGTGCGTCGATTCTGTTTGAACGAGTGTTCTCCTTGTTGGGTCAGGAGCGACAATGAACCTTATGCTCAACAAAAGAGCCTTAGGGCCAAAGAGAGAAAGGAAAAATGGCTAAATGAATGGTGTGTGTATGTTGAATATAACTTTTGATAATCACGCTACCCCATGTAGCCAACGGAGGTAGTATGTGAGGTACTGCTGGGGAGAGGTAACGTACCTGAAGGTAATTCAAGGCAGTTCAATGTACCTTCAGATTTGAGGTACCTTAGGGGAGATGTTGCAAGAGAAGAGGATGAGCAGGGGTTGGAGACATACTTGGGGAGGACTTATAGAAGCGGAGGAGCAGAAAGAAAGCGATAGGCGGATGAGGAATATGAGGAGGAGGAGGAGGAAGAGGATGAGGAAGAAAAAGAGATAGAGTAGGAGAAGGAGGAGGGGTAAGAGGAGGATAGAGTAGGAGAAGGAGGGGTAAGAGGAGGAGGAAGAGAAGGAGGAGAAAGAGGAATGGAAGGAAGAGGAAGAGGAAGAGGAAGAGAAAGAGGAATAGAAGGAGAAGAAGGAGTATAAAGAGGAGAAGGGAGAGAAGCAGACGAAGAGGAAGAAAGTAAGAAGCAAAAAGAAGGTAAACGAGTCCAGACAGAAGAATGGAGAGGAGGAGAGGAGTAGGAGGATGAGGATTTCCAATCTCGGTCTACTTTGCGTAGTAGGAATAACACGGCAACTAACAGACTACAAAATTCGAACTAAGGATCGAAAAGGTCCATTCGACCAACACGTCGAATCTCTCCGATGCGCGTTAAGGAGGAGTTCCGATGTCCGTAACATTTCTCGCTTTCCTGACCTCTCGGATTTCTTCTATGGGGGTCTGGACACTGTTACCTTCAACGAATTATGATTCCTGATTACGATCATATTGGAATGGACCATCGAATGATGGTTCGTGGATTACGAGCTTAATTAGATGAAACACCGCAATGATTTCTAAGTGCAGGCGATGGTCCTTTATTGCCGAGTACTTGTCGGAATTATTGTTGGTGGCCACCGTAGGGTCGATCGCTCCTATAGCACTAGACTTGTCGAATAAGAGGTTAGTGGACTGGGGGTCGAAGTTAAACAGACCGGAGTATGTCGTGTAACTTGATCCCCAATTGTGGCTCCAATCTGAAACCAATCCGTGGCCTCTCCGTTTTGGACTGGAACGGTGATGTGGTTCTTCCATTCCAACGGTGAATGGTTCGCTAAGTAGGGCCCAGAAATAGAGTTGTTTTTAATAGTTCTTCAAGTGCAGGCCAGAAATAGTTTGTCGTTTAATAGTTCTTCGAGTGCAGTTCATAGAAGTCTTTTCGTTTCATAGTTCGTTAAGTGTAGTCCTGGAATATGCTTGGGTCTAATAGTTCGCTAAGTGCAGAGGTGCTCGATAGTGTAGTGGTTAGCGGGCTGGACTGTCAACCGAGAGGTCGGCGGTTCGAATCCCCGCCAGTGTATAAATTTATTCCAAGATTTCTACCCCATCTGAGCCCCTAGCTAACTCAGTTATAATGGGTACATTAACCGTACACTGTCTGTGGGAAGCTCAGACGGGGAGGGAGTGGACTGGCCACCCGCCTTCGTATGCCGAGGCTAAGAAAATCAAGTCGCTAACAATTCATTCCCATAGATGCCTCAGGCAGTGCCGGATTTAGACTTGGTGAGACCCTAACCTATATAAATTCTTAGAGGTCCCTTGTTAAAAATTACATCAGAAGGTCTAAAAACATTATGCCTTTTAATTTGTTAATAGCAAGGCATTTAAAGTGAAAACTATTCAAATTATTCTCTAATGAATTAATTTACTCAGGCGAGATGGAATTTGCTACACAAGCCGTTTAAAAAGGTTCTACAAATAGTATACATATATATGTATACGTATATTATACACTACACATGACATTTTAAAAAATCTAAATTTATTTTAGGCTCCTACAGATTGTGATGCTCTAAGCTGTAGCTTTTATGGATTTTACCTAAATCCGGCACTGGGATGATGGCTGCCTGAAGGGACTCCGCTTCTTCTCCTTCTCCTTTTCCTTCTCCTCCTTTTCTTTCTTTTTCTGCGTTCAGTCCAGAAATAGTCTTTGTTTAACAGTCTGTTAATTGCAGTCCAGGAATAGTCTTTTTGTTTAGTTGTTCGTTAACTGCAGTACAGAAATAGTCTTTTTGTTTAGTGGTTTGCTAAGTGAAGTCCAGAAAAAGTCTTTTTGTTTAATTGTTCGTTAAGTGAAGTCCAGGAATAGTCTCTTTGTTTATTAGTTCGTTATGAGCTTTGTGCAGTCCAGAAAGTCTTTTTGTCTAGTGGTTTGCTAAGTGTCATCCAGAAATAGTCTTTTTGTTTAGTGGTTTGCTAAGTGATGTCCAGGAATAGTCTTTTTGTTTAGTGGTTTGCTAAGTGATGTCCAGGAATAGTCTTTTGTTTAGTGGTTTGCTAAGTGATGTCCAGGAATAGTCTTATTGTTTAGTGGTTTGCAAAGTGATGTCCAGGAATAGTCTTATTGTTTAGTGGTTTGCTAAGTGATGTCCAGGAATAGTCTTATTGTTTAGTGGTTTGCTAAGTGATGTCCAGGAATAGTCTTTTTGTTTAGTGGTTTGCTAAGTGATGTCCAGGAATAGTCTTATTGTTTAGTGGTTTGCTAAGTGATGTCCAGGAATAGTCTTATTGTTTAGTGGTTTGCTAAGTGATGTCCATGCAGGAATAGTCTTTTTGTTTAGTGGTTTGCTAAGTGATGTCCAGGAATAGTCTTTTTGTTTAGTGGTTTGCTAAGTGATGTCCAGGAATAGTTTTTGTTTAATAGTTCGTTAAGTGCAGTCCAGAAATAGTCTTTTGGTTTAGAAGTTCGTTATGTGCGGTCCTGGAATAGTCTTTTTTATTAGTTCGTTAAGTGCATTTCAGAAATAGTCTTTTTGTTTAAAAGTTCGTAAGTGCAGTTCAGGAATAGTCTTTTTGTTTAGAAGTTATGTGCGGTCCTGGAATAGTCTTTTTTATTAGTTCGTTAAGTGCAGTTCAGGAATAGTCTTTTGGTGTGATGATCCATTTTGAGCAGTTTTTCAATAAGCGTGTTATATTTTTACTCTGTGGCAAAAATATCGTCAGAATATCCTGTGCCAAGGTCCCAGCTGGAGAATGCCACATACCATACAACACATAGTTTGGTATTAAAATCCAATCTAATCTAATCCAATCTAATCCAATCTAATCCAATCTAATCCAATCTAATCCAATCTAATCCAATCTAATCCAATCTAATCCAATCTAATCCAATCTAATCCAATCTAATCCAATCTAATCCAATCTAATCCAATCTAATCTAATCCAATCTAATCCAATCTAATCCAATCTAATCTAATCTAATCCAATCTAATCCAATCTAATCCAATCTAATCCAATCTAATCCAATCTAATCTAATCCAATCTAATCCAATCTAATCCAATCTAATCTAATCTAATCCAATCTAATCCAATCTAATCCAATCTAATCCAATCTAATCCAATCTAATCCAATCTAATCCAATCTAATCCAATCTAATCCAATCTAATCCAATCTAATCTAATCCAATCTAATCTAATCCAATCTAATCCAATCTAATCTAATCCAATCTAATCCAATCTAATCCAATCTAATCTAATCTAATCCAATCTAATCTAATCTAATCCAATCTAATCCAATCTAATCCAATCTAATCTAATCCAATCTAATCTAATCCAATCTAATCCAATCTAATCTAATCCAATCTAATCCAATCTAATCCAATCTAATCCAATCTAATCTAATCTAATCCAATCTAATCCAATCTAATCCAATCTAATCCAATCTAATCCAATCTAATCCAATCTAATCCAATCTAATCCAATCTAATCCAATCTAATCCAATCTAATCCAATCTAATCCAATCTAATCTAATCCAATCTAATCTAATCCAATCTAATCCAATCTAATCTAATCCAATCTAATCCAATCTAATCCAATCTAATCTAATCTAATCCAATCTAATCTAATCTAATTTAGTTCTGATGACTTCTATTGTTTGCTGCTACAATTTAACAATATTCCGCTCGCAGCCAAATTATTTTGCCACTCCTATTACGTATGCGACAAGTTTTAACCTGAAATAATATCATTATGACAAATAGTTCTCTATTTCGCAATGTAAGATTAAACTTGACGTTCAACTTTTAATTTTAATTTTTAATTTTTAAGATTCGCCGCTCTCTGGAATGCGCCGACCCTAGGGTCCGACCTCGACTGTTGACATAGAACCATAGGAAAAAATGCCTATTGGTACCTTAAAAATGCCTATGGGGTGCCATAGGAACAATGCCTATGGTACCCCATGGGCATTTTTAATAGGGGTACCATATGAAAAAAATGCCTATGGAGTACCATAGGAAAAAATGCCTATGGGGTACGAAAAGAAAAATTCCAATGGGGAACCATAGGAAAAATGTCTATATGGGGATAGCTGGTCGTTGGTGTATACCAGTCCTGACAGTGCGCTATCGTTTGATGTCTTGTGCATTAGACACTGGTGCGATAGAAGTTACCAATTAACACTTATTCTAGTTTGCCTTGGTGTACAATAAATTAACCGAGGTGGCTCGACCCAGTGTAGTGGTTAGAGTGCTGGACTGTCAATCGAGATGTCAAGGGTTCAAATCCCCGCCAGGGCAGAAATTTGGCTCCAGACTACTGCCCCACTTGCGCCCCTAGCTAACTCAACTATAACGAGTACACTGATCGTACACTGTGGGTGTGAAGACTCGACGGTGTAGGAGACGACTGGCCACCCACCCTCATATGCCGACGCTAAGAAAATGAAGTCGCTAACACTTCATACCCATGGCAGCCATGGGCTTGAAGTGTTAGCGACTTCACGGCTATCTTACTGGACTGCTCTTCTCTTCTTAATATATTCTTCCTCCTAACTCTGCTCCTATTCCTCTTTCTACTCCTCATCCTCTTTCTTCCTCCGTGTCCTCTTCCTCCTTCTTCTTCTCCTCCTCCTCGTCGGCGTGGGTGACCGGTTAACAACCTCATATCCTGCCTCGAAGTATCTTTCATACACCCATCAAATTTTATGCCGGCGCTGCAAACATCCTATCCCTCGAAAATCATCGTTTTATGACATGTATCGAAGGTGTTGGTGTTCCTATAAAGCGCCCTTAAAAATGCTCGCAAAATGCGCTGTTAAAATGCTCATCTCAGCGAGATTACGTTACATTTGAGTAATATTCGCTGCAATATGGTTTAAATCGATCATCACTTTGGATCGATAAGAGTACTATTTTAAAAGTCACTGGCTTTTATGTTGAAGTTTTAATTCACGAGTGAAGAGCATTGTCATAAGTCTTACACCCTAACTCTTTAACGCCAACTCTTACCTCAAGCCGTGTAATACACAATCTTAGCTCTTACCTTAACCCTGACCCTAGTTCTAAACTTAGCTATGAAGCTAATGCTAACCTTAACCCCAAATCTAACTTGGAAACCCTAACCCAAACTCTAACCATATCCCCAAACGCAACTTTGAAATTCTAACTTTAATTCTAACCATAATTCCAAACCTCTGTCTCAATCACTCTCTTTCTCTTTCCCTTACTCTCTCTCTCCCTCCTTCCCTCCCTCTCTCTGTATCTTCTCTCGCTCTTTGCTTCTGTATCTCTCACTCTCTCTCACACACTGTCACTCTCTCTCTCTCACACACACACACTCTCTCTCTCTCCTCTCTTTGCTTCTCTATCTCTCACTCTCTCTCTCTGTCTCTCTCT
The DNA here is from genome assembly GCA_963556255.1 of Allolobophora icterica. NCBI lineage: Eukaryota > Metazoa > Annelida > Clitellata > Crassiclitellata > Lumbricidae > Allolobophora > Allolobophora icterica. The sequence continues at coordinate 52,458,671 of OY744611.1, read as the reverse complement.
CTGTCTCTCTCTCACTCTCACTCTTCTCTCTCTCTCTCTTTGCCTCACTCTCTCTCTTCTCTCTCGCTCTTTGCTTCTCTATCTCTCACTCTCTCACACTCTCACTCTCTCTCACACACACACACTCTCTCTCACACACACACACACACACACACACACACACACACACACACACACACACACACACACACACACACACACACACACACACACACACACACACACACACACACACACACACACACACACACACACACACACACACACACACACACACACACACACACACACACACACACACACACACACACACACACACTTTCTCTCTTTCTCTCTCTCTTTGCTTCTCTATCTCGCGATGTCTCTCGTTCTCGTCGTAAATCAGATCTTTGATATTAAACGTCATGTGCCTCATCCTGTTTGTTGAATTTGCGGCACATGAAGAGCATACAAAGCGATCAGCTCTTTGTCGTTGCTCACAGTAGCATTTAAATTCATGCGGATATCTTATGCAACTTCAACTGCTCAAATATGTTTAAACTTTCCAGACCACTCATCACGTCGTCGATTCCGCAGAGTTTATTAACCTCGGCTATTAAACTCTGAGAACCATTTCGACGTAATATTGACTCTTTTGCAGGTACCTCGGCGTCGGCCATCTTGGACGACACTGGATACATATGTATTGCAGTGTTACAAAATTTGAGTGAGGGACCATCCATATGTTACGTACGCAAAAAATCATATATTTCATACCCCTCTCCCCCTGTTGCACCTCGTACATTTTGTAGACCCCTATGCGTACGTACAACTAAGCTCTAACCACCCTCCTTTACAAAAGTTAATCATCTAAAGTCATCTATAAGACACTTATTTTACCGTAGGCCACTATTTCTTTTTGTTAGACATCGTATTTGCTAGCTAAAATTTGTTAACTGTTATGAAGAAATAAATTATATATATGAACACTAACACTTACATTTCAAAAAGTTTTAATACTACATGAAATTGACAAAGCAGGAATATAGTCAGTGGACGTCATAATTAGAAATTCATTTTGCGTACGTATGCACATTTTGTCGAGACCCTCCCCCTCGCCATACGCACCCGTACGCAAAATCCCCTAAATCCGATCACCCTCATTCCCCCTCCCTGCGTACGTAATGTATGGAAGGCCCCTGATGTATGGATGTGGGTGAGTATGTGTAGTGTCTTAGGTATGTAAGTATATATGGAAGTTGTCTATAGTATGTATGTATATATGTATGCATGAATATGTCATGTATATATGCATGTAAATAGATATGTATGTGTGTAAGGTGGACATGCATACAAGCATGTGTCTATGTATGAATACATGTATGTATGTATGTATGTATGTATGTATGTATGTATGTATGTATGTATGTATGTATGTATGTATGTATGTATGTATGTATGTATGTATGTATGTATGTGTATGTGTGTACATATGTATGTATGTATGTATGTATGTATGTATGTATGTATGTATGTATGTATGTATGTATGTATGTATGTATGTATGTATGTGTGTATATATGTATGTATGTATGTATGTATGTATGTATGTATGTATGTATGTATGTATGTATGTATGTACTATGTATGTATGTATGTATGTATGTATGTATGTATGTATGTATGTATAATTGTATATGCATGCATGAATGTGCTTAATATTGTGCCGTTTAAGCACGTCTCACAAGTACTAAAGTATTATAATGTGCAATATATTATATTACATATTATATTAATGTTATATGCCTACATATAAATTTAACCGCTTCTCAGAACCTTTTCATGGAGACAACGGAGACAATGGATAAGCGAAGATCTGGTAATGGCAGTTCAAGTGCTCCTCTTTATTAGGTTATCTGTTAAGCGCAGTTATTGTGTAGTCTCGTGTACACACAAGTTGTCTAGTGTCAAAGCACACTGAACGGTTATCTGTAGTAATAGTAGTAGTAATAGTTGTTGTTGTAGTAGTAGTAGTACTACCACTACCACTACAGTCTGGTAGTAGTAGTAGTAGTTGTAGTAGTAGTAGTAGTAGTAGTAGTAGTAGTAGTAGTAGTAGTAGTAGTAGTAGTAGTAGTAGTAGTAGTAGTAGTAGTAGTAAGGACAATGATAATACTAATAGTAGTAGTAGTAGTAATAATAATAATAATAATAACCAAAACATTAGTAGTAGTATTAGTAGTAGTAGTCATAGTAGTAGTAGTGGTAGTAGTGTTAGCAGTAGTAGTAGTAGCAGTAGTAAAGATAATGATAATATTAATATTAATAGCAATAAACAGATAGATAGTTTAGATAAATGGATAGATAGATAGATAGATAGATAGATAGATAGATAGATAGATAGATAGATAGATAGATAGATAGATAGATAGATAGATAGATAGATAGATAGATATATAGATAGATAGATAGACAGACAGACAGACAGACAGACAGACAGACAGACAGACAGACAGACAGATAGATAGATAGATAGTTTAAAAGTAATAATATAATGATAATAATAACAATTCTTAATTTCTCGACAGCGAATATCCCTGATCCTTCACACGCCATGTTGGTGTCTGATATTATCAGCCACTACCCACTGAAGAGTATCAAGCGGCAGATGTGGTCATAACAGCATTGATACACTCACGGTCTAGTACTTGTTTGTTTGACTTGGGTTCAAAATCTCGAACCGGTAAATATCGTCAGAGATCCAACGTCGCCTTGTAAACACTCTTTTGTATTCGAGCGACTGCTCGTGGACGATGTCTTGGCCCAGTTGCATATCTTGACCCAGTTGCACATATTGACCTAGCTGCATATCTTGACATAGTTACAGCCTTGGTCCAGTTATTCGGTTTATCCAGGAGATTTCGAATGAGACTTGAGACTTTTTCCGGTGGTCTGTCTGTCTGCCTGTCTGTCTGTCTGTTTGTTTGCCTTTCTGTCTGTACACAAGACGAGGTCGATATCTGAGAGCCGGAAATAATGTCTGTAGCAAGCAGAAACTGCGACTCACATAAATTGTCTTTGGCTGAACAGGAAGGCTAATCAATTCTCAACTCCAGATCTAACTTTAAATGTAACCGAATTTTTACACTTCGAATACTAAACAGTGTGGCCTATGGAGGAAATAATAAACCCAACATCACCTGTCTTTCTGTCTGTCTGTCTATCGATCCGTCCATCGATCGATCGATCGATCGATCGATCGATCGATCGATCCATCCATCCATCCGTCCGTCCGTCCGTCCGTCCGTCCGTCCATCCATCCAACCAACCATCCAACCATCCATCCATCCATAAATCCATCCAACTATCTTGATGTATATCGATATCGAGTACTTGTATACGCACACAGTACGTCATAAACAACTACGTTAAGTGGTTTAGTTAATTATACGGTCATTGAAAACAGTGCAGATTTGATGAGCGATGATGCGATCGCGGCCACATTAAGTCAATGTCTGATTCCTCCAGCCACCATCTCACAAGCATCGTAATCGAACTATCTGCAATGCTTCGGGAGCTCATCCCTCGCTCCCCAAGGGATCCCACTTTACCCACTGCTCTCCCAATTACCACCGGTCTATCACGCACGCCCATACCATCAAACATTCCCTCCCCTAAAAATCCCCGGACGTTCTACACACGCAGATTTTCTATTACCTCTCCGCGGCGCATCCGAAATAGGGGAGGGATTGAGGGGAGGTTTTCAGGGGAGGGTTTTAGGCGGAGAGTTTGAGGGGGAAGGGTCTGAGGGGAGGTGAGGCGGGGGAGCGATCCGGGGGCAGACATGCCCACAGACCGCACCACAAACCCTATCGAGTTCTATTAGACATTCACGGGCCGGGGCGGCCCAGGCCCGTCTGTCACCCGATCCGGGCAGGTCGAACCGCCGTCTTCGAGTCGGTCCGCAGCCAATTAAAAATTCGCCGTCGTTTAGAATTCCGATCGCTCAGGTGCGGTAGCGACGTCTAGCGCCGGACAAAGGCCGATCGTAAACTGCCTCTCTTCAAAAGACGTCGCTCTGATTAACGCCGCCTGGCGGCCGGCTCGAACCGGTCGGCCTTATAAACGGTCCGCTCAGAAGTCGGTTCTTCAGTTTGCCAGTGGCGCCCCCTACGACCGAGTCGAGAAACTTGGACGTTGATAGCAGAAGCTACGAGCCGACGGACGTACGTAAGTACGGCGAGAAAACACAGACCGGATTTTGTAAATCGGATTCGAATCCCCGACTCTACAATCCAATGGGGCTCAGCGGTTACCGTGGAAACAGCTTCCCGCGCTACGATCGTCCTCTACTGATCTTTAGAGAAACTAGCCTCTCAGGTAAGGATGCGATTTGCGTCTTATTTAGGGCCTCTGTACTACTACGTCGGACTGATATATATCTTAATGTTGCTACTGCTACGGGGGTCTTCGATAGTGTAGTGGTTAGCGTGCTGGACTGTAAGTCGAGATATAGGGGTTCAAATCATCATATCATACTATTGATGCATAGTTGCACCCTGTACTAGCTGTGTTAAATGCCGATCAGGTGTTCGATCACCATCAGGTGAAAGACATGTTGTTCCTTGAACCACTGGGGGATTTACTCTAGGAAGAAACGAAACCATTGCAGCCTAAGGTTGGAACGTTCCGGAGAAAGACAAAACTCAAACATTACAAAAGTTAAATTGAACATTAGATAATTTTATTTAAAACTACGACGAGAAGTGTCTAAGAATATAAAATATCAGCTGAGGTTAAACTTTAGAACATAAATGTTGGGGCGACAAAAAACTTTCCCTGGGGCCGCAGATTAGGGCCTCTGTACTACTACGTCAGACTGATATATATCTTAATGTTACTACTGCTACGGGGGGTGTTCGATACTTGCTTGGGTAAGAATCAGCAGTCTTGTTTTGGGCCTGCGTTCATTCCCAGTTGCCGGTCCCTCCTTCATCTGGAACTCTCTACCTCCTCATGTTCGCAACTCTCTTATAACGAGATTGTCTTTCGCTCTAAACTCAAAACTTACCTCTTCCAGTCTACTTATGGCTCTTGATGGTTCCCCGGCTTCAACTTGCACTTCTGAACTTTATTAGGGGGGCATTATCAACTTACAGTTGTATTGCATTGCATTTGATCGTATTGTATTGTATTGTATTGTATTGTATTATATTACCGAGAGCTAGCGACAGCCAGGGTCGTTGACTCCGACCTATATTTATATTATATATATATGTATGTATTTATATGTATATATATACTTTGCTCCGCGCGCTGCTGATTGCGAAGCTGTTGATTTGGTCCAGTATCTTGTGGCATCAAAGGCCGTTGACGCCGATAAGAAAATTGTTTTGAACAGTTCTCATTGTTCGCATGTGGGATCATAGAGAGGTTAGCGACCACCATTGGGGTGACTTGAGACGAAAGAACAGGAGCTAGCCTTAAAGCATCATTCACTAATATATAGCGTTCACGGAAAGCGTTTTAAAGGTGTCACTATAGGACGATTGGATTGGATCCAACAATTTAACGAATTCTATAAAACTCCGCTTTAACGATGAAAGTCATCCGAGAAGGACGTGCTCAATGTCGACTTAACGCGGTTGACGAATATATAAGTGCTGAAAAAGCGTTTCAGAGGTGTCTAAAATATCAGCGCAAACCTTTTATACGCCTCAATTTCGCAAGCGGTTGAAGGCCATTCTGTTCGATCCTGGTCTTATGTAATCAGGTCTGAATAACCTCTGATGAGTTTTCTAGAACAGTCGCTAGATAGAACTATAATTAATGCATGAAATGCCGTTGACGTTGGTATGAAACAATCTTTTGAACAGTTCTCACCGTCTGTATGGCATATATCAGAGTGAGAAGAGTAGCTGTTGACCAGTGGAGTTGGTTAGTTGCTGTTTAACGACGCTGTTTCACAACCTAGGCTCACAGGTAATTAGCGTTGACCTCCTCCTTCACTCAATCTCAGGACTGACACCACTAAAGGACGGGCAGTGGTAGAATTAGCTGTCAGTTACACACTGTGACAAATGTAACATGTAGTTTCCAGTAGCGACGTCTTTTGGCTGCCAGGACCGTTGACTTTACCAATGTTGACTTTACCTTACTTTACCAATGTAACAATTTATATACTGCTACGCAATTCACAGATTATACACTGAAACGTTTGAAAGGAGCCTAAAGAAATGTATTATGACCTCACTTATACCGTTTGAAGTGTGTCTTAAGAAATATATATATAGCTTCAGTTAAAGCGTTTTAAAGGTGTCCTAAAAGATGTATATTTCGAAAAGCATTTTAACAGTTTAAATTTTTTTAAAGATCTACATATAAACTTGCTTTTAAAGGTGTCCTAAGAGATTTATTTAAGTCCTCAGACCGTTTTAAAGGTGTCTTAAGAGACTATATTAGATAACACTGCGAAGATGCATTGAGTTTAGGATCCTTATGCTGAAGATCAGCTGTTCTACCATTTGTTTTGTCTCCATCCTACATAGAGAGCCAGGTATTCCAGTGTCATCATTACCAGGGCAACAGAGGATGATGGGTTTTTATCGCCAGCCCCGTACTTCCACAATAATCTGCCCCTCATCCTAGAACCAATTTCCAAGCAATTGCGACATGAGCTTTTCCCTTTCAGGACTCTATTTCGCGACTGGTTGAATGCCATTCCACTCGATCTTAGCCTTGCATCATCGGGGCGACGGTTAGTTGCTGTTTTACGACGCTGTGTCATAACAAAGATCACCTATAGCCTCTCTCAGAGCCTTGCGCTCTGCGACTAAGTGGGAGCTCTTGGCACTCGGGCCCGCTCCTTAGTGAGACAACGCTGAGCCTTCTCGATTGTTGGCCCATCCACTTGGAATGGGCTTCCGATCGCCTTACATTTCTTCCCCGGAATAACTCACCTGTTTCAGAATGAGTGAATGAATGAATTATTGGCGTCGCCCTTCAGCTTTCTCAAGGCTTGGGACTGGCACTGCCAGAGTACGAGGAGTGGTGGATTTTCATATGGGTGTGCTATATATATTGACTCCTGGGTAACCGTGCGGTGAGTGCCCTATAGTCCGTTACTTAAAGGGCGCTATACATTTTACAAGTGCCCTGATACACACGTACGTACATACAAACATACCGCTAAATTTTATTAGTATTCACTATTTAACATCGTCTTGTGCTTGACTTGGCTGTTTAAGTTTAATATAAATATCTTTCGAAGAGGCATTCATATTATTAATCGCCTTTTTGAATATATTGTATTGCTTGATAGCGTTGTAAAGGTGTTTAAAAACAACTTTGATTTAACTAGTACTTTGGGCGACATCTTGTGGCTGGCAAGACCGTTTACGTTGGCTGTACGTTACATAGACCAGAAATTAATTCGTTGATGAAAAGCCGTTTTTAAATATATCGTATCGTGTGATAGCGTCTTAAAGGTGTATAAAGACAACTTCGATTTAAGTAAATAAGCAAGTAAGTATATTGTTTATTAAACCGGTTGCTAAAGAGCCGCACTCCGGTGCACAAAACGTCAAAAAATGTGCAGAATCAATCAGTAAGAATACAGCATTCTTCCTATGAATGTTTTCCTCATATTAATGTCTACAAGGTTCAGGATACTGTCGCGAGAACGAGGTCGGAGAGAATAAGAAGGGGGTTTTCTAGGTGGTGGCAGCTGGTGTAGGACATGGCCTGGGTTTTCTGAACTGCTGAGACCATTTTCAGCCTGCTGGCAGAGCAGTAAGATAAACCCTTCAACTGCAGCTATGCTCAACAGTGGGAATGTCAAGCTTCAATATATATTCAATATATTATTTCAATATTTGGGTAATGCGTGGGGCGGTATCTTATGAAACTTTAATCGTAGTTTGAAAGCCGTGTTTTGAATATATCGCATCGTTTGAGAGCATCTTAAAGGTGTTTAAAGACAGCTTTGATTTAACTAGCATTTTGGGCGACATCTTGTGGCTGCCCACCTAAGCGTATCCAGGCACAAGTTGCCTAGTGTTTAGACAGTGTTTTAACGACGCTGCCTCATAACACAGATGAATATCGTCGCCCTCCTGCTTTCTTCAGGCTTTGGACTGACTCCTAGGTAACCGTGCCGGAGTGCCCTTGTGAGTTACTTAAAGGGCGCTATAAAAGTGTTCTGGTCCATACATACATACATACATACATACATACATACATACATACATACATACATACATACATACATACATACATACATACATACATACATACATACATACATACATACACACATATATATACATACATACTGCTATTTATAAGTTTTCAGTATTTAAAACCAACTTGTGTTTGACTTGGCTGTTTAACTTGACTATTACCCGCATGTTACGCGGATGGATTAGTATGATTAAACGCCGTTTTTGAATACATAGTATTGCTTGAAAGCGTCTTAAAGGCGTTTAAACAACTTTGATTTAGCTGGCGTTAGGCGACATCTTGTGGCTGCCAAGACCGTTTACTTCAACGTACGTTTCATGTACACGAAAAATCGATTGTTCGTTTAAACGCCTTTTTAATTTATCGCATCGATTGAGGGCGTCTTAAAGGTGTTTAAATACACTCAGATTTAGCTATGTTTGGGGTGACATCTTGTGACTGCCAAGACCGTTTACGTTTACAATACGTTTCACGAAGAAGAAAGCAAATTGTCGAAGTAACGCTTTTTAAAATATATACCACCTGTTCAAAGCGTCTTAGAGGTGTTTAAAGACACTTTGATTTAGCTAATGTTTGGGACGACATCTTGTGGCTGCCAACCTAAGATTATCCAGACACAAGTGCCGACTGTTTAGACAGTTTTCGTTTAACGACGCTGTGTCATAATTATGAAAGATGAATGACATCGCTCCCTCGTTTAACAACGCTAGAGACTGGCGCTACCAGAGTGCCAGCAGAGGCGGAGTTAGTGATCAGGATGTCGTTAAAAGTAATTTTAATCGAAGTAGTTTTTACTCCAAGTTTCTAAAGCGCAACTTTTATGCTTGTAGTAATTTTGAATTATGTGTATTTGCATGTAAAGCTAAAGGCAAATTTTATTTAATCTGTTGTATCATAAAAAAAATCATAGAACTTCTAAAACGCCACAATAACGCCGTTATAATTAAATAAAAACTTTCAGATAAGGACATTACTAATTGTATTGTTTTCGCAACAGGCATGCTATTGCCTACTATGATTAATTCATTAATAAATATTACTGTGTAATTTGCAGGTGAATTAATTTATTTGCGTAATTATTTATTAGCGTATATATTTATTTGTTAATTGTTGCCTGTTGTATTTTTTTTATAGCCAAGATGAACACTGGCCTTGTTGGAATTGTATCCTGATAGAACAATAACTGTAGGCCGCCACCTGCCGAATAAATCAAAACTAGAACGCACGTAGTTGAAACGAATCGATCTTGATCCATTCGCTAGGCGGCGACACATACACTTTACTCCAGAGTCAATCTCTACGCTCTCTCGCGTACGTACGAGACTTCGAGGACGCTAATCTCGTTCAAATCTCGTTTGGAGTTGAACTTTTTGACAGAATTTAGTTTTCGATGAACAAGAGTTACTTCTTAGTGCAATTCTCAAACCCTGTTAAGTCGAATAAGGTGAATTTTAATCACGAATATAAAAACTACAGGATCCATCACATTCGATTTTAGAACGATTTAAATTCGTTTAATTCGAATATAGATCCAGTTAGGAAACTTCTGAAATCCACTTAAGCCAGTTAGATCCCGAGAACTCTGTTTTACCACATTTGGGCGCCATCTTGCGAGTGATTTGAGACCGTTGTTGCTTGCTAAGCGGGCGAAATCTCCGTTGGTTTCTACAGGGTATGTATCAAGTCTTCGACGCGCCGGACATCTTTGGACCACCACCATCAGGAGACGATGACTTTACTTTGCAACGACGCTATCGTAACCCGGATGAAGGAGGAGGAGGAGGAGGTGGAGGAGGTATCGACGACGTTCTCGGCTGGCTCGGACTCCCATCGCCGGGAGGCAGCAGGGCTGGGTACGACGACCCGGGCGGAGGTTACTCGTGGGGGGCGTCGGGGTTCCGAGCCCTGGAGGAGGCGGGATTGGGTCAGCTGATGATGGAGACGGACAATGACGAAGCGGAATACTTCGACTATAGCTGCCTCTCCTCTGGTCTCATGTCCCCGGATGTTGAGTCTGAATTCTTCGGAGCCCAATGCGCCGGGCGTCAACTACCCCTCAGGGTGTCCGAACCACCCTCCTGGGGCTTCAACCCCTCCTGCACCACCCTACCTGATCGTCCACCGTCGCCGCTTTTCGGCGACTTCCGGTTCATCGGCGCGACCACAGGAAGTGACGTGTCGTATCCGGCAGTGACTTCATGCGACCGTAACAGCGATCTCCTGTTCGACTCCGAGGCTCAGGCGAAGGTCAAGGAGATCGCTCTCTATCTGGCCAGTTTCGAGGTCCAGCCATGGTCAGTTGCGACGCAGAGATCGCTGGCCAGCAGTTGCAGTACACCCGGTTCGAATCCGACTTCGCCGTTTGAAGAACTTGGTTCAGTCTCCGGTTCGACGCTGAGTCCAAACCAACCGAACCGAACCACGGTCACATCCGGTCACAAGGTAAGTGTCGTCTCAAAGAACCGTTAATGTACTACTACTGCTGCTGCTGCTGCTGCTGCTGCTGCTGCTACTACTACTACTACTACTACTACTACTACTACTACTACTACTGCTGCTGCTGCTGCTGCTGCTACTACTACTACTTCTGCTGCTGCAGCTGTTGCTGCTGCTGCTACTACTATACTACTACTACTACTACTACTACTACTACTACTACTACTACTACTACTACTACTACTACTACTACTACTACTACTACTACTACTACTACTACTACTACTACTACTACTACTACTACTACTACTACTACTACTACTACTACTACTACTACTACTACTACTACTACTACTACTACTACTACTACTACTATCATCATCATCATCATCATCGTCATTCATCCATTCATCCATTCATTCATTAAGCACCACTATCTATCATGAAACACGATGCTTAGAATGAGTTCCCAGCCACAAGACACGTACATGTATCTCCTTCCTTGTCTCTGTAGGTCTGCGGTGTTGACGGTGGAAGTGCTTCAGTCGGTCTGTTCCATGCTGGCTTCGACGATTCCTGCTGCGGCCTTGAGACGACGATGGTCAACCCAAACGACGTCTTCCCTGACCGTACTGACCACCAGTACGCCTCTTCCCGCCCCACCCGTGACCACCCACCTCGCGGTCGCCACCCACCGCCGCGTCCCTCGCCACGGACGAGCCCCCATTCGGTGACACCGCCGAAGGGCCGGGCGTCGAGTGTCCTCGAGGCCCTTCTTCGATCGACGGAACCCATCGATCCGAATAAGGGCAGCGGGGCGGCCGTGGCCCTGGATGACGAGGACGAGGACGAGGGGGAGCAGGAGCAACGCGGGGTGGGACGTAGAACCCCAGAAAGGATGCTGAAGAAGCTGCTGACGGGGAGGGTTGCTAGGGACGATGACCTGACCCGGAAAGGTCAGAGGGGTCATGCGGAGGAACCGTTGAGAGTGTCGGCGAAGAGAATGATCAGTCCGACTGTCGAAACGGAAATGGGTCACCGCGCTTCCGGTGGGACTTCCGGTCGACCCTTTCCGGGATTCGTTGACGTCAAACTGGAGACGAATGTCAGCGATGAATCCGTAAGTGAAACATTTTAGACATGAATATAATAATTGCCTTATTGTTAAGTTTTTAACTGAGAGACATGTAATCCCTCAGCATTCCAAAAATTAGTATTCTCCTGGGATCTCTAATCTTCGTTTAAGTCGTGCTGAGCACCAGAAGTCCGGTGAAAATCGATTGCGATGAAGCGTTTGATGGCGACAGATAAGCGTTGATAGAGAAATGTAGTTTCTCTGTTGTCACCGCTGTAATAATAGAGTAGCCATTGTGAGTCATGAGGGGCTTGCTCAAGGTCTCTACACAGTAACCGTCTCGCGGAATGAACCTCGAATCCGTGCTCTCCGCGTAACAAGGCGAGCGCCCTAACCAATCGGATAGATTTCATGACGTGTTTTATTATTATTCCAAGGTTTAACGTCGTCGTATAACATAACAAAGGCAGTTGAAGACAATTTAAAGCAAATACAGTGTAGTAAAAATGCATTCATAGCGTCTGAAAGACACCATAAATTTTACAGCTAATAATGTCTATATGATACATGTAATGTGATGAGATGCTATGATTGCTATCCCATACAAATTAAGCAACGTTTTGCAGCAATTGTCATACAGAAGAAAATTTCAAAATACTATTTTCGAAAGTATTTTCAAAATAGGTATGAGACGCAAATTTCGTAACAGTATTTTCAAAATACTTTTCAACAGTATTTTATTTTGTATTTTCAAAAAACTTTTCAACAGTATTTTCGCCCATCATTGGTTGGTGGAGAGTGGCTCATAACCTATAGGGTTCGAATTTTCCCGGCTTAAATATATTTAAACGCGCGTTAAATGGTTTATTACTTTAGTTAAAACTGTCGTGATTGGTTCTATTTTTAGGAGTTGGCTCGTGAACTTAGCGAGATATTACGCGACCAGACAGTGAGACAGACCAACTCCTTTGCTTCCGAATTTAGGTCTGCAGAGTGTTTCCGGTGCAACTAACAAAGGGAAAGGCCAGATCCGACCGCTAGCTGCCTTGGGACAAACTACCGAAGATTTTCAGCGAATATTATTTGTTTTGTTAGCGCTGCTCTACTCCAGAGCAGCTTTTTTTAAAGCGCGAGCGGGTGGAATGACAATGATGTTTGATCGGTTAAATCTGTAGCCGTCTTATGTTTTGTGGATTTTAAAACTGTCCGTTGCTTGAAGACTTTTTTTCTCCGTGGACTATTTGTAAAAGCAACGGAATCGGATTTAAGGAACTAAAGCCGAACTAAGAGAAGCTACCGGTCGTTTTATGCTATTGAATTTTAGTGATGAAGTTTTAGGCAAATCGTTAGGTTCCTCTTTCTCACCAAAACGTAGGCGGACTGTGGAAACTTTGCTCTTAAATGGACTGCTTGATCGTCGGGGAAATTGACTTTCTGTTATATGGATGGATGGATGAACGGATGGATGGATGAACGGATGGATGGACGGATGAGTCGTTGATTGGGTCAATAGATGTGCGGATGGATGGCAGGATGGTTGGATGAGTGGGTGGATGGATAGATATCTGGATTAATGGATGGATGAGTGATTGAGTGAGTGGGTGGATGGGTGGATGGATGGATGAGTCGTTGGCTGGATGGATGGACAAATGGATGAATGATTGGGTGGGTGGATAGATGGATGGACGGATATCTATCCGTCCGTCCATCTATGATTAGTTGGGTGGATGGACGGACGGATGGATGAATGGATGGATGATTGGGTGAGTGGTGGGTTAATAGATGGATGGGTGGATGGACGGATGGATGGTTGGGTGGGTGGATGTACGGATGGATGGATGATTATGTGGTGTGTGGGTGGATGGACAAATGATTGGATTGGTGGTGGGTGGGTGAATGGATGGGTGATTCGGTGGGTGGATGTATATAATGTGCCTTCATTGCTGTTCAAAATGTGATGTTCTTAACTTGATTTTGTTTCACTTTTTCGAACTGTGTCGAATTGTTTCTTTTTATAACTAGCACTCGGCAGAGCTAGAGAACAATAACAAAGACCGACGTGAACATACTTACACTGACACATACACAGACATTTAAACAGACATCGTGCAACAAACCCCTAATGGCCAATGTACACGAACCTAGACTAGAAATGTGTTGTGTGCGTATGTTTATATATATATATATATATATATATATATATATATATAGTATATATATATATATATGGCGCCATAGAAATCAGAGAGAAGGCGAAGGAGAAGGGTTTCCGTGCACGGAGTGACCTTCGCAGGTGTGTGTACATGTAGGTCTGTATGTACTTGTGTATGTATATATGTACGTGTGTGAGTGTGAACGTGTGTATATATATATATATGTATGCGTCTATGCATATGAATTGATTTAGTCATGTATGTATGAATGTGCATGTATATTATGTACGTTCGCATGTAAACATAGTGACGTATGTAGTCATGTATTTATTTCGACACCTATATTAATGATGACATTCTAACTATCCCTTGAATTATATTTCTTCAAAATATAGTACTGCCTGAGAGCATCTTAAAGGTGTTTAAAGAGAACCGTATTATCTAATGTGTTTGGCGACATCTTGCGGCTTTTCACGTCGACATTACGTTGCCGAATTGCCAACGCAAGTCGTCGATTAAACGCCTTTTTGGTTAAATTTGAAACAAATCAGAAACTTTAAATAAAGTATCAACTCTCAACCTTGGATGAGATGCTGTTCTTCGGGTGATACGTGTACGCGGGAGACCGACACTGAGGACTTTTCCATTTGTGCGAGCATTAGCTCCGTATACACGGGAGCATGTTCTTGAAGAACATCAATAGTACCTATAGGCCAGCGCAACCAGAGTATTTTTTCGGGACAAAGGCGCTATATTAAGGGAGGTACGGTCGATGTGAACGGTCTTGGCAGGCCACAAGATGTCGCCAAATGCATTAGCTAATTCGGTTCTCTTTAGACACCTTTAAGACGTGAAGAAGTAAAATTATATCTTTAATAAAAGCCGTTCCATCGCCAGCAATCTCGTAACAACGTGGAGAACTGTTTGAAATAATGTCTATCGACGTCAATGGCCTTTGTTGTCAACAGATGTCGTTAACAATGAGATATAATATAAGCACAGAGTTTATAATATACCTCCATATGGTCGTTAATCTCTCGATCATCCAATCGAGAGTTATCACGTTATTCCGTAAAGGGAGAGGTACTGTTGACGTGAACGGTTCTGGCAGTCACAAGATGTTTAACGTACTAAAAATTTAAAGCAGTCAAGATTACACACCTTTAATATGCCCATTAGCAAAGGTATAAATTGGCCAATTTCTTTGCAGGGTTTATTGACTCGCTAATAGCAGAAAATGCAAAGGTCGACTGCAAAGGCATTGGCGTCAAAAAGATGCCGTTAAACAAAGCTAACAATTAATAACGAGGGGATTCCGACGCAACGGTGCCACAAATATCAGTTAGCACCGAATTTTGATTAGTTAATTAGTGTCTGTTTAACGACGCCGTGTCATAACATAGATGACTAGCGTCGCCCTTCTCCTTTCTACAGGCTAGTGACTGGCACTACCAGAGTAAGAGTAGTGGCGGAGTTGGATTGTAATTGTAATTCTAATCATTGATATAGCGCCTCTTCGTGAAACTCCTCAGAGGCGCTTGCGACCTGACTGTGTAAGACCACGGTCGAACAGAACGGTCTTCAACTGCTGTTGCGATATAGAAGCACGGAAAGTAGAAGAGGCTTATGTGGTAGATAGCATGGAAGCCTGTTCTATAGACTGAGGGGCCGACCACATAGTAGCTACCATGTCGCACTGTGGAAGTACCAGACGGAGGAACAGCAACATCACCCTGTGTTGGAGAGCGTTGAGATCTGCGACCAGGAATGACGACACTGGAATGCATACGTGTAGCAACTTAAGGATGTAGATTGTAGAACAACGGCCCAGGCAGTTGTACGTCAGCAGAGGACCTTAAACTCAATGCGATGACACATGTGCAACCATTGGAAAATACAACACCCTCTTTATAGGTATACCGATACTATATATTCATCAATTCCGTTTTGTCGCAGTTTAATTCGTGTCTTAAAGCAAAATGCGATCAATATCAATGTCAAGGTCAAGGTCAATATCAATGTCGATTGTCACTGTCAAGGTTAATGTCACGATTAGTGTCCACGGCTCATGCAGCAAAACGACGTAAGGAGAATCGCCAGCAGGATTTCTTATTGGAAAACGCAAGACTGCGTTGAAAACTGTACAGATATTTTTTCCATAGACGTTTGTATAGTTATCGCAATTACAAAACAATACAATACAATGTAATACAGTGCAATACATTACAATACAAAAACAATACCATACAATACAATAAAGTACAATGCATTACAATACATTACAAAACAATACCGTACATAAAAGTTAAGTACAGTATAATACCATACAATAGAAGTCACAAGTATACCTTGTAAAGTTCCGAAGTGCACATTGATGTCAGGCAACAAATAAGAGCCATGAGTAGATTGGGGGAAAGACAGTCCCATCCTCCGTGTTGAGAGTTGCGAATACAGACAAGGGTTCCTATGTCAAGATGGAGGGACGGACAACCGTGACTGAACGCCTGCCGAAGACAAGACGTGTACCAGGAACGACATACTACTTCTACTTCAACTGCTAACGACATCCTGGCCACTAACCAGCAGTGGCACTTTGGTAGTTCCAGTCCCTAGCCTGCAGGGGTAAAGGAAGGGCGATGTTAATCATCTTTGATACAACAGAGCGTCGTCAAGTAAAAACTGTCTAAACAGTCGCAGCTTGTGTCTGGAGAGTCTTAGGTTGGCAGCCACAAGATGTCGACCAAAATACTAGTTAAATCAACGTTGTCTTTAAACACCTTTAAGACGCTCTCAAGCGATATGATAATTATATTTTAAAACGGCGTTTAATGCAATAAATGTGCAGTTGATCGAGATATAATTATAGTAGTCATGAACAGCCAAGGCGGGCACAAGATGGCGTTAAATATTGAATGCTGCTAATAAATAAGAGCAGAGACAAAGCAAGTTTTAAGAAAGGTAAAAGAGGAAGAGACGTTACCTGAGAGAATAGAAGAAAGAGCGAACGGAGGAAGCTCATTCCAAAGAGCAGGGCCACTGGAGGCAAAAGACCTAGATTGAGCCAGTGAAGTCCTGAATGTATGTATGCATCACAGCACTTCTATTTCGCCATTTAGTTAACTCACAGAGGCGCTCCGGCACGGTGAACTAGAAGGCTAGAAGTCAATATATAGCTCACCCTTATGAAACTCCGCCACTGCTCCTACTCTGTTTGTGCCGGTCCAAAGCCTGGACAAAGGAGGAGGGCGACACTGATCACCTTTCTTTTGACACAGCGTCGTTAAACAGCAACTAACCATCGCCCCTGCAAAGGCCTCAGAGGGAAAGGCTCATGTCGCATATTGTTTGGATGCCGTTTTGTGAACGAAGACTCCACGATGTACTGTGGAAGTACGGGACGGGGAAAACAGGTTATGATGACACTAAAATACCTAGCTGTCTAAGGTAGGGTGGAGATAAAGCAAACGGCAGGGCAGCTAAACTTCAGCATAAGGATCCTAAACTCATTGCGTCTTCAAATAGGTAGCTAATTTAGTGCTCTCTTACGACACCTTTAAAACGCTTTCACCGAGTGTTTATGTGCATCTTTCAAGACACATTAGAGCGATTTAACCGAGGGCTTCAATCTATATATATATATATATATATAACTTAAGACACCTTTAAAACGCTTTATCCGAGGACATAAATATATCTCCTAAGATACCTTGAAAAGTGTTGACATAGTGTATATATATATATATATATATATATATATATATATATATATATATATATCTATTAAGACACCTTTAAAAACTTTGTTTACCTAGGTCATACATATCTCTTAAGAAACGTTTTAGCGGGTAAGCTGAAGTCAGACATACTTCCCTTTGCGACAACATTTAGTAAAGTAAGGCCAACGTCAACGGCTCTGGCAGCCAAAGGATGTTGCAACTGGAAACTAAATTATTGTATCTGACACTTGTCTCACACGTTTTATTGACAGCTATTCTACCACTGCTCGTTCTCTGGCGGTGCCAGTCCCAAGCCTGAGTGAATGAGGAGGGTGACGCTAATCATCTAGGTTGTGAAACAGCTTCGTTAAAGAGTAACTAACCGACTCAACTGATCAACAGCTACTTTTCCCAATCTGGCATCATGCCATGCAAACGGTGAGAACATGTTGTTAATATGTTGCACACGAGACAACTGACGATTCATGAATTCAAACTATCGCACATCTAAACAGGCGTATGCAAAATTATATAAAACATTATTTACGAGACCCTTACATTTAAGTCTACAAAAAATAATTCTGAACTCCGTCAAGTCCCAACAGCTCTTTAATTACCATAGCTGAAAGGGTTAGAAGAAGAGCTAGGGTGGTTATCGCCCTCCTCCAATTCTCTCGACAAAGAAAACACTGATAAAAACAACGAACCTTTTTCCTATCGACGTCAACAGCCTTTGATATACTTACTGTAAAATGTCACTGTGACCAAGCAATGCGCTGATCTGTTAAGACACCTTTAAAACGCTTTCTAACCGCATTATATATATAAAAACTGCGTTAATTAGAGAGTAAGCAAATCGCTAAAACGGTATTGTATAACTATAAAAACAGACCAACAAGGTTTTTTCTGTTTATTTCAAAGTGGTTTTCCTTTTTAACGGTACGTAATCGCAAAAAACGATAATCATAATCTTAAGTTTCTATATTGATTTTTTCTTTTCCTTCGATACAGTGTACGTTAGAACATGACTCTAAACAAATTATTCTTAAAAAGCTTAATTTCCGCCGGTCAAAGGCAAATCACAATTAGCCAGACACAGTTTGTTAATTTCGTTTTGTATTGCAGTTTTGTCTGACATCTGGAGAACGACTCTTCAAAAATATTGCACTTTTTGCGGCTCTCGAAATCGGCCGCACTCGAAACTTCAGACATTGAGATTGAAAATGAGTTTCATTATCAATTAGAAACTTATACAGCACTGGTGTTTATAGCAATCGATGGCACACGAAAAAAAATCGCAATTAAGCCAATACTCCGAAGGTTAGTTAGAGAGAAAGAGAGAGAGAGAGAGAGAGAGAGAGAGAGAGAGAGAGAGAGAGAGAGAGAGAGAGAGACAGACAGACAGACAGACAGACAGACAGACAGACAGACAGACAGACAGACAGACAGACAGACAGACAGACAGACAGACAGACAGACAGACAGACAGACAGACTGAAACAGAAACAGAAACATAAACAGAAACAGAGACAGACAGACAGACAGAGACAGAAACAGAAACAGAGACAGAGACAGAAAGACAGAGACAGAGAGACAGAGACAGATAGAGACAAAGACAGAGGAAAGAGTTTCGCGGTGAACTCCGGAGATTACGATTACGATTACGATACCCGTAAATACACGCGATCGCTATTCGTAGATTTCGGTTTTTTCTTTGAGTTTCCTCTGACATAATTTTAGCTTCTATGTTCTCTTTAAATCTTTGGACACCTCTACTCCTTCTGGCACGACTCAATGCTCGTGAATTGGCATCCCAATAGGCAATGACATCCAGTATGAGAATTGTAGAAAAAAGACTGGGGGGGGGGTTGGACCTTGATTCATGTGGAGTTTGGGTGTGAAATGAAGACTTTACTATGGGGTCCTAAGAAAGACTAGGGGGTTGAACCCCCCCAACCCCCCACCCACAATTCTCACCCTGATGACATCCATACCCTTAGCGCTCTAGAAATTTTGCGACATAAACTCCCAATACCTCTCTTCGTCTCTTTTCCGCAAGAGCTTAAACAGCAGGTGGTTCGATCGTGGTTTCATTCTGATAGGTCGGGGGCACCTCTGATGAAGTAGCGCTTTATAAATTTTCAATTACAATTGCGATTAACGGTTCTTGTTTTATGACTTTCTTGAACTGCGACTATGTCATCAAGGAATCAGTTCAGCGATAAATATTGGGAATTATTATTAGTATTATATAAGATAATCGAAAATGGGCCCCACTAATTTGAGGGGGTAATCTGAAATCGTAGGGAGTAATATGAAATCGATTTCAAGTTACCCGCGGGGGTAATTTGAAATCGATTTCAGATTACCCCCCGGTAATCTGAACGCGATTTCAAGTTACCGGGGGGTAATGTGAAATGGGGGTAATCTGAAATCGCTACACCTGGCCCTGTGTATCGGCTATCGTTTACAGTGGTGCTTTGTCTTAGGTCTGGTGCACTGAGGGCACTTTCTCCCTACTAGAGGCACTTTATAAATGTTTATATAAAATACAAAACAACCAGGGTGGAGTACGGGGAAAGGATGGACCTTTGAAAGGTATGAATAATGATGATAGGCATCTTCCGTCAGTCGACATAAAAAGTACTGTTGTAATTACGACAATTTTATATAGCATCGTTTGTAGCAATGTAAACAAGGTAATCCGGCTTTTAAGAGAAATCACCAATGACCGTATAATATACGGTCATTGGTGATTTCTCTTAAAAAATATTATTATGAAGCGTTTCTAATTAGGTCTGTAATCCTAATATAACCTTGCCACCATTATGATACCAACATTGACGAATGTTAGTGTTAAAAATATTGTCGTATTGGATTATTATTTCGTTCGATCTTTGGACTTTGATGTTGAAATTTTATACACAAATCCTTTTTATATATAACGGTGTGTAATCATAGGCCAACAAAATGATTGTACTTGGTTTTTCATCAAATTTTCTCTCTGCTTCTGACACATTCTGCATTAAAACAGGATCATTGATAAATATCTTTGTTACAATCGTAATTCTAACCGTAGAAAAGGCGCTTTAGAAATTCCTAGATGCATTGCATACTCGTTAATGCGCGTGAGCCCCTTTCGTCGATTTTGGTTCGACTTTGAGTTTCCTCTGACATCTAGCGAACGATTGTTTAATTCAATTCCTTGCGTTAGTTTTTCAAACACATTAGCATCATAGACTTCGACATGGTTCCTGTTTATAATGCGCTAAGCATCAACCGATGGCGCACTAGGATCAAACCACAATCAAGTCAATACTTTCTGCGCTGGGAAATAGATAGGCTACAGTGTATAAGCCATTGGAACACGGGAAGGGTTTCAGCTTTCCAGACAGCGGAAAATGGAAGGGGCTTCCCCGGGCTTGGCCAGCGGAAAAGCCAAGGGTTGTAAGGCATCCAGTGGCGGCGCCGCTTATGTTTGTTGTACGGCTTTTGCGTACCACTTTTTAAGGTTTTACGGGAAAAAAAACATAATTTTACCGTACATTTTTACCCAGACCCTCTAATTTGCCGTACCACTTTTCAGATCGTGGCGCCGCCACTGAAGGCATCAGAGAATTAAAAGGTCAAAGGTTTTAAGAGGGGTGGAAAAAGATAACAACTTTGAGCCGAGGAGGAAGTGATACAAAAGAACGAGGAGAAGGAGCTGAGATTTCAAAGAGTTCGGTCCAGTAGCCTTAAAACCTCGTACAATGTCAAGCCTTAATCAGAGAAAGGCAACCAGTTGAGCTGTCTACTTCCTCTCTCTCTGGTCTCTCTGGCAACAGGACTCGGATCCCAGTGGACATCGCTCTCCGTTCAGCCACTCTTATACGACGCAGCGCTCGTGAATAAGCTGGTGCCCTGCGCTCAGGTTTAGAGTAGCGCTTTAGATATTTGGGGTTTACGATTGCGATTACCTGGTTGAAAAGTGATGAAACTGTAAAATATGTACTGATTTAAAATAAATCAAATGAACAGCTTTTCAAGTATACGCCTATTATAACGGTCACAATTTTAGTTTCTGCGTTTCATAGTTCCCTTAAAATCTCTGGACAACCCTTCTAACAGGTTGCACTGCTCCTGAATAAGCCAGTGTCGTCTTAACAGCATTGTGGGCCCTGGGCAAAGCAACGCACTGGGGCCTCTGCCCACCCACGGGGATAAAAATGTAAACGTTCACTAAATTAAACCTATATAGATTTATTGGTACATCCAACAATCCCTTTGTAACAAAATGAATCTACAGTATAAGCATAAGAAACATACTGCAAAGCGAAGTTAAACCATCACAAATTTTTTAACAAGCGGCCTATAACATAAGCTTTGCAATCATAGCTAAGAAGTTTCACTTCTGCCGCGCGCGGAGGTCGCGCACGCATTAATTTTATTGGTCTTTTTCAATTTGGGGCCCCTAGAATCGTGGGTCCTGGGCGACTGCCCAGCCTGCCCATGTCTTAAGAAAGCACTGGAATAAGCGGAATCTCTACATTTAGCTATAGTGTAACGCCTAAGAAATTCGGAGGTTACGATTACGCCAACAAATTCTAAGCATAAGGGAATTATTTGTGATTACAAAATTTTGGTTCAACAGCCGAAATAGCTCGTTCCACTAAAACGGTTATCCAGTGTCAAGTAGGAAGATCTGCACTGGTTACGTAGGCAAAAGTGCATTTTGTTTAAGATTATGATGCTCACGAGTAATTGTCTGGCAGGCTGTGCTCTATCTTTTCTTGAGCGGCTTTCATCAACAGTCGTAGACTGTAGGAGTGGCACGTCACAAATTATTGAGAAGGGGGCATTCCACCCCCTAAAAAGTCGAAGAGAATTTCTTGAAGTATTAAAATATTATGTCTCAATATAGACAAACATCTTCAAAACCAGAGACAAAGAACTGAAATACTATTGTCTGTTTTATTTATTTTATTTTATTTATTCCGGAGATTTCTATAGCGCCTCTCGAAGTCTACTACTACTACTCAGAGGCGCTCCCGACTACAGCATTTGATACTGTGACGGAATTTTCACGCCGAAGCGCCACGAGCAATCGCGAGTGAAGGACTTGCCCAAGGTCCGTACGCAGCGGCTAGAGTGGGATTCGAACCTGCAACCCTCCGGTCACAAGGCGCCGAACTTACCACTGAGCCACCACGCCCCACTGTACATGAATCGATGGCGCTCCGAAACCAAACCATGGCAACAAAACTCAATCGTCTATTTATGTGACCATTTGTTATAATTCTGTCTACAGAATGTCTTTAAACAATGGTAACTAGTTGGAATTATCTTGTTATACACATTCTAGGCGAAGGTGGCGCTAAAGCAGGACACTCTCGAGACCTATATGTGCTCGCTTTTGATCTATCTGTGAATATACATCATCAGGGGCGTAGCCAGACTTCAATTCAAGAGGAGGCAACTACTGCTTGTCTAAACTTTTATGCAGTGGCGGCGATTTTGTTTCAGAGGTCAGAGGGAAATTTTTCAGCGTCCGAAAAAACTTCTGAGAATTTAAGAATTTTGCTATGAGAATTTCTAAAATTTCGTCACGAAAAAAGTTGATGACCTTTTTTTTTAGTCATTAACACATTCGAGGACTTTCTTCGACACAAATAATCAAGAGGAGGCAAAATGCACCTCTCCTGGGGTCTACTTCAGAAAAAAAATACATGGAGAATTTTTAAATTCGCAAAACCAAGAGAAGGCAAATGCCTCCTCTTGCCTCCATG
The DNA here is from genome assembly GCA_963556255.1 of Allolobophora icterica. Lineage (NCBI taxonomy): Eukaryota > Metazoa > Annelida > Clitellata > Crassiclitellata > Lumbricidae > Allolobophora > Allolobophora icterica. Next base: position 52,435,303 of record OY744611.1, on the reverse strand, counting down.
TAGCTACGCCTATGTACATCATGTGTAATGTTGACGTTTTTGTATTATCTCCAGCACTCTTTGTTTCATACCATAGGATGGTCTTGCTCTTTGCTTTGTATTTTTGGAAGGCTGGTATTAACCGTCATGGTTTCATTAAATGGTTTTATTGAGCTCCTTCGAACGGTTCACGATATACTAGAGGCGCATTGTAAACGTTTAAATACAATACAATCCAAAGTAACCACGGTGCAGGACGGGGAAAGGATAGCCTTTAAAGGCTTGAATGATAATGATAGGCCCCTCCAATCAGTGGATTTTTTAAATTTAGAGTATTTGTTTCTAGGCAATATATTTTTACTAGTTTTTACTACAAATCACCAATGACTTATTTTGAAGCGTTTCTGGTTGGATCTCTCATCCTGATATAGCCCTGCAACCTTTATGATACTAACATTGACGAATGCTAGTGTTAAAAATTTACTCTCGTGGATATATTCGTACTCTGTTGCATCACGGTTGACGATGAACTTTTATGCACAATTGTTTACACATATAACGGTGTGTAATCATGGAACTAAAAATGGCTGTACTTAGTTTTTGATCAAATTTTCACTCTGCTTCGGCACATTCTGTATTAAAACAATATTATTGATTAACATGTTTGTTACAATCGTAATTCGACCCTTAGAAAAGGCGCTTTAGAAATTGCCAGATGCATTATATACTTGTTAATGCACGCCATCTTTGATTTCCTCTGACATCTAGCGAACGATTGTTTAATTCCGTTCCATTTGATCAGTTTTTCAAACACATTAGGCCCTAGCATCATACACTTCGACGTAATAAGTGTATATTTTTAATGGAACCACTAATATTTTGTTGCACTTTGCTCGAGAATGGCCGAGAAAAGAATATGTTAAGCACTTAATAAATAAAGGTAAACGGAAAAATAAATTTGTTAGCAGTTCTTAGACTCTTAGTACTAAGTTTCGACGTTAGACCCGATGTAAGTAACAATTCCGACTTGCTTTCCTCGCATCCTCTACGTCATCCAGTTTCGCATCTGTTTTTAACAGAAATAAGAAACAATCAATTTTTCTATGGTTTAAATCAGACATTTTAAAGGAAAAATTCGTTTAAATTTTATGCTAAAACTGATTGTTGGAAGAAAAGGAAAGCATTAAACTACAGACAAAATACTAAGGTAATACGGCTGTATAATTACACACCTCTAATTTCTGAAGCGACTGAGTTTAAAAACGAAGGCCATATTTGCGCGATTACCGTAGCAGAAACGAAGAATAAGATATTTTTGACACTAACATTTGTTAAATGTTAGTACATTTCTCGTGAAATGATTAATTAACGTACGTTAAACATAATCGTAATTAAACATTTATATAGAGCCACTTCCACAACAACCTAATCGAGGGCGTTCTCAACGCAGATGTAATAAGAAATGGAGTTTTATGAGTTAGAAAAACAGTGCACAGAAAACTGGAAGAGGCCCAAAGTGGTGGCCCCACGCACACCCGTGGAGCCCAGCCAACGTTGACAAGCCTCAGATATCGCAAAGTTGGTTTGCTGGGTGTGTTACGCATTCTCTTGCAACAGAGGCAGTTGATGTTGATGGAAAAAATATTCCAGCGTTTTCACCTCAGAATCGCTGTGCGCAACTATTGAATATATGTTTAGTAATTATAAATAAAGGTAAGTGCGAAATAATTTTCTGAGCAAGTCTTACAAGCCTCGGAAGTGTGGTGGTTAGCGTGATGGACTGTCGATCGAGAGGTCGGGGGTTCGAATTAGTAAAATACCCGCCAGGGCAGAAATCTGTTCGAGATTTCTGCTCCATGGCTCCTGCAGCGCCCACTGGCCATCTCGGCTATAATGAGTACACGGACCGTACACTATCGGTGGGGAGATGAGACGGGAAGGGAAAGGACTGGCCACCCGCCCTCATATGCCGAGGCTAAGAAAATGAAGTCGGTACATTTCCAACCCATGGCTGCCTCTCGGGCTAGCTTAAGGGACTTATCCTCTTCTACAAGCACTAACGATCGACTCGATTAAACGAACAATCCTGATGGTCTCAGGTTTTTCCCGCAACACCAACACTGCCCGTACTCTGGTAGTGCCAGTCAAAAACATGGATAAAGGAGGAGGGCGAAGCTAATCACCTTTGATTTGACAGAGTGTCGTTAGACATCAATTAAATAACTAATCGACGGCTAATACCTAGACAAAGTAAGGTCGTCGTGAGTGGCCTTGGTAGTCGCAAGATGACGCCAAACAAATAGCTAATTGAGAGGTATCTTTAAACACCTTCAAGACGCTGTCAAACGACGCTATATGTTCGAAAAACGGCGTTTAATCAACAGATTGCAGCATAATGACCATCTATAGGAAACGTACAATCGACGTGAAGGGCTTTGGCATCCACGAAGTATTTGATCACTAGGGATAGGAAACTCCGCCACTGTTTGTGCTCTGGCAGTGCCAGTCCCAAGCATGGATAAAGGAGGAGGGCGACGCAAATCATCTTTGTTTTGACACAGCGTCGTTAAACAGCAACTAACGCGATCCAGCTTTCGCAAATGCTTGAAAAATAACGATGACTTTCCTCATGAGTCATGACTGCAATTTTAAAAAAATTAAGCAAAAATATGTTAAATTTCATTTTAAAACTTACTGTAGGAAGGGAAGGAAATGCTTATGACCACTGGGTAAATACTAGGATTATGTTATTCTGAACTTGTACATCTTTAGTAATGGAAAATTAAACTAATAAGTAGGCCTAGAGGGCCTGTTCCGTTTCTTTAAGCTCAGTACAGTGGCATGGATGGATAGGCCTAATACGTCTT
>OY744611.1:52354957-52427457 GCA_963556255.1 Allolobophora icterica | reverse complement strand
ATTGTATAGTTCATATATATGCAGTGCTTTTTTTCTGGAAAAAAGGTTCCGGAACGGAACAATAAGTTCCGGAACGCAATAAGTATGGGCGGGCTAAAATCTCGAGAAAAACGGGATTGGGGGTTGGGAGGGGTCTCAATAAACACTGAAAACAGTTCAAATCACTTAAATTAAATTAAAATAGCTAAATTATTGTTTTTATTGTTAAAATAAATAAATTATTTTTTTGCGTTCCGGCTGAAAGAAAGCACTGCATATATGTATACAGCTTGGCGTATTCGCATTTAGTGTCGCGACCACATTGTTAGTCAACGACGTAATTTATGCAGCAGATGTCCCTTTCATCACCCAACTACACTGAATGTATAGAATAGCGCTATATGATTTGCGTGTATGATACAAATGATTTACCATAGTTATTGATTGGTATTAATTGTTTAATTAATTAACCAGCACGTAAGACCAGTACAATAAGGATAATTAATAATATAGAGTTAGGGGACAAGTTAGAGGGTTTGAGAGTAGTCAACCGCAAGTTGCCAAGATTCCATTGGCCAATACGAAATTACAGGTTAACTCAACGTCGATCGTCTGCTGGTGACGTGGCAGAGGGGAGTCGGTTAATCGCCGCTGATGGCGATAGTTGGCCGTGGTGAAGCTACGACGTTTGACTCAGGAAGAGGAAAACATTGGTGATAGAAATCGTCAAATGTTCACGTTAGTCGTGTAGAACAGAGTTCATACTACGATACGGTGAACTTGGGATCGAAATCGGTCGACATTTAACAAAGTTAATTTCGAACGAGTAAAAACTGAAGTTTGCAAGCGAAGATGCGAACATAGCGTCTTCAAGCTGCAGTTCGATACGAGTATAACTACGAGCTAGTGATACGAACGATTGAACTTGGGGTCGACAAGTAGTTTCGAAATAAAGAGACTAAAATACTTGATCGAACGTTTGCTTTCTGGGAACATCCAGAAAGAATTCTACGTGGAAAGATCAGACCGGCACATACCTGTGTTGTTCTGATTACGGACGAGGAAATCGGGAGATAACTCTTCAAATAAAACTTCGACAATCGGGCGAAGGACATTGTTGGTGAACTTGTCATACGAATGCCAAGAAGGAACTCCAATGGTGCACCACCACGGGAGGGTAACTTAATATGCTTATATTTAGCCTAGATATATAGAATATTTAAGATGCATACGTGCTGGTCTTAGGTAAAATAGGCTTAGTCTAGACTAGAGGATTGTTTAGGCATGATCTATGTTGAACTGAGAAATAACTTGAACTGTTATAATACATATAATGACAAGCACAGGTCTTGCAATTGACTCTACAACTGAACGATGCATGTTGTGAATTGTTGATGGGGGCTCTGAGCAAATGAAAATATAAAAGCAACGAGGTATTAGATCTATACCAGTCCCTAAGAGATAATCAAACAAGGGGCCTATCTGCTAATAAGGTTATTAGCGGTAGTAACGTTACAATTTATTACCAAAGAGATCTCCGCAACATCTTGAAGTCACTGCGTAATTAATGATTTCTTACACTATTGTATTTGCGAGATGTCTAGCAATATTGAATCCGTTCGATTCGTTGAAAAAAGGATCGAAGCCATACGGTCGCTATGGAAAAACATGTACAATTACATTTACATTTGGTTTGATTTAATTCTGTTAGCCATCGGATGACGCCCAACTCAGTCGACACTACATGTCGTTCTGAAAGCCAATCCAGAACGCCTATTTGCACACTTATTTCACCCCATCATTTGATGTTATTTTGTTCCATAATGACAATGTTAGTTTCCATCTCACCCATCCGTGTTTAGCTATGGGGATGACTCGATAAGCAGTTTATGCTGCTTCTGCTTATACGTTTTACCTTCATCACAAGAACAAATTTTCACCGCATATATTTATTGAATTATCGCTCTGAAATATTGTGCTGTTATCATGCGCATCTGTATTATTTCACTTTTAGTTTTTGTTACTTTTATTTTTTCTTTGTACTTATTAAGTTCTCGCTGTTTTGTTGATTCAAATAAATAATTTTTTGGTTAGTATATAACCTCACTTGTGACAAAGTCATCCCAACCCTCAAATCTTTTCAACGATCTTTGTCAGTAGTTCACAATTCAAACACCGTCATAAATAGGTATTTCACAACGGTAGTTCACAATCCAAAATAGACATCGCCTTCATCTTCTCCTGAAAATGTGAAAATTATTCAAAGACTTCAAAGCTCAATACGGCATTGGCTGCCCATCGTAAACTATAAGACACAACTCTGAACCACGCACGTAGCTCAAAACCCAACTTTCTATTAAGGCCCATAAGACTAAGTGTAGAATTAAACAATGGCAGATTTAAAATAATTGTCTAGGTTTTACTAATTGTAACATTCTTACGTTTTTATTGTTTCATACAGTTTGGCGTATTCGTATTGGGTGTCGCGACCATAATATTGTTAGTCAACGTAATTAATTACCAAACAGATCTTTGCAACGTCTTGCAAGTCGTTCGTTCTAAGGACAATGGCGTCATCTACGAGAGCAATCCAAAGTGGATCAACTTCAGCAGCGACATCTTCCGGCTGTACGCCTACAGCGCGTTTTACGATGACCGGCCATCCCTACTGTCGGATCCAGTCATCAGGATCATCGCAGTTTCAGACCCGATTGAAAACCTGAACGCACTCAATGTTACACAGCTCTACTGCATACTGCACTACGGCAGCAATACCGCTGTGTTGCTCATGATTGATAAACCAAAACCCATCGGCTTTGGTTGGGGACTAAACAAACAGAGAGCAAGGGAATACCTGTATACGTGCCCCTCAGACGGAGGTAAGATTCCCAGCGCAGTTTCCATCGCTACTACTCAGGACGAATATCCTTCTGCAAGCGTTCCCGTCACTGTGCCGAATAAACCGGAGAAACAACGTGACTTCTGCATATGTCCACAAGCCGCTTACGGTTTTGGTTTAAATCCACTTCGGCTGATAGAGTGGATGGAACTCCAGAAGATTCTCGGTGTCAGCCTTGTCGGAATCTACGTATTGTCGGCATCTGAACCGGTTCTTAACGTCTTCAAACATTACGCTGCCGAAGGGTTTGTCGAACTGCGTGGCATGAGTTATATCTACGCATCAGGGAATGATTCCGATAAAGAGTTCTGGCTTCATCTCACACCGGCGATCAACGACTGCATCTATCGCCACATGTATGAATTTCGCAGAATAGCCGTCATGGATTTTGACGAAATCATTATGCCAAGATATCAGGAAAGTCTGTCGGATCTAGTAACCTACCTGGATCAAACGTCCGCGGAGAAGAAAGCGAAAAATGTCAATTATGCATTCAGAAATAATTATTTCTTTCAGGAGCTACCGCCAGATAATAGCATATCGCCATATTTAACTTTCTTGAGGTTTCGAAGAAAGGTGCCTGTCAGTCCTGGAGGCTATGTGATAAAGTCAATAATAAACCCTCAGGCCTGTACTCATATGCACAACCATTACTGTTGGGGAGTGACAGCCAATTACTCTGCCAACACAGCATCTGTTGATCCTGAGATTGCGCTCAACCAACATTACAGGAAATGTCCTTTCTCCGAAGAAAGATGTGAGGCCATGTCAAAGAATTCAACCCAGGATGACGTAATGCTGCGGTTGAGGAACGTTCTCACGAAAAATGTCGGAGATAAAGTTAAAGCTATAACTGGCAAGGAAATATAAAGATCTTCATATTTTAAGTCATTAATAAATTATCTAACTCTACATGGAAGGCAGTTGACCTACTAATCGGATATTTCAATAAAGTTATGTCTACTCGAAAAGTAACTAATAAGTTAAAAGTCCGTCTGAGACAGATATTAGCAAAACGAAGAGGCAATTGTTGGGTGAAATACAGTTATACTACTTAGAAAGTCATCAGTGTCCACAATACGGTTAAATGGAAGAGTTGAGACAGTACAGCGGGCACATTGCCAAGAATCGCCTTCTACGAATGAACTATAACAGCTAGCGTGCGACAATTCACCACATGTACAATTAATGACCTTTAAGACTTATTTTAAGACTGTTCGTCTACAGTGCATTTTACGATGACCAACCATTTTTCTTGTAAGATCCAACCATCAGAATTATTGACATCTCGGTCCTGATTGCAGATCTAAACGCATATAATCCTGCCAAACCGGGTTGGACTGCGCTGCCCGTTGAACCCCATGTTACGGAACTTTCTATCGAAAGCCTCACGAAGAAATTAAAGACTTACTTGTTCACGTCATCTGACTATGCGGTGTATTTAGTTCTATTAACTTGCGCTTAGTAAGTCTTCATATGACAATAATGTTACAAAGTATATATATTGCATTTAGCCTCATGCAACGAAAGATGTTGCTTTCATGTAGCAAAGCCCTTAAGCCATTTGCTGTAAATTGAATACAAAACACACAATGTAATATTTATAATACTCCATGCCATTATATGCATGGGCATTAGGTGAGACCCATATGGGGTCTCACCTAATGCGTCCCACGTGGAAATAGGGGCTCTATACGAGCTCCATTAGGTCACGCTGGCAGGAATTGTAATCTATATTTCGATGAGTTGATTAATCCGCGTTTACAAAAAGTGTCTGGGAACCTGTGACTTGTTTGGAACAAAAGAACGCCGAGAACAAGACTAAACCTTTGCATTCAGAAATGACTACTTCTTGACGATAAAATGTGGCCACATTTAAAAGTTTCACAACTCAGAAAGAAGGTTGAAGTCCGTCCAGTTGGATATTCTGACAAATCCATCGTACAGCATGAGGCCTGCACTCTTGCACACAATCATTACTGTTGGGAGTAACAACCACTTATACTCCGCCCAAAGCAAACTACGACTTCACACAAAATATTGACCCAGTGGGCCCTATATGGCGTTAATCCGCAACACAAAAAGTGTCGATTTTCTGATGAGCAATGTGATAGGGCCTACTCTTGCAGAACGCAACCCAAGATGATATTCGTTGCAATTCACATATCTTCTTCCTAAAAAAGTCAGTAAAAAGGAAAAATCATAACGAGGAACGATATCTGATACTTAAAAAATCGTCAGTATTGCATGCACTGCTACTCAAGTAGAGATGTTCACTCCACTCCATAGTGCACTATAACTACTGAGGATGTCTAAAGTCTAAATCATCTTGACTAATAACCTGCATACGACTTCTTCTTCTTTCCCTTCAGCGTCGAATTAATCCCTCTTTGGAGAGGGGTCAGCCACTCGGATCCTTCTCTTCCACTTGTTTCTTTCTTGAGCATCTTCTTTCTTCAGGTTTAGGAGTTTTAGGTCTTGCATAACCCGCATACGACGCCTGGCATAAGTTCAATCCCATGACAAATTCTGATACTAAACTATCTTATGATAAAACTACCGTTAAAAGTGAGCTAAATTGAGATGACCGTGTATACCTACATAATTAATCATTCCAATGTCGATCTCTGTTGGTCAGTGTAATATTTTGTTTAATGGTTTAATCGCGGTCTCCGAGTTTCGATTTTCGATGACGATATCAGCAGCAGGAGAGTAGCAACACTTCCTTATAAAGTACCAGTCCCAGTGCAACAAATTAACGGTCTAACAACCAGTCGATGTCAGGTCACTAGTTCTTAACTTACTACCTGCCCGAGTGGTGTCTGTAACTTTGCATGATGTCACGCAATCGTTTTCATCGAAAATGTCATCTGTTATTTAGGCAAACGTAGCCTTGAAAATACGTTTGTTTCAGCATCAACGTTAAGTCGACTAAGTCGCTGAGTCAGTCGCTAACTCATCAAGTCAGTCGATAATTCCTTAGCGACTATGCATCTGGCAACCCTAGAAAGAGCGAACATCAAGTACAGGTGGATGTCATCACCATACTGGCGAAGAGAAGCAGTTTTATACGTGTACAACCAGAACACCAGTTGTGATTATTGGTGGAGACATTGCTTGTGGCGATTAGGGTCTGATTCAACAGACGTTCTTTCCTGCACTCATTCTGTCTGTCTGTATGTCTGCCTATCTCTCTCTTTCTCTCTCTCTCTCTCTCTCTCTCTCTCTCTCTCTCTCTCTCTCTCTCTCTCTCTCTCTCTCTCTCTCTCTCTCTCTCTCTCTCTCTCTCTCATTCTCTCTCTATCCATCTTTCTCTCCCTCCCTTGCCGTCTTTGTCAATATCTCCCTCCCTCCCTCCCTCTCCCTCGATTGTCTTAACCACAATCATCTGTCTCTCTGTTCTATTCTCGCTCTCTGTCTAACCTCTCATTCTCTGTCTGTCTCTGTCTCTGTCTCTCTCCCTCTCTCCCCTTGCCCCTCTCTCCCTCTCTCCCAATCACTCTTTCACTCACCATCCCTCTGTCTCTTCACAACCGTTGCCTTTCTCCCTTCCTCTCTGTCTCCCACAATCACTGTCTGTCTCTTCCTCTCCCAAGATCTCTCTCATGCTCTGTCTCTGTCTCTGTCTGTCTCTCTCTATCTCTCTCTCCGTGTCTGTCTGTCTATCTGTCTGTCTTTCTCATAACCTGACACTCTCTCTGTCTCTGTCTCTATATATCTCTTTCTTTCGGTATATGTCTCTCACATAACCTGACACTATCTCCCTCCACCTCTCCATCCTTTCAGCCATTTAACAGCAGATCGCATTCTCTCCAAGCGTCTAGTTACACCTCCTAAGCCCGGCGACCTGTTGCTGAAGCCGTCGCCGAGAAAAAGCCAATATAGGAAGATCTACTGTGCACACAGTTGGAAACTGGAATTGCTGTTTTAAGCGTTCGCCCGCAGAAGCCGCGCGCCGCTGTGGCGTCAACGACGCTGTTTACACAGGCCGCGACGTCATAAGCCATTTCGCTCAGCGGCTTCGCGCGTCGCTCAACTGAATAAGGCGATCCGCCTGATGGACGGCTGTCGCGCGCATGCACCGGGAAGGTAGAGGGAGCCACCGGTGACTTGACAGTCGACGCTTGCATGTGCATCACGACGATGGAGTCTGTATCGGCGTCGGAACCATGATAATTACGCTAGTGGATCGAAATCAGGCTGTGCATTTATGGCCGAGCGCAGGTCACGAATAGGAGGAGGAGGAGTGGTTGGAAGATGACGAGGATGAGGGAGAGTGGGAGAAGAGGAAGTGGAGGTGGACGCATTAGTCGACGCAAGTCTGGAAAGCATTGATGCAATCGGTGAAACTACTGCAAGGTAGGAAAGGTGGATTAATAGGTGGAAAGTTAAGAGCATGTATTGAAATGGCATGCGTTTACGTATGTACATGTATTTATGTATGCATGTATGCATGTATGTATGTATGTATGTATGTATGTATGTATGTATGTATGTATGTATGTATGTATGTATGTATGTATGTATGTATGTATGTATGTGTGTATGTATGTGTGTATGTATGTATGTATGTATGTATGTATGTATGCATGTATGTATGTATGTATGTATGTATCTATATAAGTAAATGTATATATGTACGTATGTATGTATGTATGTATGTATGTATGTATGTATGTGTGTGTCTATATAAGTAAATGTATGTATGTATGTATGTATGTATGTGTGTATGTATGTATGTATGCATGTATGTATGTATCTGTATAAGTAAATGTATGAATGTATGTATGTATGTATGTATGTATGTATGTATGTATGTATGTATATAAGTAAATGTATGTATGTATGCATGCATGTATAAGGCGATGTATGTATGCATGTATGCATGAATGTGTGTATGTGTGAATGCATGCATGTACGTGCGTATGTATGTGTGAATGCATGAACGAATGTATGTATGTACATACTTATGTATGTATGTATGTATATATGTATTATGCATGTGTTTTTGTATGCTTGCATGTGTCTTAATATTTTACTGCAATTTTCAGGATGTTCAGTAGCACAAAATTATGTTTAGCCTAAACAAATACGCACATACATACATACTGTAGCATCTATACACATACATACACACATACGAACACGCAGATAAACATGCATATATAATCATGCATATATACGTACATACATATATGAAAATATGTATACATGCACATAGATACGCATACACACAGATATATATATATATATATATATAAGTAAATGTATCTATATAAGTAAATGTATGTATCTATAAGAAAATGTATGAGTGTATGTATATGTATGCAAGCATGTATAAGGCGATGTATGTTTGCACACACATATATATATATATATATATATATATATATATATATATATATATATATATATGAATGTATATATATATATGAATAAGAACTGTTGTCAATTTTAATAAATATTACATTAACATAGCAGGGCTAGAGAAAGTACGGCGAACTTATTTAAAGGGCAGCACTTACCTGAAATCGTGATCAAAATAGGATGATCTTAGAAGTGGGGTCAGGACCGGTTCAGCTCCTGTATTATAAGTGTTTTGTTACTCGTGATTTTTGGAATTAATTCTGTTTTTCACTGAAGGTTCTCAGTCCCTCGACTCGATCGTGGTATGATTTAGCTTGAACGGAACTCTAATTGATTGCTTTGTTTACTTGATGCTTTTCTTTTTCTTCTTTTCTTCTTTGTTTTGATGTTAGTTGGACTTCTTTTGGTTGTTATAGCTTATTTACAGTTTGTCATTGTTAGATTGATTGATACCTTGGTTAATCTCGGATCGAATTTAGATCCCTACCGATTCTTTCAGCTGTATTGTTGTTAGATGGTTGATCACTCTTGTGATGTCAAAGGTGTGCAACTCTCCGCTGTCATTAACCTGTCTGATATAATACCATCTGGGGGCGCTGGGGGCGGGGCTTCTCCTCAACCAGCTAGGCTCAATAATAATATTGAAGATATTTATAGTGCAGGGCCTATTGAGTCGCAGGCACTTAGCCCTAATTCAACACTGGGGAAGGCGAACTTATTCAGCTCCCTGAGCTATACTGAGGTAACGCCTAATGTGAGAATAGAGGAACTGGAGATTGAAATAAACTCTCTTCAGGACACAGAATTAGAGGTCTTTACACAGGCTCCGGATAACACTAAAGCATGCAATGGTGATGATATCGATCCTGACCAAAATCTGTTTAGAACTTCGTCATGGTCTAGTAACTATACCTCCCTGGATAATCTCCAGTTTACTTTAATGCAGGATCAGAGCAGAGAGAAGAATCTAACAGCCGTACATATTAACTGTAGAAGTGTATTGCCCAAAATAAAAGAGATAAATGAACTGATTGATAAAACGCATCCAACAGTAATTGCATTAACGGAGACTTGGTTGGAGGATGATCTCTCGGATTGTATTCAAATTCCTGGCTATACTTTTATTGGCAAAGCAAGGAAAGAAGGTAGGGGTGGAGGGGTTGCATTTTTAATGGAAACTGACCTTAATTATGTGGTTATTAATCCTAGGGAGAAAATGGAAGACTACGCAGCATTCGAAAGTCTCTTTATCAGAATTAAAATGAAAACTTGTTCTCCCCTAATTGGTTGCATCTATAGAGCACCTGGTTCAAATCTTACGGAATTCCAAACTGAATTTGATCAGCTAACTTCTGAAATTGGGGAAAGGAATAAAGAAATTATATTGCTTGGTGATTATAACATAGATCTACTAAAAGTTAATGAACATAGAGACACTAATTTTTCTATAATAGCATAATATCCCACCATTACCTTCCAGCAATTACTAAACCTACTAGAATTACAGAAAACTCCAAAACTTTAATTGATAATATCTTTTGTACCAATTGGGCCAAAATGAAATTCGCATCAATCATAATTTCGGATTTATCAGATCACCTCCCAATTATTGCTCAATTTTCTCTTGAAAAATATAACACAAAAGAGGCGGAATATGCAAATCAAAGATCAATTACCCCAAAAGGACTTGAAAATTTCACTAGAGCGCTTGAGGGAACTAGTTGGGAACTTGTTAGTCAGTATTCGCAATTAGGATTAGTTAATGAGGCGTATGAATCATTCATCTCCATTTACAAGAAGCTTTACTCCGAGGCATTTCCAATTCAACATAAGAAGAGCGATAAAATGAAAAAAACTAGGACCGTCTGGATGACGCCTGGACTTTTGAAGTCTTGTAAAAGAAAAAACTTATTATATACTAAGTATATAAAAAACCCAACCGCGGAAAATAAAAAGATTTTTACGTCTTATAGAAATAAATTTAAGTCACTAAGAATACTCACAGAAAAGAACTACTATAAGACTGAATTTGAAAAATCTCATAATGACATTAAGTCTACTTGGAAAGTTATTCGTTCGGCAATGCAGCTGAACGCGAGAAATATGAAAATAAATGCACTGATGATTGGTGAAAACAGAATTGAGGATCCTGGAGCAATAGCAAATCAATTCAATGATTACTTCCTTAATCTGCCTAGGATGTTAGCTAATGAAGTACCTGTCACCCAAACCTCGTACAAAGAGTACTTACCGAAGCCTAACTTGAACTCCATGGGGCAGATCCTAACTACGCCAGAGGAATTACTGAGAATAGGCAAAACTATAAAAAAAAACCACTCCAAAGGACTAGATGACATTGATCCTTATGTCGGACTAGAACTTATCCATCTAGTTACTCTTCCTCTTTCTGAAATTATAAATAGTTCTCTACAGAACGGAATAGTACCGGAATCTCTGAAAATGGCGAAAGTAGTGCCTATACTTAAAAAAGGGAACAAAGAGGATATTACAAATTATAGGCCTATTTCGATCCTGCCATTATTTGCAAAATTTTTCGAAAAGGTTATGTACGATAGATTAATCTCGTATATTAAAAAAACTAACATGATACATCCATCCCAACATGGCTTTCAAGCGGGTCACTCGACATTCATGGCACTCTTGGATATGGAAGAAATAATATCCAAATCTATCGATAATAATGAATATTCTGTGGGGGTGTTTTTGGACCTTGCCAAGGCTTTCGACACCGTAAGTCATAAAATACTACTAAAAAAACTAAGCCACTACGGGATCAGGGGAATACAGTTAAAATGGTTTCAGAGTTACTTAGATAATCGTAAGCAAAGTGTTGAATGTAAGGGTGCCATTTCGGGTTTGGGTGATATTGCCTTCGGAGTCCCCCAAGGCTCCAATCTTGGGCCAATCCTCTTTTTAATTTATATTAATGATCTAGCATCTGTCTCCACTGCCCTATATTGTATTCTGTTCGCAGATGATACGAGCTTAGTATACTCAAATTCCTCGTATGAAATTCTCATGGAAACAGTGAATCGAGAGTTAAGGAAGGTGAATGACTGGTTTCATGCGAACAAACTTACACTCAATACTGACAAAACAAATTTAATCATTTTCAAATCACATAGGAAAATCAAACCCGTAAACTGGCTATTCCATCTTAATGACCATCCGATTACACAAGTGGAGAATACTAAGTTCCTGGGAGTCTTTATAGACCAACACCTTAATTGGAAAGCACATTTAGACTATATTTCGTTGAAAATTGCAAAGAACACAGGTATACTCTCAAGAATAGCCTATTTACTCCCTCAAGACATCAGAAAAAGTTTATACTTTACATTAATATACCCCTACTTATCCTACTGTAATTTCATATGGGCATCCAATTATCCGTCTCGTTTACAAAAACTGAACACTTTACAAAGAAAAGCCATAAAAATGATTGCTGGAGTGGAATACAGAGCCTCATCTCACATTATCTTTACTAAGCTGAAGTTGTTAAACATCATTCAAATCAGAAACTATCAAATAGCAGAACTATTCTATCGCTTCGAGCATGCTATGCTGCCTATGTCTTATGCTAATTACTTCGCTAAAGCATCGATGACCCACACATATCTCACAAGGGGAGCACAACTATATAGACCCATAAAAGTTCGCACGAATCTTAGAGCTTTTAATATTAAAGCACTGGGACCGCAGATCTGGAATTCTATTCCACTACATATTAAGACAGCACAAAGTAGGAGACAGTTTAGGATTCTTTTGAAGGAGTTTCTCTTAGCAACATCTTCTAGTGCAGCGACTTAATCTAGTAGGCCTACAGTAAAAAATGTATCTGGGTCTGGTTGGGGGGGGGGCCACCCAGCGCCCGATAGTTAAGACTAGTTAAGTATAGTTAAGGGTAACTAGCGCATCTTTATCCTAATCAACTTCAGTCAATACATAAAAGATGTACAAACTTTCAGTTTATTTTCTTGTTTTTGCTTAGATCTCTGTTTAAGAACCATCTACATATCTTGTACATGTCATAGCTTGGGTATCCCCGTCTAGCGGGACTTTGGTCCCTTTGGGGTCGCCCTTTGTCTCTCCTGGCAAATGTAGCTCTGTCTAAAATTAGCAAATAAAAAAAATCTCGGTCATAGAAATTTAAATGTATACTGCATCCTATTTGTTATCCTCATCATGCTAAACTGATTATTAGTACCGAGTATGCAATTGAGGATTATTCTGGTCTTGCACAAAGTCTTCGGAGTGTATACGGATGCTCTAATAATTGAATAATTTTTCTTGTTACCTGTAAATATGTTTGTTACTGATTGTCAGTTGATACAATAAAGTTATTGAATTGAATTGAATTGAATATATATATATATATATATATATATATATATATATATATATATATATATATATATATATATATATATATATATATATATATATATATATGACGACTTCGTATTCCTTCTTACCTGAACCCACCTAATCTATCATACCTGTCTTATCCCATAATCCCGCTGCGCGGCATCATCTTCGATAAATGTAGCGCTACAAAAACCGGCGCTGTTCTCTGATTACCCGCGCTTCCTCGGCGCAGCACGTGCTCGCCCGTGTCCCGCAAAAAGGACGCACCTGCCTGTCAAAGGCTTTTCTCGATATTTCTGCACCTAAGCCGTTGTTAGGTGGCGCCAAAATCAATCAAGAGAAAACGAAGACGTGTGTATAGTGAAAAGGTCTTTCGTCTCTCTACCCAGCGTTTCCGGTTTGAATTCCTGGTACAAATCGCGACACGAAGCTTACGTGGAACACAGTAGCCTATTGGCTATAACGGTCGCCTTAGACACCTTTTAAACGGACTCAGCCGGTGCTTTATTAGCATGGAACGCGGTAGCCGATTGGTTAGAGCGCTCGCCTTAGACACCTTTAAAACGTTGTTAGCCGATGCTATAAAAGGATGAGAGGCGATAGGTCTTTAGTCTCACTAATGCTCCTTGGGTTGGAAATGTTTATTTGAAGTTTTGAATGGGTGCACATATCAGAAGCGAGACACTATATACGATTGGTTGTAGCGATCGCCCTGTAATGCGGAGAGCACGGGTTCGATCCTCCTCCTCCTCTGAGATGGTTACTGTATACATACATGTAAAGACCTTGAGAAAGTCTTTTACACGCGATTGCTCAACGCCATCGATTATGCTTGGTGATTAGATGCGGCGCTTAATAAACGTATAATAATAGTGGAATACTTTATAAACTGAACAGTCTAGTAATCCAGTGCCTTCACAGCGTTACATTACAATACCCTGTTTTGATTTACCCTCTCTTAGAATCTAAACTTACGTTATTTTCCCTTAACTTGCATGACTTTCCCTAAAATTGACTTTCTTATACATATCTTGCATTTCCTCTCCTTCCTCACCGTCCTTTCCGCTCCCGTACCCGTTCCCGTTCCCGTTCCGCTCCCTTCCCTTACCTTCCTTTACCTCACCCTCCATTCCCTTACCTTACCTCACCTTCCATTCCCTTACCTTACCTTAAATTAACTTGCCATGCCGTACCTTTCCCTACCTTACTTTCTTTACCTTCATCACCTTGCCTTACTTCAGCTTACCTTACCTAATTAAACAAGGCATTTTAAACTTTGACATTACGTCACATTCACTACTGTATCTGAATGACTATCGTTTTATAGCAAATGCTTATTCTTACTACTGGTCACGTGTAAGAATTGTTTCCATTTAATCGGCTTCTTGTCTCATTTAACCAATACTTGTGTCCGATTTCCTGTTTTCTCATAAGTTGCCCGATATTGAGAGGCAGTTTCTAGTGGTTTCTCGATCATAATATCTTCGTAGCACAACGATTACTTCAGAATCGCGGTGGGCGGAGTCAAGTGGCTCAATTACCCTCGCCATCACCAGAGGCGCTGCTCTGTCAATGCGAGACAACAAAAGATGGACTCTTTTCACGATGCCTAATCCAAAAGGAGCCATTACTTATACCCGTTTTTACGAACAATTCCGGAAATCTGAAGGTTGCAGAGAAAAGCATTCGTAAACGTGGTATTCTAAACAATAAATTATTAGAAACACGTCGCCAGGGGCGCTACAGTAGTGTTTGTGACGTAATGTCGAAGTTTAAAATGCCTTGTTTAATTTTAGACACCTCTGAAGCAATCTCCGCACTGGATATTAAGCGTGCGATCGCTAACGGAGAATTCACTCCGACTGACGATAACAGACAAGATTATGACGTCATTTGACTGACAGGTTGTCAGACGTTCTGATTGGCTGCGATCACCAAGATGGCCGACAACGTTGCGTACACTTATCAAGACTTCAAGCATCCGACGTATCAAGAAATCCTTCGAGCTCACAGCTACGCAACCATCAAACTGGTTCGAAATGGTAAGTTACCACAGATCCATCAATTCTGTCTTTTTGTTTTAATTAAGCATATTTTCTTTTCTTTTGACGTTTTCTTTTGTTGCTTGTTGCTTATTTGTCTTCTTGGACATCTCCTTTATTTTATCGTCCACCTTTATCGCTCAGTCAGGTAAGGCAGGAAGATATACACTGACAGTGCCTTGTGATACCCTTTCTGCCTTCATGCCTACCTACCTCTATCCCTTCCATCACTGCCTCTTTACCTTCCAACTCCACCACTACTCGTAGTACCAACAGTGCCAGGTAGTGCCAGCCCAAGCCTTGATAAATGAGGAGGGCAACGTCAACGGCTCTGGTAGCCAGAAGGTGTCGTTAACCACTGGAAACTACTATTATTACTTTTCCTTACTTTCACTTTTATTAACCGCTACTATTACTTTACCTTCCATTCACTTTTCTTCACTACCAATATTACTTTACCTTATTTCAATTTTCTTCACTACTACTATTACTTTCCCTTCCTTTCAATTTTCTTCCCTCCTTCATTCGTTCTTGTTTTCCTCTTTCTTTATCTCTATTTCTTTGTCCGACTTTCTCCCGTTTCTGTGGCATCTGTGGTCGGTATAGGTGATGGGTTTGTTTGCCTCATAAATTCGCCGAAGCGAAGTAGATTTTCATCGTGGAATCCATTTGAATCCTCATCTAAATCCTCATTACTCCTCCTTCTTCTCTTCCATTTATGCCACGAACTACTGCAACAATTCGTATTGTAGTCCTTATATACACGTAGACACGCACAAAACAAATTAACACTAATGCATGTGGGATTGCAATGGTACCCTGAACGCGTGGAAAGTTCTATAATAATCCAGTACTTTTTATGTGTATACATATGTATATGTGGAAATGATCTTCAAAGGTTTACAATGAATCGGAGTCATTTTGTACGTCCCTATAATGCATGTATTATTACTACATAGTAACTTAATCTGGCGCTGGTGTCTAATACACAAGGCACCAACCGATGGCGCACCAAATCCACATAGTATTGGTAATGGTAATTTAAAATTTATATAGCGCCACTTCGAGAGAGACTCGTCGGAGGCGCTCCCGAACTAAGACAATGAAACGACGATCGAACAGAATGGTCTTCAAGCGCCTATGGAAAAGAGACAGAGGTTGAGGAGTTCGTGTCGCAGGTTGTTAATTACACACCGTAATTAGGTCAGAATCAAGATAAGTCCATTGAGATAGAGATAATAAAGAATATTACTTATATTCTTTATTATTTCAAGCCGACAGACGCAGTAAGATTACATTGAAACATGAAAGTACAATCAATATCTTAATTAAACACACGGTTTGGCAGCCATGCAAGGCGCCGCCCTATAGTGGGGGGTTACGGGAGTCGATCCGCGTACCTTATGTTCTCCTGGCCATGAATGTTACCACTACGCTATCCCCCTCCACAGTGTTATTTGTGTATCTCCTCATGACACCGTGTCTGGGAGTCGTATTAAGAACCGCATCATATAGTGAGTTTCTGTTGTAACGCGACCAGTATCTGATGCTCAACGAAATTTAGGAACCTTCTTAACAACTGTGTTATACCAGAATTCGTTTTATACCGAACCGTGTTATATTGAGAATCTGGTGTACACAGATGAACGGTATTTCTGGATGCGGTTTTTTCACTGACGAATGTCAAGTTGTACACCAATTTTTGGTCCATCCTGTATTGCTCTTATTAGTCCTCAAGCGCCTAGTGGATTTCGCGTGGACGCTGTGACCCTTTCCGTACCATCTGCTGCGCTCAAGAAGTCGGCAGCAGCTGGTTCGGAAATCGTGCGGGTGGTCCCTTTGAGGTGGCCGACGACCACCTACCAAGTCTGAGCTTCGCCTCGATTGAGAGTATTCGTGGAATCGTTTGGTGATAAAGAGGAAGAGAATGAGAATGAGAAGGAGGAAAAGGAAGAGGAGGATGAGGACTATGAGCAGAAGGAGGAAGTGCAAAGGAGGAGCAATAGGAGGAAGAGGAGGAAAAGAATAAGGAGAAGGGAGAAGGAGGTAGGGGGATGGTGAGAAGGAGGAACATGATATATGATGTACCATCCTCTGTCCTCTTCCAATACATCTCCCCTTGCCCTCTTCTGTATCTCCCTTTGCCTTCTTCTGTATCTCTGTCCTCTTCTGTATCTCTATCTGTCCTCTTTGCTATCTCCTCTGTCCTATTCTGTATTTCCCAATGTCCTATTCTGTATTTCCCAATGTCCTATTCTCAATCGCTCTTCTCTTCTGTATCTCTTTCTGTTCTTTTCTGCATAATTATATGTCTGTCCTCTTCTGTATCACCCCCTGCTCTCTTATGTATCTCCCTATGTCTTTTTCTGTGTCTCTCTCTGTCCTCTTCTGTATGTCCCTCTGTCCTCTTCTGTGTCTCCCCTGCCCTCTTCTTTATCTCTCTCAGTCCGCTTCTGTATCTCCCTCTGTCCTCCTCTGTATCTCTGTCTGCCCCACTTCTGTTTCTTCCCTGGTCTCATGTGTATCTCTCCCTCTGTCCTCTTCTGTATCTCCCTCTTTTTTCTTCTATATCTCCCTCTGCCCTCTTGTGTATCTCTCTGTCCTTTTCTGTATCTCCCTCTGTCCTCTTCTGTATCTCCCTCTGTCCTCTTCTGTATCTCCCTCTGTCCTCTTCTGTATCTCCCTCTGCCCTCTTCTGTATCTCTCTGTCCTCTTCTGTATCTCCCTCTTTTTTCTTCTATATCTCCCTCTGCCCTCTTGTGTATCTCTCTGTCCTTTTCTGTATCTCCCTCTGTCCTCTTCTGTATCTCCCTCTGTCCTCTTCTGTATCTCCCTCTGTCCTCTTCTGTATCTCCCTCTGCCCTCTTCTGTATCTCTCTGTCCTCTTCTGTATTTCCCTCTGTCCTCTTCTGTATCTCTCTGTCCTCTTCTGTATCTCTTTCACACCTCATCTGTATCTCCCTCTGTCCTCTTATGTATCTCCCCTAACCTTCTTATGATTATATTACATCAGATCATATTAAGACACGTCATATAAGATCAGAGCCAATCATGATCCAATCAAATCTCGTCAGATCCGTTCATAACTCATTCAAACGTTCGATCATTCTCCAATCATGATCCTGTCGCTCCGTCTGTCTGTCTGTACGATCATGCCTCCGCGGTGGTTTATCTAGCTCCATTTCTCTCGAGACCCGACTGGTGATCGGCGTTCGGCTGACGCCAGGCGGCGCGTCTAATAAACGCTGCCATCAGGAAAATGGCTTTTTAATTCTCGAACAACACAACTGTCCATCCCTCGCCCTATGGTCTCCGTCCTCGATCTACGACGCTCACCCTCTCCACTGCCGTATATACTCCGCCCCTCTATGGCTATACTCACACCACCACCGACTCCCATTCGCTGTTAACACTGTATATACAACATGCTTTTTACACAGATATATATAAACTCGTAGACTATATGATTATATATAGTATATAAACATATTATTCACATATATATAGGCTTATAGACTTCATATATTAATATATATATATTTATATGGTATATATACACCCAATAGTAATGATATGACGATGCTGTATATATATATCTATATATATATATATATATATATATATATATATATATATATATATATATGATTATGACGATAACGTTTATTTCACAAGAATATATATATGTATTATACCATTACTATTTATACAAAGTAGTATTGGGTATAATGCCACATATATTGTGATATATTATGATTTGTCACTGAATATATATATATATATATATATCAGTGCAAAAGTAGATATATAAATATTTATATCAATGTGTGTATATATGTATATGTAGAGCAGTGTTGTGTGTCGTGTGTCCAGTGTACCTGTGCATCTCAATTAAACATATCATTCGCCATAATGACAAGCGGGGTCCCTATAATGCGAGTCGTGACATTTTCAATACAGTGACGGATGATATGTTGCGTTATACATTATATATAATCATATTTATATGTCATGTGACATTATACATACACTTAGTGTGACTGTATGTATATATATCACCTTTATCATCATCATAATCATCATCAGCACAACGACCGCCATCATCATCACCACTATCATCGTCACCACCACCACCACCACCACCACCACCACCACCACCACCACCACCACCACCACCACCACCACCACCACCACCACCACCACCACCACCACCACCACCACCACCACCACCACCACCACCACCACCACCACCACCACCACCACCACCACCACCACCACCACCACCACCACCACCACCACCACCACCACCACCACCACCACCACCACCACCACCACCACCATCATCACCATTACCACCATCATCATCACCACCACCACCACCATCATCATCATTATCATCATCACCACCACCGTCATCATAATCACCATCATCATCACCACCATCACTATCATCACCAGCACCATCATCATCATCACCACTATCATCATCATCATCACCACCATCAACATCGCCACCAGCATTTTCATCACCAGCACCATCTACATCACCACACCACCATCACCACCACCATCACCATCACCATCAACATCATTACTCAAACACACTGAATGTTTCTTCATGGTAAACAATGGTTTTAGATAAACAATGGTTACAGGTCTACACGTCAGTCGTTCGACGAGTCAAGTAAGTAAGTAAGAACTATGTGACAATGCTTTTCACTTATTTATTGCCAACCTCTCGTATTATCGTGCAGTCGCATAGAACTGGCATAAGCGCTAGAAACAGCAAAGACGTATGAGGCGCTAAGATCCGTCCGTTAACACGCGTCCTGGCAAGGTGAGAACGCACCCAGCGTGCCGCGAACCTATTAGGGTCGGCCCTGGGGAGCTGTCGTCCGCGGCGCAGGGCCTCGATGGGCCCGTTCAGTGTCCATCACGGACGGAGGCGCGTCGAAGACCTCGTTCAAGGCGTTTGAATTATGCATAAGCGAAGGTTGAGGAGGCTCTCGTTCGGAAAGGAAGAGTCTGGAGAGGGATGATAGTGTGGCCAGTGTCTGGAAACAGTAGACATTAATGTATCCACAGTGTAATGTAAGATGATGTGGTGTGATGTAATGTAATGAGATGATTTTGTGTCATGTAATATAATGTGAGATGATGTGGTGTGATGTAATGTAATGAGATGATGTTGTGTGATGTAATGTAACGTGGGATGATGTGATGTGATGCTATGTGATGCAATGTGAGATGACGTGATGTGATGTAATGTGCATTACCGTGGCTTATTGAGGGGAACAATATGATAATTCAATTGCATTGTTTTGTGTTGGATTCATCGCATTCCATTGTACTTTCCTGCATTGTGTTATAATTTAACTATATGATATTGTACTGTCTTTGTATTTTGTTATTGTGTTGTTTAAATTGTATTGTATTGTTAGGTATTCTTCTGTTGTGATGTCATGTGTTGGGTGTCCTGCTATGTGATCTGACGTGATGTCATGTGATGTTTTGTTATGCAATTTAACATTTACTCTGGCTCCCTCCCCTCAGGTGTCCTGCCGACCGGGTTTTCTTCTTTACAATGCTATCTCCGGACATCCCCCGTCTGAGTTGACTTAGAGCACTATCGATCGAAGTTTCCAGTCTGCTACTACGATCAGTGTCACAGGATTTTTTTATTGCACCTTACAATGGTGCCACTGATATTGCAGTATTATTGTTTTGGTGATTGTTTTATTGTGATTGTTCAGTGCAAATTTATACAGCGCCCTTCAAAGAGAGCGACTCATCAGAGGCGCTGCCGACCTAACACAATGAAACGACGATGGAACAGAATGATCTTCAAGCGCTTGCGGAAAGAGGCAAAGAGAGGCTGAGGAGTTCATGTCGCAGGTTGTTAGGCAACTCATTCCAGGAGGATGGGTCGACCACAGCAAACACTTCTATGTTGGTCCGTGGAAGTTCGGGCTGGTGAAACAACAAAGTCGCCGTGCATAGCACAGCGGGGTAATCCTAATCTCAAAACTTCTAAAGCGCCACTCGAAGGCGAAGCGCAGGGCACCAGCCTATTCACGAGCGCTACGTCAAATCAGAGGGGGGGGGGTTCCAGGGAGTAGTTCAAAGGAGAACCGAGTCCAGTTTCCAGAAGGCCAAATCAAATTTTGAGTGGGAAGCCCGGTGGGTGATAGATAGAGGAACATGAGGACGAGGATGGAGGACAGGTTGCAATGATGATGGCGGAACGGAGAATCTGCGGGAATTCAGGGTGGGAGATCATTCCATAGGCGTGGTGCTGTGTTGGATATGGCTCGGTTGGATTACTCGAGACGAGTAGTGACTGGGAGTCGAGAAAGACTGAGATAGGACGATGATCGGGTGGAGCGGGTTGCCTGGATGGTGAAGAGATCACGGAGGTACTTACTTTGGCTGCATGGGAATAGGCCTATTGTAGGGAGTTGTAGGTTATTGATAGGACTTTGAAGTGGATTCACTCTGGAGATTTTTTAACCAATTAAAATAATAGAGTGGGTAAACTGCGACCAGGGATGCATGGGACCGAGACACACATGCAGCTCCCTCGGAGAAGAACACGGCGTCTGCTATCAGTTCTGGGTTGAAAATTTGCAGTCCGTCGCTTGGGTCCTACGTGTCCGTGAGCACTCAGCAGTGGTAACTCTTCTGGGAATTAGCTGAGGATTCTTCTCCTACGGATCAACTTTTGTGCTCAGTGATATCATTTGTGCTGGCACAGGCATCGCTTTTGAGAGGTAACTAAAAGGCGCTATAACAATTGTCTAGGTACATTAATTGATTCGTATACATATAAACAAATATTTAAACAAATAAATACGTACATACATGCACATAATTACATACATATATAAATGCAACACATACATAAATACAACACATACATAAAGAAAAAAATACATAAATACACACATATACATACATGCGTACATACATAAGCAAATACATGCATACATACATATAAACCTTCGTAATTCGTAATTTTTTTTAAAAATTCAAACTGACAAGTACACATTAAGATTACATGATATAGTAGTAACAGACGATAAAAAGTTTTACAGGAGTCGAATTTAACTGTAAGGCAGCCATGCAAGGCGCCCATCTGTCCTCCTGCTCATTTTACCGTCGCCACCTAGGGAATGGAAGGCTGAGTCTACCTTGTGGAGCTAGTGGGTATCGAACCTGCGTCTTTCTGATCTCCGTGCCAGCATGTTACCATTCAACCATCTTCCCGCCCCATACATACGTACATGCACCAATACAAACATACATCATCATCTTCATAATCATCATCCTCATCATCATTATCATCATCATCGCTATTATTATTATTATTATTATTATTATTATTATTATTATTATTATTATTATTATTATTATTATTATTATTATTATTATTATTATTATTATTATTATTATTATTATTATTATTATTATGATTATCATCATCATCGGTATTATTTTTTATTATACATGTACTGTATGTACAACTGGCATGAATCTGGAAGCACTAAGGGACCTGACTTCGAATAGGAAGCAATGGAGAATGTGTGTCATGGCGATCGCTAGAGCTCCAGGAGTTGACAGCACAGATAGGCACAAGATGGTGTCTACCTCTGCCAGAGATTACGCTCAAGATCTTTGCTACACCGTGTTTCAAGTAAAATCGGCCGCGCTAAAGCCGGCCATCATCTATTATTCACGCATTCAATTATTATCCTCGGCCGACCTTTGAGCGATTGCAGTGAGCTACGTCATCGTCATTTTCTAGTCGTTGTTGCTATCATCGAACTCATTGTTGTCGTTGTTATTGTTGTTGTTGTTGTTGTGATTGGTCTGTTGTTGGAATGAAATCAGTTTGTTTCCGACTTTATGTATAGGAGCAATATAAATGTTGAGAGATTGAAGTTCACGGTTTTCTCATGATCATGATGATGACAGTAATGAGGTGAAAGAGGGGAGAAAACTAATTTTTATTGTTATTGTTGTTGTTATTATTATCGTCATTATTACTCTTATCATCCTCATCATCAGCATCGTCATCATCGTTATCATCATCATCATCATCATCATCATCATCATCATCATCATCATCATCATCATCATCATCATCATCATCATCATCATCATCATCATCATCATCATCATCATTATTGTTATTATTATTATTATTATTATTATTATCATCGTCATCATCATCATCATCATCATCATCATCATCATCATCATCATCATCATCATCATCATCATCATCATCATCATCATCATCATCATCATCATCATCATTATTATTATTATTATTATTCTCCGAGAATTCATGTCTAGGTTCTGTTCACTCAGAAAATCGAGTTCTCCCCCCGCCGCCTCCGTTAAGAAGGCGATGGATATCGACGGCTTTGTTGCTCTTTGGCTCCGGCAGCTTTAACATGGTGCCTTGGAAAGCCACTGCGTTGAAACGCTGGCTGCACCATCACCGATAGGTTTTTAAATAGGAAGTTTGTTTCGCGGGAGTCATCGGTGGTTTTCGACAGCCGGCGACCAATTTCAGATAGAAAGAAGGGGACCGAAGGTTTCCACCGCTACAGGAATGAAGATGTATCTCTTCTGTATTATTCTTATCATCATCATCATCATCATCATCATCATCATCATCATCATCATCATCATCATCATCATCATCATCATCATCATCATCATCATCATCATCATCATCATCATCATCATCATCATCATCATCATCATCATCATCATCATCATCATCATCATCATCATCATCATCATCATCATCATCATCATCATCATCATCATCATCATCATCATCATCATCATCATCATCATCATCATCATCATCATCATCATCATCATCATCATCATCATCATCATCATCATCATCATCATCATCATCATCATCATCATCATCATCATCATCATCATCATCATCATCATCATCATCATCATCATCATCATTATTAAGCTCCAATCAATTCTAAATGCAGCTGCTCGGCTCAACGACCGCATACCTTTCTTTGGTCACATTTCCAGTTTGATTTGGAGCGTTGCGCCCCAGTATATCTTCCTTCCGTGTTCGCAGATTTCTCCGCTCTGCTGTGCAACGCGACTTGGTTGTTCCACCTGCCCGGACTTTCACTGTCCAGCACAGAAGTGTTGCTGTGGTCAGTCCATCCTCCTGGAATAAGTTGCCTAACAACAGAGGCGTCTATCCCCCCCTAAGTCATTGGAGCAACGTCCCTTTTCCCCCTCTTCTTCCTCCCTCCTCGTTCCTCTCCCCCCCCCCGTAAAATGTCTCTTTCATTTCATGCTGTTACTACATTGGTCCATGCTCTGATCTGCACTAGGGTAGACTTTGGCAATGCTGTGTACATTGGCCTTTCCTCCTCCAATATGCACAAACTCCAGACTATCCTTAATGCTGCTGCTCGGCTTATAGGTGACATTCCTAAGTTTGCCCACATTTCTGCCTTTATCCGTGATTCTCTCCATTGGCTCCCTGCTAAACAGCGAATTCAGTTTAAAACCCTCACTCTCAAGCGCAACTGCCTTACTGCCTCTGCTCCGTCTTACCTAATGAATTTTTGCAACCCAGTTTCTTCCTTGCCTGCGAGGGCTTCCTTGCGATCTTCGGCTCGCGGCCTTATGGTTGTCCCTCGCATGCGATCTTCCACGGGACAATCGAGAAGTTTCGCCTATGTTGGCCCCTCTGCTTGGAACTGTCTCCCCTTGTTTCTCCGCCAAGAGCTTCTTGCCCTCTCCCCTCTCCAGTTCCGTAGACGCCTGAAAACTTTCCTTTTTGCCGGTGCCGGCATTGATGCGGGTTGAAAGCGCCGCTGATTTGAGTGGCGCTATATAAGTTTTCGGTTACAATTACAATTTCGGTTACAATTACAATTACAATTACAATTACACACTGACAGATCCCCCCTATTTCTTGGATGGAGCATTTGCTCCAAGGTTTCTATGGTGTAGACGCCCCTGCCTAACAACCTGCGACACAAACTCCTCAGCCTCTCTTTTCATCTTTTCCGCAAACGCTTGAAGATCATTCTGTTCGATCGTCGTTTCATTGTGTTAGGTCGGCAGCGCCTCTGAAGAGACTCTCGTGAAGTGGCGCTATATAAATTTCAAATACGATAACCATTATGATGACGACGTTAACGATGACTGTGACGCTGACAGCAACGACTTAGATAAGAACTACGACGATTATATATCATGGCGATAATTATGACGAGGATGATGTAATGTGAAGGTTATTTAAGGTAATGATAATATGAATGATGTAATGTGAATGTAAGTTTAAGGTAATGATAATAAGGATGATAAGTGTGAAGGTAAGTTTATGGTAATGATAATAAGGCTGATGTGATGTGAAGGTAAGTTTAAGGTAATGATAATAAGGATGATGTAATGTGAAGGTAAGTTTAAGGTAATGATTAAAAGGATGATGCAATTTGAAGGTAAGTTTAAGGTAATGATAATAAGGATGATAAGTGTGAAGGTAAGTTTAATGTAATGATAATAAGGATGATGTAATGTGAAGGTAAGCTTATGTTAATGATAATAATGATGATGTACTATGAAGGTAAGCTTAATGTAGTAGTGATGATGAGTAGGTTATATTTAGTATGTTAAGCAAACTCCACTAGTAGGGCAGACATGATTCTCCATTTGCGGGTGGTCCGATCTAGACAAGGCGTTTGACTGACAGGCAGCAGAGGGCTGCACAAAGCACAGCGGACACATGCGCTGTCCATCTAAGGCTGTTCCATTTATTATACACGTCCCTCGGGTGCAACGACAACGACCGCTCGGCTTGCATTAGTCAGGACATCCTTTCTGCTGTCGAAAGGAATCAACGATTCCCTGTTTCAGTGAATTATTCGCCAACTGAATGAATGGATAGATGAATGGATGGATGAGTCGCTATGTGATTGAATTATTGATTGGCTGAACGATTGATTAGCTGGATTAGTGAGGGAGTGAGTGAGCGAACGAAAAGGAAGGCGGATGGGTGGATGGGTGAATGAGTTAGTGGATGAACGAGAAGGATGAATGGATGAGTGAATTAATGAATGAGTGAATGAATGGATGAGTGAATGAATGGATGAGTGAATGAATGGATGTGTGAATGATTAGATGGACGGATGGACAGATGAATGAATGACTGGATGGATGGATGGATGAACGAGTCACTGAGTTGTGTATCGAGTGAATGAGTGAATGGTTTAAGTAGTGAGTGAATTAATGAATGAGTGACTGAGTGAATGAGTGAATGAATGAATGAATGAATACCTGAATCGAAAACATTGATGACCGAAAGCAGCAATGAATGAATGAATAAATGAACGAATGTATGAATTATTGATTGAATGATTGAATGAATGATTGAATGACTGAATGATTGATTGAATGAATTATTGATTGAATTATTGAATGAATGAACGAAAGAGTGAATGAATGAGTGAATTTTTCTGTGTCGTCTGAATGACTGGGTTTGTTTTTATCAACTGGATGCATCCGTGAGGCAGCAGGTGCGTGTCATTTAACCAAGAGAACCTTATGAACCTTCAGGACTCGAAAGTCCCTCGATACTTCTGTCCAGACTGGACGAATTGACCAGTTGATGGACCACCTGATCCAGGCCCAGGTGGAAGGTTGAAGGTGGATGATCATATCCATTGCTCCTACTACTATCCCGCCATCCCTCCATCAGTGTCTGTCATTCCGTTGATCCTTTCCCTCTGTCTCTCCCGTCTCTCTCCCCAGCTGCTTCTGCTCTCTCTGCATCCCCGTCTGGATTCCTGCTTATATAATATATTTATTAGTCATAATTTATATCTTTGTTTATATATCTGTTATATATGTGCACACAGAAATGTACACATCTCCTCAATCTACATTGTACACACACATATTTATTTATATATGCATGCATTATGCAAACACATTCATTCATTCATTCATTCGAGGATTTATATAGCGCCCCTTCAAGGGAACTACTAAGATATATATTGTATACTTACACACATATTTCACACACATATATATATATAATATATATGTAAGCTTATATATATTATATATATATTACGCTTATGAATTCACACTCCTCCTCTATCAACATTATATATATATATATATATATATATATATATATATATATATATATATATATATATATATATATACATACACTGTATATTTCTCAGTTTTGGTGGATTACTATGTATGCATTCAATCATTGTTCTATAAGTTTGTTAAGCTGTACAGTTCATTTCCATACAGAAGCTATTGTTGACCACATACTGACGCCCAGAGCTGAGTTGTCAGTCACCCAAGGCGTCTCCGACCAAATTCCCTATCTCGCTGACATGTTGTGCCTCCTCGAGAATTTCCTCCTCCTAGCGTTCCTAAACATCCATTAAACTGGGATGTTGACCCGGATCGGATTCGCTGCAAAATCAGTTCCGAGGATGTAGTGATCGGCTCTCATGACCAAAAATATTGTGAATAGTGTACGTGACCAAAATATTTTGATTGTTTCAAGTGACAAAATATTGATTGGTTCACGTGACCAAGACGCGGGAATTTCCTTCTATGTTTAGATCTGTTATATCGAGACCATTTGCTGCCGATTCCTGATCAAAATCTTGCTCTTTGCTAATTATGAACACTAAATTGTAAATGTAATTACAGTTTAATCGTAATCGTAATCTCCAAACTTCTAAAGCGCCACTCTAAGGAAGGCCAAGCGCAGGACACCAGCCTATTCACGAGCGCTACGTCAGATCAGAGGGGGTTTCCAGAGAGTAGTCCAAAAGAGGTCCAAGTCCCATTTCCAGGGTACCAGATCCGAGGGTTTCCAGAGAGTGGTCCAAAAGAGGTCCAAGTCCGATTTCCAGGAGGCCAAACCAAATCAAAGGGGGTTTCCAGAGAGTAGTCTAGTTTAGAGAGTAGTCTAGTTTAGAGCCTCTTTAAGAGAGACTGAGCAGAGGTGCCCGACTAAAGGCTGCTTAAGCTTCTATTTCTCCACTTATCAAACCCTTGATGTTAGGTCCACTGCCTGTAATTACGGGTGGCAGCTGGGCTCCCTCCTAGCAGAACATCAGTGCTGTTCTGGGTTCATCCTTTGATACTTTGTACTAATCGACGAGTCTTGTACAATGTGCCAGGAAGTGTTTAAAGTTGTGCGAGTCAACCACATCCAAGTACAGACCTTAGGTGGACAAAACTATATCATTCTCATCATAATTACCTTGAATTCGTATTATATCATCCTCATCATAATTACCTTAAACTTACCTTCCCACTATATAATTCTCATCATAATTACCTTAAACTTGCCTTCACATTACATCATCCTTATTGTCATTACCTTAAACTTATCATAATTAAAATTATGCATTGTTCCAGTACGTAATTACACATGGTACACATAAAGGTTTTTGAATTTAATTGAATTTTTTAAATTTAAAATATTGCATCCAATCAAATTGTTGCTATCACCGCAAAGACACTTTAAATTCGTCCCATTGAGGCAAAAACTGGCCACAGTGGGAACCGTCATCGCCCTGGAACCGGTCCGGTACCACACCGGGTTTTCTTACGAGGCCAAGGTGCGACCCCGCCGGGGCACCTGTTAGTCGCGAACGAGGTCTGCATCTCACCTGCTCCGTGTCATAAAAGATGACTTCGCTTCCGGTGGCTGGACAGGGTAATAAAGTTTGCGCCCCATACGCGAAGATTTAGGGAGGGGTAGAGATGGATGAGTGTAGGAGGCACGTCTGCATCGGCATTTCGTATTCCAGACATTTGTCCACTAGGTCAACTAAATCTAATAGAAAGACAGGTTTGCCACCTACGCTAACGTCTTCCTCGGTCTGTCTGTCTTCCTCTCTGTCTGCCTGCCTCTCTGTTTATTCCATCTGTCTGCCTCTCTGTTTGTCTGTCTGCCTCTCTGTTTGTCTATCTGTCTGCCTCTCTGTTTGTCTGTCTCTCTCTGTCTGCCTGCCTCTTTGTTTGTCTATCTGTCTGCCTCTCTGTTTGTCTGTCTGTCGGTCTGCCTATCTGTTTGTCTGTATGCTTCTCTGTTTGTCTGTCTCTCTGTTTGTCTGGCTGCCTCTCTGTTTGTCTGTCTGCTTCTCTGTTGTCTGTCTGCCTCTCTGTTTGTCTGTCTGGCTCTCTGTTTGTTTGCCTGTCTGCCTCTGTTTGTCTGTCTGTCTCTCTGTTTGTCTGTCTGTTTATCTGTCTGTCTCTCTGTTTATCTGTCTGTCTATGCCTCTTTGTCTGAGTTTGTCTACATCGGTCTGCCTATGTCAATATATCTGTCCATCGGTCTTTTTCTCTGTCAGTGTCTCTGTCTCTTTCTGTCTGTCTGTCTTCATGTCGATCTCTGTCACTGTGTTTGTTTGTGTATTTCCGTCCGTCTGTCTCTCTTCGTCTTCTTCTCCGTCTTTGTCGGTGTCTCCCGAATTCTTATGCTTCGTTTAAACTCCTGGATTGAGGGCGATTTCCGTTTCCGCTCGAGGCTTCCTTCCGGTCTTGCGTCATGTGACAGTCACGTGTCAGTTCGGCTCTTCCGGAATGTCACTTATCAAACTAGATTTCGATTTCTTTCTGTCTTTGCTCATTCGTTCTGTCATTCATTCATTGATCCGATGTCCACCCTGTGCTGTAAAATTGTATAGTCAGGGTTTTGATTGCGTTCATGTATCCATAGTCCACTATTTATCCATCTGTCTATCTATCCATCCATCCAACCATCCATCCATGCATACATCCGTTATCCGTTTATCCATCTACCCATCCGTCCATCCATCCATCCATCCATCCATCCATCCATCCATCCATCCATCCATCCATCCATCCATCCATCCATCCATCCATCCATCCATCCATCCATCCACTCCTTTCTTCCTTCCTTCTGTCATACTTTCTTTTTTTCAACGCTACCGATAAGTGAGACCCCTACAGCTTTCCTTGCCCTGCCATATCGATGCGTGGTTCCTGCAACGGTGGTTCGATCCAAATGCGATTATTGAAGATGACAATGAACGCCTTGTGCTGATGAATGGGGTATGGAAGTCTCGTTCCAATTCATCGACCAGTTTATCATTGTTTCTTCCAGCCATGTACGTTCGTGAACTCTTCACCCTTCCTTTCCTCTGCTGCACAGGGTGACCTGGTTGTTCCCCAGCCAGATCATCCACTGTGCAGCACAGAAACTTCGCTGTGTTCGGTCCTACTTCCTGGATTAGGTTGTCTCGTATTCTTAGCACAAAGTTTTAACTACTCATTTTGATAGGACCGGTTGTTATGTTAGGGCCGTAGGTTGCGTTTGTACAGCGCCCTTGTAGCGGCATGGTCGCGTTACGGCGCTATAGAAATTGTCAGTGTTATTATTATTATTATTATTATTATTATTATTATTATTATTATTATTATTATTATAATTATTATAATTATAATTATTATTATTATAATTATTATAATTATAATTATTATAATTATTATAATTATTATTATTATTATTATTATTATTATTATTATTATTATTATTATTATTACGATATGAGCTTCTTGGTCTTTCTTTCTGTCTATTCCGTAAGCTTTTGAAAACTGTTTACTTCAACCTTCGTGTTCCGTCGGTAGGTCGAGATCGAGCGCCACTGATGAGTCTCTCTCGAAGAGGCGCTACATAAATTTGACTACAATTACTAAAATACTACAATACAATACACTACAATACTATCCAGCCACCCCGCTCAACTCGAATCTCGTTCCCTCACAATTTTTTTCCTTACTCGCCTAAGTTCTCCAACCGATTTCTACCCTAATCCAGGGTCGGATTAAGACTCCCGGGGCCCTAAGCCAAGAGCCGGGTTAAGACATCCAGGGGCCCTAACCCTAACCCCAATGCAAACCAAAGTACGGGTATCTGAACACAAAGTTCTATATGTACATGACAAGCTATGTTTTTCTAATGAAACAGAGGCTAAATAATAATATATGCATTGCACGCATACCTTTAGGCCCCTAACTACTCATTTTATAAGCATTTTATAATAATCATTCACAACTTATTTGATTAATTTAGGTTGCACAACTTGCATTTCTCATAACTCAGTATGTTACTAGTATTACTGACCCATTATTCAGTAAGTAGTAACTAAAACTTATTAGTGCTGAAAAAACGTTTCAGGGTAAAACGCTACTTTATTTAAAATTATTCAAAATTAGGAATGTGCTCCGGATTTGGGGACCCTTAGAAAAGCTGTGGAACTTTTGGAGCCCTAAGCCATGGCTTAGTTTGCTTTAATCCAGCGCTGCCTCAATCCATCCAACCCTCCACTTTCCAGTCGATCTCCTCCTAAATGAAACCCGCCTTGGCAGCTCCTTTTCCTCCTTCTCTCTCTGATCAAGCGGACTCGGATCTTCCCTTGACATAACTGGACAACCCTTCTGGCGTGACACAGCGCTCGTGAATGACCTAGGGCCCTACGGTTAGTTTTAGAGTAGCGCTGTAGAAATTTGGCGTTTACGATTACGGTTCGTCTGAACCAGTTGACGCTGTCAGTTGCCTTTGGAAGATCAATGAACGTCTGAAAGCAATAATAGACTCAGTATGAGAATTGTAGGAAAAAGACTGGGGGGTTAGACTTTGATTTACATGGAGTTGGGGTGTGCAATGAAGACTTTACTGTGGGGTCCTAAGAAAGACTGTGGGGGTTAAACCACCCACCAACCCCCCGACAATTCTCACCATGAATAAACTGATCGATGAATCTCAAAGATGCGATCGATCGTAATCGTCTTTGACACTCGAGAAGAGAGATTGGTTTTCTTAGAAAGGTTTCTGCGGAGTTTTTTCTCTCTATATCCAGACATATGTGCAGTCGTAGAAAGAGTGTGGCCGAAATCTTTCCATCCTTCAGACCTAGCTTGTCTGATAGACAGATTGCTTAATTCTAAAAGCCATACCAATGTCTATGTATTGGCACAAGACAGAGCATATGCGGCAAGTGAGTCCAAAAATTTGTGTCCTGCAAACGATAAACCTCTCAAACCAAGAACAGTCCTAGCTTTTGACATAAATTGCAATCAGTAACTTCTATTGCGCGGGTGTCTAATGCACAGGTCATCAACCGATGGCACACCAAAACCAATCCGTAATCAGGTCATCATGCAAAGTATCAGTCAGTAAGACAGCAAAGCAGCCTGTGGCGTATAAGTTATTTGAAAGAGGCAAGTTTTACACCGACGACCTAGATGAATAACGAAGAGGAAAGATTTCCTGAGCAGTTGAGCTATTTCAGTTAACCAGAATTCGTAATCGTAATCTCGAAATTTCAACAGCGCCCCAAAAAAGCGACAGTCACGGGAACCAGCGTATTCACATCTAAGGTCAAATTCGGTACAGGTCAAGCTCCAAAGGGTCAGGCAGGCAGATAGTCAGACGGATACGGTGGGTGGGGTTTAGAAATGAAACAGTGACAGAGGTAAGGGGATATTATTGTTGTCTGTTATAGTAGTGGGATCACGTTAAGGTCATCTCCAACCAGACATCAGTTTCCACAGTGTACGTTCATTGCTTCGAAGCAGTACCCTCTCCACCCATACCACCCCTCGCGTACCCCTGCCGACCTTCCGGCCAAGGGATTAGACGAACATTGACAGGGCAGATCCGATGAAAGGGCGATTGATCACGGCTCCCGTGTTTCGCAAGGTGTCGCTCGGCCGGACCCCTAAGCCCACCAGCCGATCAATTTTCCGACGTCGCTTGGCCAAGACGGGAAAATAAACATCGCATAAAATTTCGCCAAATCCGGGATCGGCTTTCTTCCCTGTCCCCGGCCTCGGATTCTTGTTGATCCCCTCTCTTAGACGGTTGTTTTTAGTTGCAACATCAAAGTCAGTTTATTGGAAACAGGATTGTTCAGTTTTGTTTCATATATAGTACTGCGTTGCAATAATGGAAACAAAAATCCAGACGGAAGTCTTGAGCAGAAGTTATCGAACATCGTTAAGCAGCACAGCAAGAGTTTTACAACTGTTTTTAAGGAAGATGAAAGGAAAGTAAGGGTAGGACCGTTGATGAACGAAAATGGAAATAAAGAAGTAATAGTGGATGAGGCGGAAGCTGATAAAGTACTCAATAAATGTTTCAGCTCATAATTTACCTTGGAACGACAACGAAACATCACTGAGCAAACAATACTTTTCGGCAGAGGTGGGAAGCATTGTCACAGAAATTGTTTACTAAGGAAAACTGTGGAGCGACAGCTGAAACGGGTAAAACCTAGGAAGAGTCCAGACATTGATGAACTATAAATGCTCCATTTTTTAAACGAAACGAAGAAAGTGGAAAGGCATTGGCGCAGATCTTCAGCGGGTCAATCAATGTAGACTCGAGAGGTACCACGGTAGTGAGCAGAGAACATTATTATGGAAAACCTTGTGGGTCATTTGAGGGAATGCGACAAAAAAGGGCGGTCAATGTGTTTGTATGACTTTTATGTTTGACGAATCTGCTAATTCTTTGAGGAGCTTTATGTAAGATTAGGAAAAAGTAGTGAACATAGTTTACCTATGGGGTTTTCTAAAGCATTTTCCAAAGTACCTCTTGCAAGACACAAAAAAGCTTCAAGCATTAGCGATTACAGGGTAGATAGGGACCTATGAACATAGTTTCACGCAGAATAAGACAATTCTTATTACGCATTTCTTAAGCGTCCAATGAAAAAGCATCAATTCATTTAACAAAACTCTATAGTCAACACCAACAACTTATGCGCTTCAACTCAATTGTAGAATATAGAATAGAATATTCTTTATTGGAACCACTTGCAAACCGCATTTTGGTGTACAGCAACGTTAACATGTTTATACAGATAATATACTAATAATATGTTAATATTAGCTACTAATATTTGTTTCAATTATCCACAATTTATATTGTTTTTTACCCATAGCGTAAACTAAGCAGCTTCATAAAGCATCCTGATGATACACGTTTTTCTGGACAAGCTATCAGCGGTCGGGATTTCTAGGTCGTGAGCATTTAGCAGGCCTATCTTAATGTCAGCAATACAGTTAGGTCACGTTGTCTTAAGTTTTCTTGCATTTTACTTTGTGAGTCATCATGTTACTGTACAGAGCAAATCGCTTGTCGCATCCGCCACAAGCGAAGGGTTTCTCGCCCGTGTGACTTCTCGTGTGTCCCTCGAGATTTAACTTTCTGGGAAACCTCTTTCCACAGATATTACATTCAAAAGGCTTCTCACCAGTATGCGTCCTCATGTGCGAATACATACTTCTCTCCGTTACGGTTTTACCACACACGGAGCACGTCTTTCTTCGCCCTTTTTTCCCGCTGTGAGTGTTTAGGTGCGACTGCAACTGTACCTTCATGCGAAATTGTTTGTCACATAACTTGCATTTGAACGGCTTCTCACCAGTGTGAATCGTCATGTGCAATCTCAATTCATAGGGACTTCGAAACTTCTTCTTGCAGATGTTGCAGACACTGCCTCTGAACTCCTCTCTGTTGTGAATTTGGCTATGCACTCTTAAAGCTCTTTTACACTTGTACGACTTGTTGCAAATGCTGCAGTCAAAAGGCCTCGCCTTCGTATGCGTAAATTTATGATTGCGAAAACTAGTCTGCCAACGAAAGTGCTTGCCACACTTATTACAGGTGAATTCCTTTTCTCGCTTATGCAGCGCCATGTGCAGATTCAACTCATATTGCTGTGCATAACGTTTGCTACAAAACTTACAAGCGTAACGTTTCTCTCTGTGGATGCGTCTGATATGACCAAAAACAGTTTTCTTTAACTTGTACGACTTACCACAGTACGCACACGCAAAAGGTTTTTCTTTATCCTTTATTTGATACACGCCTAGATCGCTAACTAAAGTAGAACCAGGCGGCAGTTTTGAAGATACCATGGATTTAACATGACTAAAAGCTGAAGAGGATTTACCTTGGTTATTATTTAATTGACGAGAAGGAACTTCTTCAGCCGCCTCTGAATTATTTGATGAAAGCAACGTTTGTGCTGTGACAGAACATCGCGATCCTTCGGGAGATGAAACGACGTCTTGGTGTATGTTGCCAAACGCAAGTGAAATCCGCTTTGTATTCACGGATTTTGTCGGGTAACCTTTACCTTGAGTTTCATTGGTCTTCTTTTTCGTAGTATTCGAAGTCCGCTTTTCTCCCAGTATGACCACTTTATTATCTGATACAACTTTATTGCAAACGATTTCAGATGACGTTTTGAGTGCACTTACCAGGAGACTATTCGTACAGCTCAGTGGAGAGCCTGGGTCAGTTGTTCCTAATTCACTTCCCGCCGTTGCAGGGCTACGTTTCGCCTGGCGTTGACTGTCTTCCAGTTGAAAGGGATGAATGTTACCCTCCACAAGGCCTGTATTGTCTAGTAATCGCTCTACTAGAACAGTACAATTATTTGAAGACATACAATCTTGAATTATCTTTTCCTCTCTTTCACCTGGAGTGGAAACGTCAGAAATGACGCCTTCTCTGTACTCCTCTTCCTTGTGAACGTTACTGTGACCAAATAAATTGTGGTTCCTACCACAGACAAATGGTTTCTCCTTGCCTTTTGTTTGAAACACGCCTCGGTCGCTAAGTATAATAGAGGATTTACCATGGTCATCAGTTGCTCGATGGGATAATAACGGAGGAACTCCTCTAGCTGCCTCATCGGAGCTGTAATTTGTGTCTGTTTGTTCAAAACGGCATCTATGACCAAAGATTAAGCTGACTCCTTTACTTCTGTCATCAGCAGAGTCGTCTTTTTGGAAAGCAGCAGTAGAAAGTCTATGCTCAGGTTTAACATTCTGTGTTTTATTTTCTGATGTGGTTTCTCGTAAATGATAATCGCTCTGTTTCTTTCTGCTTTCTTCAAAGAAAACAACGACAAATGGAACATCCAAATGTTCTTGCTCCTCTGTATTCGCACGTGCCGCTGCTGAATCTGAAAAACATTGAAAAGTAAAGGCCAAAAGTAATTTAAATGACTTTGTAAAGCACTCAAAGACATTAACATATAAGAAACACACTTCCTTATATAAATGCCTTTTGAGAAACACTCAATGGTATTAAGGTAAAGGAAAAATATTTCCTTATATGCCTTTGTAGAAACACTCAAAGGTATTAAGGAAAAGGAAATACAATTCCTTATATGCCTCCGTAGGAACTTCTCGGAAAATGTAACATTATTCGAAGTCAACCATAAGGTTACTGGCAATGTAGAACTTTCAACAATTCAATTAAATATAGATATTTGGCCTGATGAAACAAATTTTGGTATGTTAGCTTAAACAAGTGATTGGAGGGAAATGACAGTGGCGCCACCCAAGCATCATCATATCATTCTCGGTTTTCCTATTCACCTCTACAGAAATGTCTGTGCATTTGATAATTTAATGTAGTTTGATTTTACTAATATTAATCTTTGTTATCGGATAATAATAAAAATAGTAGCAGTAGCAGTAGTAGTAGTAGTAGTAATAATAATAATAATAAATATAAATAATAATAATAATAATAATAATAATGATAATAATGGCCGTTCCAGATGTATCTACTTCTGTTAATTAATATTTAAGTCCCGATGGATCATGTGTACCTTGGGGCATAAAATAATAATAATAATAATGATGATGATGATGATGATGATGATGATGATGATGATGATGATGATGATGATGATGATGATGATGATGATGAAGCTAAGCACACAACTCTGGCAATGTTTGCTGTTCCTTACTTCGTGAGTCTAGGCCACAGACGAAGTCCTGGAATGAAGAAATTAAGCGATCTGCCAATGGTGACTCTTCTAGTTATCTGAGCAATGTTCGCTATAAGACGAACGCTCTGCTTTAAATGACATTTAACATCTTTTAACATTATAGACACTAGCGCAGAGTGCCCCAAACGGGGCCGGACAGCAGGGTGCCATGCGCGACATTACACATCTTATTTCTAAGAAGTGGCGGTTTGTCAAGTTTGATTCATAATAAACGAAATTACATATAGACGAAAATGTGATTCTAAGAACAATTACATCGAAATTCGATTATAAATGTCAAAAGTAGTACTGGTGAAAATTGGACTTCTAGGTTACATGGCCTACTCTCCCTGCTAAATGTGCACATACACTACCTCGAATCTTTTGTATTTTCGGATCATTATTTCGATGCGGTTTTTCTCTGAAATAATCCAAAAAAGCAACCTCTAGCTAATGGTTCTCAAGATATCGTATATCAAATTAAAGCAGCCTGATTAGGAATATTTAGATGTGAAAAAATCTGCAAGTTGAGCATTGACATGACCGGAAGGAGCATTGCTGACATTGAAGAATTTGTAAAAAGATTTTATAATCACCAATCAGAAGGAGACTACGCTACAGGATAGTTGAAAAAGAAGTAAATGGTTAAGGTGATAAATAGAACAGAACAACCGTAAAAACGAGAATTATGTTAAAAATACCGATGACGGTTGAAATATATGAAAATAATACATACTCAGTTGTATGGCAGTTGTTCTCCTTTGCTCCCTGAAATGCACAATAAAGAACTAGATTATAATTTTCTCAACAACATTATTGGTAAAATTCGTTTTGTGTTTATATGTGATTTCTCCAGAACAAGCAACATGATAGATAAACAGTGGTCAATCGGTAGTACATTTGTTCTGTAATCCAACGATTGCGAGTCAGAGCCTGCTTATCATACGCCACATAACAACCCAGGGAAAGTTGTTTGCAGACACGTGCATCTGTCAGTAAGAAGCAGAGTTGAAAAGTACATGGCAATTCTTGCAATGCAGTGGCTTGCGTTCAAAGCCTTGGATTTAGTGTGTTGCCATTTTAAGGGCTAACTAACAGGAAATGTGTCTCCCATATGTCTTCCTTGTTGTCCTGGTATAGCTTAACTTTATTTAATTACAAGAACTCCCAGACTGGTTTAGAAACAGAATGCGAGGAAAATACTAAAAACAGGAAGCAAGTATAGAATTATTGCTACAACTAACACAAATACATTCATCGGTAAGTAAACCAAAGCTATTACATTACAGTTTGTGCACGCTATCAAGTACATAAGTATACAAGTAGGCCTACATGGAATTAGATAACACAGATATTTGTACAAGAAAGCAACACAAAAATTAGATAAACAAATTTCTGTATACCTACTTCTGACATTAATGCTTTGCATTGCAGCACTCCATTTTCACAGCAATCTGGGAGTTATTGTTACAGGCTCCATGATAACCATTCAGAAGCCAAAAACTGATAATTCACCACAACATTGTTTTAAACTTCAGATTTTATATCACATCTAAGTGAACTGACGTCAGTTTTAGTTACTGAATATTCAGATGGCCTTAAGTTTTGTAAATGACACCTGTTGTTGCTCCTTCAGTAACAGATTCTACCTTCAACCCGTAAAGTACTTTCACTAATCGCCGATAACAATGGCGAAACCGTTCAGCATAGTAATAACGTGCAATGTTGTAAAAAAAGTAAGTGCAGGTACAGAAGTCAACTGTCTGACACTTCTGGCTCATTACCAAAACAACAACAACACTATGCGTTCCTATAAGGCCATATAGCGGTTGAGTAAATTAGTCAGGGGCCTATATCTTATAGATCAGTTATTAAAAAGCATATAGCCGTATCTAGATGCCTATTTGAATCTGTGGCTGCCATTCCAGCGTATAAATAGGTCTACCTGAATCTGTGGCTGGCCATATAGGCATATCTAGAGGCCCGATTGAATCTGTGGCTGTCATTCTCGCGTATATAGAGGCCTATCTGAATCTGTGGATGGCCATTCTGGCATGTACGTATACGCCTATCTGAATGTGTGGCTGTGTGAGGCCGTCGTTCCGACGCATATATATTGGCCTAACTGAACCTGTGGCTGGCCATATAGGTGTATTTCGAGGCCTATTTGAATTTGTGGCTGTCGTTTCCGGCGCATATATAGGCCTATCTGAAACTGTAGCTAGCAGTGATGGGTTCTCGAGACCGCGGTCTTGGTCTCGAGATCATCTCGAGACCGAAAACATGCGGTCTTGGTCTTGAATGTTCCGGTCTTGGTCTTGGTCTTAAAGGTGCGGTCTTGGTCTTGATCTTGGGCGTCTGGTCTCGGTCATTTGCCTTTGGTCTCGGCCTTGGATGGGATCGAGAGTGGAGTGTGAGATAGCTTCGAATTCATGCGACGTTCCGTCAAGGACGAAGCCAGAGAGGACCTCGTTGTTCGCTTCTTGCCCTGTTTACCCTGACTGCTGGTGCTTTAGTGACTAGTTACACTGAAGCAGTTTCTCGAGGCAAAATCAGTAGTTGGGCTAGCATTATTGCAGATCAGGGATTTGGTGGATTTTTCCCCTACTGGAAGAGTTTTTTGCATCCCAGCAACATCTGCACCTGTTGAGAGGGTGCTTAGCTGTGGTAGACTCTTCATGGGACCTCACAGGGCAAGACCTGGGGAGAGACCTTGTGTGATTTAGTCCTTAGAAAATGTAAAAAACATCGGATTTGAATGATAGGATTATGTAACACTTAAATTGAGAATTGCATTTACGTCTTGGTCTTGAGGCTTAGATCTTGGTCTTGGATCATGCGATCTTGGTCTCGGTCTTGGACCATGCGGTCTTGGTCTCGGTCTTGGACCATGCGGTCTTGGTCTCGGTCTTGGACCATGCGGTCTTGGTCTCGGTCTTGGACCATGCGGTCTTGGTCTCGGTCTTGGACCATGCGGTCTTGGTCTCGGTCTTAGATATTTGGTCTTGTGCAAAACACTGGTGGCTAGCCAGATAGGCGCATATACAAGCCTATTTGCGCTTCTGAATGGCCCTCCCGCTAGAAGCGCTTTGTAAATATCCGAATACAATACAATACAATACAATACAATACAATATTTGAATCAGTGGCTGTCATTCCTGCACATATATTTTAATCTGCGGCAGGTTTCTGTAATCCTGTTCGTCTAGTTATTATCATTGCTTGAACATTTAACTTAATTACTGATGTATAAGCCACGTGCGGCTGAATAATTTAGTCAACCGCTAGATGGCCTCATAGGAAAGGAACATAACGAATCTGTGGCACGAATCTAAGGCAGGGTTTATGCATCTCGCCGAGTGCTTTTACATAAACAAACAGTCGCAACACATCACAAACTAAAAGTTTCTTATTTTCAGTCTAAAATCTAAAATAATTATTTTACAAAATGTCCATAGAAAGAGAAATTGGTCTAACCATCTGCGGGAATTTCAAGAAGTTACGACAAAACTTAGACGCTGACATCGTTTCGCAACCGCAGTAAAAGAGATTAAAAATACGTCATTATCAACTAATTTTAGAATGTCAAACGGTTCCACGCGGAACTACAAATTCTAATTTTCCGATGGATTTTCTTCAATTAGTCCACATATATTAAATTATTAACTCTATTTTGTTAGTCCGCATCATGGTCCGCATACTATGAAAACATTGCTGCGTTCCAACAGCCAATCGTTTTACAGATAACTAGGCCAGTTTGACATCAGCGAATCGCTCGCTTATTTGGACTTGAGCCTACGCGCGTGACCGGATAAATGATACGGGCCACATGATTCGTCGGTTGACGATATCTTTTAATAGAGGTCGTTGTCTGTATCGAGTTTTCTGTCAATGCTTTAGCGCAATCCCTTGTTCATAAGACAGAAGACAAGCCACAGAAACGGATATGTTTTTTGGGGACTGTTGCCGATGTCAGCAAATTGTAATGATGACATATAGAATCACTAGTGTGCAAACGCGTTGATTCCCATCTTTCGGAAACGATTCTGCGATTTTATAAATTTTCAAAAACTTAAATTTAATCAATGGAAATCCGGCTCACTCGCCATAGTTTAGGGGTGAGCCGGAAATCGCCTCGGGCATTTTCCTCGGCCGAATATCCTGTTTTTGGCATTATTCGCCTCGGCAAATACTGTACACGCAAATAGTTGCTTGTCTGCCTCACATGCCGGAATTTGTAGGCTCATAACAATCAGCGTTGAGCTTCATCTAGCATATTCATTTTGAAAAAGAAAATACAAAAACACCAACACGGAAGTCCACAATGGAAGTCAAGTCCATTTCATTGATTATTTGTAAAATTCAAAATGTATTAGTCAGGTAAATTACAAGTACAGAAATTTATTTCGTTAATTTTTCATTACACGAAAATGTGAAGCTTCGCATATGGAGCAAATGGTACTCGGTTCTTACCCGGATCCGGGAAATAGTACATGCAAATACTCGGATTCGGTACTCGGTGGAAAATGTCTACCCGGCTGACCCCTACCATCTTTACATATTATATTTCTGAAATATGACGCATGCGCAGTTCGTTCGAATTTTTCAAACGTAAAATAAACTAAGGAACTTTCGTAGAATGCACAGCTGTGCGATGTCTACAATCCTGATGTATTTTTATATCCTGTCCAATCAATCAGTCAATCAATCAATCAATCAATCAATCAATCAATCAATCAATCAATCAATTTTAGGCAGAAGTTGGAATTGTTTACTAAGGAAAACTGTGGTGTGACAGCTGAAACGGTTAAAAACTAGCAGCAGTCCAGACTCCAGACATAGATGAACTATTCATGATCATTTTTAAAACGATATATGAGGGAAGGAATCGGAAAAGCATTAGCACAGCTCTTCAACGGATCAATGTAAACTCGAGAGGTACCGTGCAGTGCGTGCACGGTTAATGAAAATCAGTAGTCACAGGAACAACTCATAGTGCCATTTCTTAAAACGGGAAATAGAAGAGAACCATTTTT
Source organism: Allolobophora icterica (assembly GCA_963556255.1). Classification (NCBI taxonomy): domain Eukaryota; kingdom Metazoa; phylum Annelida; class Clitellata; order Crassiclitellata; family Lumbricidae; genus Allolobophora; species Allolobophora icterica. The sequence continues at coordinate 52,385,873 of OY744611.1, read as the reverse complement.
ACTATAGACCAGTCAGTTTATTCAGTATTGTGTACTCGGTCACAGACAACATTTTAACTTAAAACTGTGTGGGTCATTTCAGCGAATGCGACATAAATAAAGGACGGTCAATGTGTAATTTTAATGACTTTTATGTTTGACAAATCTGCTAGTTCTTTCAGGAGGTTTATGAAAGATTAGGGAAAAGTCGTGGACATACTTTACCAATAGAGCTTTCCCAAGCATTTTCCAAAGTACCTCTTGCAAGACTTAACAAAAAGCTTCAAGCATGAGTGACTACAGGGTAGGTAGGGACCAACCAACATGGTTTCAGACAGAATAAGACAATTATTATTACGCATTTATTAAGCGCCACTGTCCAATGACGAAGCATCAATCCATTTAAGAAAACTCTACAGTGAACACCAATAACTTATGCGCTTCAACTCAATTGGATTTAGTAGGCCTATCTTAATGTCAGCAATACAGTTAGGTCACGTTGCCTTAAGTTTTCTGGCATTTTGCCTTGTGAGTCATCATGTTACTGTACAGAGCAAATCGCTTGTCGCATCCGCCACAAGCAAAGGGTTTCTCGCCCGTGTGACTTCTCAAATGACCTTCGAGATTTGGCTTCCTCGGAAACCTCTTTCCACAGATATTACATTCAAATGGCTTCCGACCAGTAGGCCCCTTATGCATATTCATGTGCATATATATAGATTTCGCTGCAACGGTTTTACCACACACGGCACAAGTCTTTCTCAGCCCGCTGTGAGCGTTTATGTGAGACTGCAAATGCATCTTCGTGCGAAATTGTTTGTCACATGAATTGCATTTGAATGGCTTCTCGCCAGTGTGAATCGTCATGTGCAGCTTCAATCCTTGGGGACTTAGAAACTTCTTCTTGCAGATGTTGCAGATGCTACCTCTGCACTCCTCTCTGTTATGAATTTCGCTGTGTTTGCTTAAAGCCTCTTTACACTTGTACGACTTTTCGCAAATCTTGCAAACAAAAGCTCTCACCTGCGCATGCGTAAATTTATGACGGCGAAGACCATTCTGCTGTCGAAAGCACTTGCCACACTGATCACAGGTGAATGGCTTTTCCTGCTGATGAACCGTCCTGTGCAGATCCAAGGAACATTGTAGCGCATAACGTCTGCCACAAAACTCACAAGAGTAACGTTTCTCGTCATGATTGTTTCTGATATGGCTAAAAACAGATCGTTTTATCTTGTATGCCTTACCACAGTAAGCACACGCAAAAGGTTTTTCTTTACCCTTTATGCGAAACACGCCTCGATCGCTAACTAAAGTAGAACCAGGCGGCAGTTTTGAAGATACCATTGATCCTACATGACTAAAACCTGAAGAGGATGTACCATGGTTATTATTTGCATGACGAAAAGATGGCGCAGGAACTTCTTCAGCCGCCTCTGAATTATTTGATGAAAGCAACATTTGTGCTGTGGAAGAACATCGCGATGTCTCAGGAGATGAAACATCGTCTTCGTATACGATGCCAGACGCAAGAGAAATCCGCTTTCTATTCACGGATTTTGTCTGGTAACCTTTACCTTGAGTTTGATTGGACTTCTTTTTCGTAGTAGTTGAAGTCCGTTTTTCTCCCAGTATAAACACTCTATTATCTGATACAACATTATTGCATACGTTTTCAGACGACCTTTCGAGTTGACTATTCGTACAGCTCAGTGGAGAATCAGGATCAGTTGCTAATCCAGTTGCCGCCGTTGAAAGGTTAGATTTCGACTGGATCTGACTGTCTTCCAGCTGAAAGGGACGAATATTATTTTCCACAAGGCCTGTATTGTCTGGTGATTGTTCTACAAGAGTAGTAGAATTAATTGAGGACAAGCTACAACCTTGACTTATCTGCTCATTTGTTTTATCTGGACTGGAAACGTCACAAATGACACCATCTCTGAACTTCTCTTCCTTGTGAACTTCACTGTGGCCAAATAAATCGCATTTGGACGTGTACGACTTGTTGCAAATCTTGCAAGGAAATACTCTCTCTTCTGTATGGATTAATTTATGACGGCAATGATCACTCTTAAGTCGAAAGCACATACCACACTGATCGCAGCTGAATGGCTTTTCCTGTGTATCAATCATCACGTGCTTCTTTTCGTGTTTCTGCATGATATGCCTGTATACACCTTGAATCCAGTTGTACTTATTACCACAGTACCCACAGGCAAAAGGTTTATCTCTGTCGTTTGTGTGAAACGCGCCTCTGTCGCTAATCAGAGTAGATCCATTCGGCAGTTTCGAAAAAACCGTGGACTCTACATGACTGCAAAATGAAGAGGATTTACCATGGACATCAGTTGCTCGATGGAATGATGACGGAGGAACTCCTCTATCCACATCATCAGAACTACAGTTTGTGTCTTTCTGTTCAGTATTGAATCTATGACCCATGATTAAACTGACTCTTTTACCTCTTTCAGCAGAATCGTCTTTTTGGTGAGCAGCAGTAGAAAGTCTATGATCAGGTTTAACATTCTGTGTTTTCTTTTGTGTTGTGTTTTCTCGTAAACGATAATCGCTCTGTTTCTTTCCGCTTTCTGGAAAGAAAACAACGACCAACGCAACATTCAAACGTTCTTGCTCCTCTGTATCTACAGGTGTCGCTGCTGTATGTAAATCTGAAAATAAAACATTGAAAAGTAAGGGCTAAATTTTTTTACATACTCTTGTAGAAGCACTCAAAGGCATTAAGGTAAAGAAAACGCACTTCCTTATATGATTTATATAAACACTCGGTGTTCAAGATAAAGGGAAAGCACTTCCTTATGTAGAACTTTCAACAATTCAATTAAATATGGCGATTTGGCAGATTAAACAAATTTTGGTTTGTTCACTTAAAATAGTCTGATCAGAGGGAAATGACAGTGGGGCCACGAAAAACCGTTATCATACCATTTTCAGTTTTCCTATTCACCTCTAGATAAATGTCTGTGCATTTCATTGCTTTAATATTGTTGGATTTTTCTAATATTAGTCATTGTAATCGGATGGTGATTTTATGATAATAATAATAATAATAATAATAATAATAATAATAATAATAATAATAATAATAATAATAATCACGAAGCACGTGACGATTCAAAAGCAGGAAAATCCTTTCACCTGCGATCAGTGTGGCATGCGCTTTCGCCTTAAGAGTGATCATTAAAATAAATAAATAATGATAATAATAAAGCTAAGCACACAACTTTGAGCATGGAGGAAGTCCTGGAAATGATGAAATTAAGCAGTCGAAAATGTGACTCTTACAACAATTACAACGTAATTCGATTATAACTGTCAAAAGTAGTACTGGTAAAAATGGGGTTGTTAGGTTACATGGCCTAGGCCTACTCTGCCTGCTAAAAATGTATATACACTACCTAGACTCTTTTGTATTTTCGGATCATTATTACGATGAGGCTTTTCTCTGAAATAATCCAAAAAACGCAACATGTATAGCTGATGGTTCAAAAAATATTGTATATCAAATTGAGCAGTGCCATAACTCGAAAGAGCATTGCTGACACTGAAGAATTTGTAAAAAGATTTTATAATCAGCAATCCGGAACGAGACTATACTACCAGGTAGTTGAAAAAGAAGTAGAACGCTTTATGATTCGAAATAGAACAGAACGACCACAAAAGCAAGAATTACGTTAAAAATGCTGATGATGGTTCAAATATATCAAAACTAGCTGGTTTACCCGGCGTTGCCCGGGTTTCGGAAGTTTTGGGCCGGGACACCATGGTAGCGGTCAAAACGGGGGACGCGAAGCTGCTTAACCTGCCGTTTTGGGTGTTTAAATCCCTCTAGCGAATAAGCAACAAAACACTGCTTAACCCGGCCAGCGTCGGGTTTAGTTCAGTGAACGTTTCAATCCCTCTAGCGAATCCGTACTGTAGCTGCTTAACCCGGCGTTGCCCGGGGTTATAAGTTTCAATCCCTGTAGCGAATAAGCAAGAAAAGTTGATGTGAAGTGAAATCCCTACGGCTGCGCCATCTGGCGAATCTTTAGAAATGCGTCCCGGTGACAGAGAATTGGCGGTCAAACACACAGAATCTTCTCGAGCGGCGCCATCTGGCGAGTCAAAATAGGTTGAGTGTAAGTTTTTTTTACCAGCTAAAAAGCATTGGCCGGGTAGGTTTTGGCCCGGGAGACCATGGTAGCGTGAAAACGGGGGACGCGAAGTCTCACACTGGGTGTGTAATGCCCACCCCGAGACAGTAGTGAACGTTTCGAGTGAAAAGCTCGAAAACTGTAGAAATGCATCCCGGTCAAACATCGCTGTTACAGACAGAGAGATTCTTCTCTTTATTTATATAGATAATAAATCATCATAATATTTACCCAGTTGTACGGCGGCTGTTCTCTTTTTCTCCCTAAAAAGCACAATATAAAACTAGATTTTAATTTTCTCGACAACATTATTGGTAAATTCGTTTTGTGCTTCTGTGTGGTTTCTCTAGAACAAGCGACATGATTGAAAACAGTGGTCAATCGATAGTACACCTGGTCTGTAATCCAACGATTGCGAGTTAGAGCTTAGTTAGCTCATGCCACGTAAGAACCCAGGGAAAGTTGTTTGCCCACACATCCCTCTCTCACTAAGAAGTAGAATTGAAAAGGAAATGGCAATCCTTGCAATGCAATGTGTCCAGGGCCCTGGGTTTAGTGCATTGCCATTTTAAGGGCTAAACAACAGGAAATAAGTGTCTCCCATATGTCTCACTTGTTGCCCTGGAAGGCCTAGCTTAACTTTATTAAAAGAACTCCCAAACTGGTGTGGAAATAGAACGCTCATCTCGTGAGGAAAATACTAAACACAGGAAGCAAGTATAGAAGCAATTATTACTATAACTAACACAGACACAAACATCACAAAATTATCCAAAGCTATTACATTACAGTTTGTGCATGCTAACAAGTACATAAATATACAAGTACATAGAACTAATACAGATATTTGTACAAGAAAGCAACACCAAACTTGTGTGGGCGTGGTGGCTGAGTGGTAAGTTCGGCGCCTTGTGACCGGAGGGTTGCAGGTTCGAATCCCACTCTAGCCGCTGCGTACGGACCTTGGGCAAGTCCTTCACTCGCGATTGCTCGTGGCGCTTCGGCGTGAAAATTCCGGCACAGTATCAAATGCTGTAGTCGGGAGCACCTCTGAGTAGTAGTTGACTTCGAGAGGCGCTATAGAAATATCCGGAATAAATAAATAAAAAATAAAGATAAACAAATTCCTGCATACTTACTGCTGACATTAATACTGTGCCGCACTCTATTTTCACAGCAATCTGGGAGTTATTGTACATTACAGGTTCCATCATAACCATTCAGAAGCCATAAACTGATATATCACCACAACACTGTTTTATACTTTAGAGCATAGTTCGAGAATTCGTGACTTTCGGTTTTAAAATTCGTAAAAATTCGCGAATTTTTGGTCTATTTTAAAATTCGTAAAAATTCGTAAAAATTCGTTGGGCCATTATTGGGCCTTTTTACAATGACAGTGGCGTTTTTCAAAAACAGAGTAAACAACAACAAATGTGATGACGTCATATCTGCTTAGAATTTAATGTAAAATTCAATATAAAAGCTTATTAAGTAACGAGTTAATTTAGTAAAAATCTAATTTCTTAAAGATGAAAGAAAATGGACCGGAGTGGAAGTATGTAGTAATTTTGGGTGAGAAGGATAAGGGTAATCCAAAAATACTGTGGTTTTTGTGACAAGGAATTTGTTGGTTGTTCTGCCCGAATTCGGGAGCATTTGCGTGGCAAAAATACATACACCAGAGTCGAGTGGGAGCAGTGGGCTGTTCCTGACTAGGAATCACTGAATCAGAGGACGATGAGGTAGAAGACACAGCTCGGTGAACGTTGCCAACTCCTTTAAACCATGTTTGGTTGCAAATTGTGTTAGTGACTGACTGGTCACACTGGAAACTGGTGATTTTTCGTTCTGGTGACTGACACTAACAGTTACACCCCAAATGTGATAAAAATCGAAATTAAAGACTCCAAGTAGAACAGTAACTGAATATCAGTACTGTTGTGTTGCTAGTCAGCTACCTTTTAAGTTTTACTTCTGATTGATTGATTGCCTATGAAATTGACATTTAGGCCTATTGGCTTAAAAAGTTGAAAAGTAAAGAAATAATAAAAAAATTGCCATGGCAAAGAATTCTATTATTTTATTATTGCACGAATTTTAACGAATTTTAAAACTGCAGTTTTAAAATTCGTTAAAATTCGTGAATTTTAAAAATTCTTAAAATTCGTAAAATGCGAATTCTCGAACTATGCTTTAGAGTTTATATCACTTCTAAGTGAACTGTTTTAGTTTTAATTACTAAATATATGCAGATGGCCTCTTGTATGTCGCCTGTTGTTGCTCCTTCAGTAAAAGATTTTACCTTCAACCCGTAAAGTACTTTCACTGCTCGCAGGTAACGGCGAAACCGTTCAGCATCAGGGGCGGATCCAGGGGGGGCCAATCCGGCCATGGCCCCCCCATTTGAAATTTTTATTTATTTTTAACATGTGTTTTATGGGCTTTTATGATGGTTACACAGGCGTGGCCCCCCCCCCTGTAGGCGTGGATGAGTAAAATGTATACAGAATACAGAACGCGGGTCCCGTAGATGTAGACCGACCGAAGACATTAAAAAGGTTGATGACTAAAAAAAAAAAAAAAAGGTCATCAACTTTTTTTGGAGATGACTAGAAATTTTTTGGCCCCCCCCTGACAGACCTTCTGGATCCGCCCCTGTTCAGCATAGTAATAACGTGCAATGTAGTAAAAAAACAAAGTGCAGGTACGGAAGACGGTACACTTCTGGCCCATTACCAAAACAACCACACTATGCTTTGACACAGGAATCATGTCATATTCATCTATTTTTGAGAAATTTTGAGTTATTATATCAAAGCGCAATGTAAATAGAAATCTCCAAAGTTTTGCAGCGCAACACGGAGCTACACATTGGCAGCAGTAGTAGTACTACTTTTAGTTTAACGACACTGTGTGTTTCTGTTTGTATTTTGGTCGCAGAAACTTTGCCATATATTCGTGCCACAAATTCGTTACGTTCCGCTTCTACAAGGCCATGTAGCGATTGACAAATTATTCAGCCGCATAGGCCTATATCTAATAGTTCATTCATTAAAATGTATATAGGCCTATCTAAATCTGTGGCTGTTCATTCCGGCGTATATATTCAAGCAAATCTGAATCTGTGGCTGGCCATATAGGCATACATAAAGGCCCATTTGAATCGGTAGCTGTAGTTCCAGCGTATATATATATAGACGCCTATCTGAATGTGTGGCTGAGTCTGGCCGTCGTTCCGGCGCATGTATAGGCCTAGCTGAAGCTGTGGCTGGCCATATAGGTGTGCACAAAGAGGCCGATGTGAATCTGTGGCTGTCGTTTCCCGCGCATATATTTGAATCTGTGGCAGGTTTCTGTAATCCTGTTCTTCTAGTTACTGTCATGGCTTGAACATTTAATTACTTGTATATAAGCCAAATGCGGCTGAATAATTTAGTCAACCGCTAGATGGCCTCATAGGAATGGAACATAAAGAATCTGTGGCATGAATCTAAGGCAGGGTTTCTGCATCTCGCTGTCTGCTTTTACATAAACAAACAGTCACAACACATCACAAACTACAAGTTTCTTATTTTCAGTCTAAAATCTAAAATATTTATTTTGCAAAATGTCCATAGAAAGAGAAATTGGTCTAACCATCTGCGGGCATGTCAAGAAGTTACGACAAAACTTAGACGCTGACATCGTTTCGCAACCAGAGTAAAAGAGATTAAAAATACTTAATGATCAACTAATTTTAGAATGTTAAACAGTTCCACGCGGAACTAAAAATTCTAATTTTTCCATGGATTTTCTGCACATAGTCCGCATAATATGAAAACATTGCTGCGTTCCAAAAGCCAATCGTTTTACAGATAAATAGGCCAGTTAGAGAACAGCGAATCATTTTACATGTACTTGAGCCTACGCGCCTGGCCTGATAAATAATACGAGCCACATGATTCGTCGGTTGACGGCAGCCTCTGGTGATATCTATTAATAGAGATCGTTGCCTGTATGGAGTTTTCTGTCAATGCTTTAGCGCAATTCATTGTTCATAAGACCAAAGACAAACCACGGGACGGATATGCTTTTAGGGACTGTTGCCGATCGATATCAGCAAATTGTAACTGATGACAGCTAGAATCACTAGTATAGAAACGCGTTCATTCCCATCTTTCGGAAAGGATCCTGTGATTTTCTAAATGTTCAAACTAAAATTCAATCGTAATCGTAGCCTATTCGTAATGGTTATCTGGACATTTCTACAGCGCCCACAAAAGCGAAGTCGCGGGAACCAGCTTATTCCAGTCTTGTTGTCAAGACCTTAAACCTCAAGACCAAGACCAAGACCAAGACCTTGAACCTCAAGACCAAGACCAAGACCAAGACCTTGAACCTCGAGACCAAGACCAAGACGAAGACCTTGAACCTCGAGACCAAGACCAAGACCAAGACCTTGAACCTCAAGACCAAGACCAAGACCAAGACCCAAAAAAATCGAAATCAGCTCAAGACTTCTAAAAATTGTCAAACGGAATATTCTAATGAAAACATGAATCTTTTATTTTATTCAAGCAAATTAACTTTAAATGAAAACTGCAGAGAAATCCGAATTTGTATTCAAAAGTCCTTCATGCAACCTCTTATACCAAATGCCTTTCGTATTTTATAAAAAAAAAACAATTCGCTCAGAATTTTCTGACCAAGACGTGCCTGGTGGGCCTCATAAAAATTCCGCCATGTGAAAAAATACGTTCTACAGGTGCTGAAGTCGCTGACACACACAGAGTAGCTTTTCAAGCACTGGATGTAAATGTACAGATAGTGAGTCTTTTTGAAATCTTCCCATGGTTTATCATACCGTCTGATACAGAATAACTGTTGCTGCTGCCAATGGGTTTTCCTGACCAGCATGACTTGTATCCATCCATAGATATTGGTCGTATGATGCAAGCAGGCTTGATACAGAATTCTTGAGTTCTGTTAAATGACTGTTCATATTGACAGCCGGTCTTGGTCTTGGTCTTGCGAGACCAAGACCAAGACCTTGAACCTCACAGTCTTGTTGTCAAGACCTTAAACCTCAAGACCAAGACCAAGACCAAGACCTTGAACCTCAAGACCAAGACCAAGACCAAGACCTTGAACCTCGAGACCAAGACCAAGACCAAGACTTTGAACCTCGAGACCAAGACCAAGACCAAGACCTTAAACCTCAAGACCAAGACCAAGACCAAGACCAAAAAAAATCGCAATCAGGTCAAGACTTCTAAAATTGTCAAGTCGGAATAGCCTACTCGCTATTTTAATGAAAACATGAGTCTTTTATTTTATTCAAGCAAATTAACTTTAATTGCAAACTGCAGAGAAATTCGAATTTGTATTCAAAAGTCCTTCATGCAAACTATTATTCCAAATGCCTTTTGTATTTTATAAAAACCAATACGCTCAGAATTTTCTGACCAAGACGAGCCTGGTGGGCCTCAGAAAAATTCCGCCATGTGAAAAAATACGTTCTACAGGTGCTGAAGTCGCTGACACACACAGAGTAGCTTTTCCAGCACTGGATGTTAATGTACAGATAGTGAGTCCTTTTGAAATCTTCCCATGGTTTATCATACCGTCTGATACAGAATAACTGTTGCTGCTGCCAGTGGGTTTTCCTGACCAACAAGAATTGTATCCATCCATAGATATTGGTCGTATGATGCAAGCAGGCTTGATACAGAATTCTTGAGTTTTGTTAAATGACTGTTCATATTGACAGCCGGTCTTGGTCTTGGTCTTGCGAGACCAAGACCAAGACTTTGAACCTCAAGACCAAGACCAAGACCAAGACCTTGAACCTCAAGACCAAGACCAAGACCTTGAACCTCAAGACCAAGACCAAGACCAAGACTTTTAAAAACGAACTCGAGTGCACTCGAGACCAAGACCTTGGTCTCGAGGACAACAAGACTGGAACCTCAAGACCAAGACCAAGACCACGACCTTGAACCTCAAGACCAAGACCAAGACCTTGAACCTCAAGACCAAGACCAAGACCAAGACTTTTAAAAACGAACTCGAGTGCACTCGAGACCAAGACCTTGGTCTCGAGGACAACAAGACTGGCTTATTCACAGGCCGCAACAGGCGCTCAATTTTGCATTTATGGTTAAATTTACCGCTGTGGTGTGTGATATTCTAATCTAGTGGTTAGCGTACTGGACTAAACCGAGAGGTCGGAGAATCAAATCCCTGACACTCCTAACGAACTCGCATATAATAATAATATTAAGTGCTCGAAATGGACCGGAACGCACCGGAACGCCGTTCCGGTTCGTCAAATGAATTATTGTGGAAAATACTATGAAATTAACGTGAATGCTCCCATATCTTTGATTAGCGTTCCGTTTCGTAAAATTTTCCATTTCGATCACTGATTATATTATAATATTTATTCTTTAATCAAGCGCCTGCAAACGCACTGCGCTGTACGTGTACATGTTATGCGATAACCTTAACTACTAACAGAACAGACAGCCTGCAATACACGGCGCAAATTGCAGCCTACAAAGCATGTCCGCCTATGGGACTCGATCTCTGTAGCTCTCGCACTCTACGCCAGATATTATCCAATGCGCTATCGGGCCCCACCGATCGCACACTGTCAGTAGCTAGGAAGGTGAGAAGGCGAGAGAATAGACCATATGACAAAATGAAGTCGCTACCACAGTAAACTCATGGCTGTCTCTCAGTCTATATAGCTTAAGGGACTGCTCTACATCTGACTAGTAGTTGAATTTCTGTTAATGGCTTTATGGCTGTAGGCTGCTATCCAGTGTTTAATCTAGTCCCCCTCTTCTGGGAGGGGAAACAAGGTTTCTGGGGGACCAAGCGTATTTTTAAAAATTTCGTCTATCTTGAAAGAGTTTCAGAATTTTTGAATTTTCATCCAAACTTTTATAAACTTTCATCTTCAAAAAAAGTTGACGACCTTTTTTTAGACATCCGTCCAACTTTTTAAACTTTTCCTATAGGAATTACTCTCTCAAAAAGGTTGATGAGTTCGTCTCTCAAAAAGTTTATTACTCAGCTCTCGGAGGGGAAAACCGTGTATCCTGGGGGGGGGGGAATTTCCCTCTCCAAAAAGGTCTCTACATTATAATATTGCTGGCCTCTGGGGGGAAACATAAATCCTGGAGGGGAATTTCCCCCCAAAGACGTCTAGATTACACACTGGCTGATATCGGCTTGTAGGGCCTACGTGTAGTTTCACCAAAGATCTTGGTCTTCTTAGAATGGTTTAACCAACACAGCTAGGCCTATAACGAGTAGGCCTACACTGACCACATATATTGCCAGTGCGAAGATCAGATGGCGAGGTAGAGGCCTAGAGGGCTTGTTGACAGAGGCTAAGAAAATCAAGTCGCTAACACTTTATACCCATGGTTGCAATCTCCTGTGGTTAGCTTAACCCTCGGGCTACCAAGGGGGGGGGGGTGGTTACCACCCCCCTACGTTTTTCTGCCAAAAATTTTTTTAGCACATGGAATATAATTTTGACATTTTAAGTAGCTGTAGGGGGTCCATTTGCACACATTTTGAGGTAAAAGTCGTGATGATATCCCACACCATAAAAAAGTTATACCCGATATAGCCTAGGTACCACCTTGTTGAAATCAGGAATTTCTCAGTTGTTAGCTGTTTGTCGACTATGAAGGTATTCATTATTCTTTCTGGAAGAGAAACAACTATGCCATTCTTTAGAGAGAATGTAGGGCTATATTTGCTTGCTTAGTTATTTGTCTTTTGAAAACCGGAAGTGATCATAATAAATAATAATACGCTTTTTCAGTGTGAAAATCACTGATGCAACATCACAACGTAAACCGATATGGTTGGGTATGGGGAAGGGCTATAAACAGTTGAAGCAGAATGCTAACAGAGTAAAAGCAGTGTTGTGAAGTGTTCAAGAAGCCGGTTTGCAGGAAGCATTCCCACAAAATAATGAAAGTAACTTGCAATAACTGCAAGGACCACTGACGTATCTGACTGCCGGGAAAAATTACATAATTTCTTGTTTCATGTTGATATAGCTGCACGCCTTTAGGTTTTGCCTGTAACTAAAACAGACTTTGGAATAGTTTGTATTGTTGAAAATTAAGCCTCATTATATTTAGAATATTCTTGGATATATAGTTCATTTTCAAAACCCACATCATTTATATTTCTTATCTAAAAAGTACAAATTGTGTGGGATAATATCAGATATCGTTAAATGGACCGGTGCCTTTGTTAAAAACTATATAATTTCGAGATGCATTCATATATTTCACAACTAAATATACCATTCTTTTCAGAAATGAATGCTGAATCAAATGCTATATTGCATGATATGATATTTGAAACCAAACACGAAATTCCGGGGGGGTGGTAACCACCCCCCCCCCTTGGTAGCCGATGTCGCAAAAAAACCTTGGTAGCCTGAGGGTTAAGAGACTGCTCTTCTTAGGGTGATTTCTCTAGGCAAATTATATGACAAATGCCAGTATCGGCATGTCAATTATTATTATTATTATTAGTATTTTTTTATGCCCCGAGGTATACAGGATCCCTCAGGGACTTGAATATTAACTAATAAGGAGAATAAAGTGTCCGGAATGGCCCTATTCATCTATTTCCCGGCCGGCAAAAGTGCTCCCAAAAGCCACTGCGTTAAAACGCTGCATACCGTCAGCGAAAGGCGTTGAAATAGGTAAGTGGTTTCTCGTTGGTCCCCCGTAATGGTGCAAAGCTTTCGTCCCAAGTCCGAAAGGAAAGCCAGACCTTCATTGTTGATTGCGCCCAGGGTTTCAAAAGCCACAGGAATAAAAAAGTATGCGGATGAAAGTTCAGTATATTTCTCGATCTTGCGTGCCGATGCCCTTTTGGGAGGTGTCGGGCAAGTAGGAAGCGGCCAAGGTGTCTGTCACGGTCGCATCCCATATCAGACATCGCCCCACGCGCCAAGGGATGAGAGTGAGACCGTCCGGTCTCCTGCCGTCCGTCCTCACGAGGCCGACGGGCTCCTTTGTGGATGGATAACCGGCGCGGACCAAGCTCCGAAAGATCAAGTCATTTAGCGATGCATGTCTAGGCATAATAATAATAATAATATTATCATCATCATCATCATCATCATCATCATCATCATCATCATCATCATCATCATCATCATCATCATCATCATCATCATCATCATCATCATCATCATCATCATCATCATCATCATCATCATCATCATCATCATCATCATCATCATCAGCATCATCATCATCATCATCATCATCATCATCATCATCATCATCATCATCATCATCATCATCATCATCATCATCATCATCATCATCATCATCATCATCATCATCATCATCATCATCATCATCATCATCATCATCATCATCATCATCATCATCATCATCATCATCATCATCATCATCATCATCATCATCATCATCATCATCATCATCATCATCATCATCATCATCATCATCATCATCATCATCATCATCATCATCATCATCATCATCATCATCATCATCATCATCATCATCATCATCATCATCATCATCATCATCATCATCATCATCATCATCATCATCATCATCATCATCATCATCATCATCATCATCATCATCATCATCATCATCATCATCATCATCATCATCATCATCATCATCATCATCATCATCATCATCATCATCATCATCATCATCATCATCATCATCATCATCATCATCATCATCATCATCATCATCATCATCATCATCATCATCATCATCATCATCATCATCATCATCATCATCATCATCATCATCATCATCATCATCATCATCATCATCATCATCATTATTATTAAAAACATTTTTGACTCGCGCAAGAACACAAAGAAATGCGAATCTGTGGCGCGGATCTATATGTAGATCACAGACACGTATAATACCGTCATTGATGTCAGATCTGAGAATCCATTTCGGTAAAGCTAAATATACGGAAATAATTGGATATAGGCTACAGGTGAAAGAAAGGTAAGAAATAAGGGTTCCGTGCGTCGATACTTTTAGAGGTGTATGTCAGGTGGGGTGGGGGATGGGTTGGGGATGGGTGGGGATGGCGGGTGGGGGGATGGGAGGTCGGTGCGTGCAAGATTGGCGTCATCATCGGCAACACGAGCGCTCTAATTGCACGCCAACTTTCCCGCTTCTTTCATGCGCAAATGGCGCGCTTTTCTCGGTCGTCTGCTTTTCTTTCTCCATCTATCCTACATCAGTCGCCGAGTCGTTCTTGTTCTTTAGTCTTTCGTCGCTTGTTATTCCGTCTCAAACGCTTCGCGGCAGACCAAGTCATTTCGTTCAAACCAGCGTTTATAGACGTCATGCGAAAGATACAAAATCAGAGGTAACGAAGGTAAAAGGTAACGAAGGCAAAGGTAACGAAGCATATGTGACGAAGGCAAAGGTAACGATGGTAAATGTAACGAAGGCAAAGGTGACGAAGGTAAATGTAACTAAAGGGAAGGCAACGAAGGCCATGGTGATAGAGGTATATGTAGCGTAGGCAAAGGTAAAGAAGGTCAAAGTAACGAAGGTGAATGTAACGAAGGCATAGGTAACGAAAGTAAATGTAACAACCCAAAGGTAAAGAAGGTCAAGGTAACGAAGGTCAAAGTAACCAAGGCAAAGGTAACGACGATCAAGGCTGCGACGGTAAAGGTATATATAAGAAACGTAAAGAGCATCTTTCCATCTCTCCTCTTGATTTTGTAAATTTAAGATTTAAAATACTGTAGCTATATATAAACCTTTTTACATAATATCCACTCATTTTAGACACTTGGAAATTTTGAAGGAACTACATACTGTATACCACCTGTTCATCATGGCCAACTGTTCTAATCTAGAACACGCTATCGTCCTATCCCTTATCCCCAAACTTATCAGCTAATGACACCTACTCCGCCTGAACGTTTGTCTGTCCGTATTTCTGTCTGTCCTTCTGCATACCTGTCTGTCTGAGTAATAACTACTCGTGTCTGAATAATTACTCACGACACGTTACGTCACATGGCTGTCTCTGTCTGTCTGTCTGTCTGTTTGCCTGCCTGCCTGTCTGTCTGTCTGCCTGTCTGCCTGTATGCCTGTCTCTCGTTACACTACTATTATTCTTCCATGTCTCTCTCTCTCTCTCTGCCTGTCTGTCTGTCAGTCTCTCCGTGTTTCTGTCTGGCATTCTGCATACCTGTTTGTCTGTCTGTCTGTCTGTCTGTCTGCCTGTCTGTCTGCCTGCCTGTCTGTCTGTCTGTCTGTCTGTCTGTCTGTCTGTCTGTCTGTCTGTCTGTCTGTCTGTCTGTCTGTCTGTCTGTCTGTCTGTCGTTATACTACTAATTTTCCCGGGAAGAACACCGCAGTTTTCCTATTCTTCTTCCATGTTCTGTCGTTTCTAGTCTTTCACGACATCTTATGGCTACATCGACCTTAACTTACCTATTATTTAGGATCCTTTGCCTTATTTTTTACCCAGGAACCAATTAAATATCTATGCCAGGGACATCCTTTTCAACCCTGTCGCCAACATCCCCACCGACAGGAGCGTCTACACCATAGAAAGCTTGGAGAAAATGCTCCATCCAAGAAATAGGGGGGGGCGGGGAGAGTTGTCAGTGTGTGCCACCATTAATAGCGGGTGGGAGGCAAGGAAGGGGGAGGGAGGAAGAAGAAGGGGAAGTGGCTCCAATGACTTCGGGGGGGGGTAGACGACCCCGCCCACCCAAACTGCTTTAAACCATCGCTAATGATCTGGAAATTCTGTTGTCTGCTCCCAGTTTCAGAGTTTGTGCTGAAGATGGCAGCAGCGCACGAAGACTTTTCACACCAGGTGCAGAACGTCGTCGAAGTTTATCAGCAGAAGAACGTCGAATTGAAGAACGAACGGTGAGGCAGCAGTTCATATAGGCAGACGCACACATTCACACAGTGATTCACACACACACACACACACACACACACACACACACGCACGCACGCACGCACGCACGCACGCACGCACGCACGCACGCACACACGCAAAAATGGCATAGATTTAAAAATACACGAGCCAGGATCTGACTGTCAGTCTCTGACTATTTCTGTCTGACTGGCTGTCTATTTGTCTGTCTATCTATCTGTCTGTCTGTCTGTCTATCTGACTGCCTTATTCTACGTCTGTCTGTCTGTTTTCCGTCTGTCTGTATGTCGTTTTATCTGTATGTCTGTCTGTTCGTCTGTGGTCCGTATGTCTATCTGGCTTCCTTCCTGTCTCTCTGTCTGTCTGTCTGTCTGTCTGTTTGTTCCGCTGCCTCTTCATACTTTCCAGTGTTTAACGACATCTTATGGCTGCCACTTACCTTATCAGACCCACATAAGAAATACCTCTATACTAGTATGTGGAAGGCAGTGGTTTGACTCACTTACCTTCATCTGGTGCCAAAACGTTCTTGAACATAAATACTCGTTAAGGCATAATTACTCGTACTCCGGCGCCATGACATGTAACGTCATTTGTCACGTGTCATGTGTCGATGGCCGACGTCCTATGTCATCTTGTAGTTTCAGTCCTTCTCCATAACAGCAAATTATGCTAAAATCTAAATAATAATAATAATAATAATAATAATAATAATAATAATAATAATAATAATAATAATAATAATAATAATAATAATAATAATAATAATAATAATAATAATAGTAATAGTATTAATAAAATAACAATAATAGTAATGACACCACTAGCGACATTTCTCAGTCTTTTCATTCACCTATCCGTCCATCCATCCAGCTATTTATCCATCTAACGATTCGTCCTTCTGTCCATATCCAGCGACCCACTCACCCACCAATCCATCCACCTATCCAACCATCCTTTTTCCATTCATCCTTCCATCCAGGCATCCTTCCTTCCATCCATCCATCCATCCATCCATCCATCCATCCATCCATCCATCCATCCCTCCATCCATCCAACCATCCATTATTCTGCGTTCAAATTACATGCCTATAAATAATGGCCATAAGATGCCCAGCATACGGTCTAAAGATGCCCGCACAATATTATGACCAAAACCGCTATCGATGCCCGTCTATTTTATGCCCAACTTCTGCCCTCATCGCCCCGTCAATGTCTTCGCCAATTTGGAGTCATGCCACGTCATGGCAAAACCATTCGTGGATGGAATCTGTTATGACGCCTTATTGACTTACGTCAGACGCCGGACTAAGTCATCGACGCTTTCGATTGAAGGACTGCCAAGCACGAGACGTGGAATCCGATTAGAGAATTTGTCATCCGAAGTCCGATAAGTTTGTTATGCATCCTTATCCACGCCGGTTTTGGCCTAGGTACAGACATCCGCGTCAAATCAATCATTCATTCGTTCATTCATTCATTCGTTCGTTCATTCGTTCATTCGTTCATTCATTTATTCGTTCGTTCCTTCTTTCGTTCAATCATTCAGTAATGAAGTAAGTAATTTAATAAATAAAATGCCGATCAGTGAGCAAGCAATTCGTATTTCATGCATTCAGGCAGTCAATCGGTCAATCAGTCCTTCAGTCAATAACAGGGCATAGTTTAACTGTATAACTAGTGGGACAAATGTCCCAGTAGTCTTAGGATTTGTCCCAGTAGTTAGGCTGACTTGTCCCAGGCAATGTATGTTTAAAGTATAACTAGTGGGACAAATGTTGCAGGAGTTTTAAGATTTGCCCCAGTAGTAAAATCAGAATATACAGTATTAGTAAAACACATTGTCATGAAATTCCCAAGAAAGGTCATCAACTTTTTCGGGAGATGAATTCCCAAAATAAGGTCATGAAAGTTTTTCAGAGACGAGTTCCAAAAACAGGTCATGAACTAGACTCATGGCCGATTTTGTCCCAGTAGTCTAAATTCCTTAAAATATGCACTGGTCAGTAAGTAAGTAAACCAGACAATCAGCTATAGGCAGTCAGCTTTTCATTCATTCATTCATTCATTCGGCCAGTCATCGGATAGCCAGTCAAACGAGCCAGTTTTCAAAGGATCCAGTTTTCGTTTGACGTGTAATGTTAATTTTAAACCGTATAAAAAGATAATTCGTTGAATGTGTTGATTTCTTCCAGGGGTCCATTCAACTTCTCCAGTTCCCTCTGTGACGCATACGACTCTCTGCTCGACCGAAGCTATAAGGACTCACAGGTCTATACTTTTATTTTATTTTGTTATTTATTCCGGATATTTCTATAGCGCCTACCCTAGTCTACTACTACTCAGAGGCGCTCCCGACTACAGCATTTGATACTGTGCCGGAATTTTCACGCCGAAGCGCCACGAGCAATTGCGAGTGATGGACTTGCCCAAGGTCCGTACGCAGCGGCTAGAGTGGGATTCGAACCTGCAACCCTCCGGTCACAAGGCGCCGAACTTACCACTGAGCCACCACGCCCCACTATACAGGCGGCTACTCTTACCTTGACGCGTCGTCAGGTATATTATGGTGAGGTAAGGTATGAGGTAAGGCAAGGTAAGAATCGGCAAGGTTAGGTAAGGTTGGGGAAAATTTAAGCAACGTAAATATAAGGCTAAGGGACAGGTAAGATAGAAAATTAAGGCTAAAGATAAATTAGGTAAGGTAGCAGGTAGGCGAAAGGTATGGTAAAGTAAGTTATGGTATGGTAAGAAAAAATGTAGGTGAAATGTATGGTATTTTAAGGTATGGTAAGATACAAAGTAGGTGGAAGGTATGGTAAAGTAAGGTGTGGTATGGTAAGAGGTAGGTCACAGTAGGTGAAAGGTATGATAAATTAAGGTATGGTAAAGATGAAAAGTCAGTGAAAGGTATGGTAAACTAAGGTGTGGTAATATAAAAGGTAGGTGAAAAGTATGCTTAGGTAAGGTATGATATGGTAAGATAAAAGGTAGGATGAATGTTAGTGTTAGGTTAAAGATAAGGTGAAAGATAAGGAACGGTAAAAGCAGTCTTGTATCCAAGTCCAGACTACTGCTCGCCGAGTACTAGATAAGATTACCGGTACACGTTCAGGCTACGTCAAGTAGACTAATGTTAGTTAGTCCAGGTGAGCTTAAGTAATAAAGGTAAGGCAAGCTAGCATATAAGGTAAAAAATGCAGTGGAATACGAAGGTATAATATAATATAGGCAACTCAGATACTTCTCGGTCTGACGTAGTTTCGTCAGTTTCTTTAGCTCATTTTTTTAACGTAGGCTCAACAGGAGACGGCGGATTTGCTGAGGACATCGGTTGGCAAACCATTGGCTGAGTTGGCGACTCACAAGCACAACCAACTGCGGAAGCTGTTCGGCTTTCGGGAGAATTGCCAAGCCATTATTTCGAAGGCGGAAGACAACTTGGTAAAGGTAAGTTAACGGTGGATGTATCCGTGATGGATGGGTTGCGGAGGAGAGAGAAGACAGGGAGCCGGAAACAGTCTTCCTCCATTAAAGTCTCCCCTGGAGAATCTATTTCGGAACAGAACCTCCCCCGGAGGATCTGTTTTAGAATAAATTCGCCGCGCCTCCGAGACTATTCTGAAAGAAAGTCTCCGAGGAGAGAGAAAATATTTCAACCTCCGTTGAAATAATCTCTCCCGAGGAGACTTTAATTTATTTTATTTTATTTTGTATCATTTTTATTCATTTAATTTTATTTATTTATTTTACAGATACGTCCAAATTTGTTAAACGTTAACGATAACTTATTTTAAGCAGCTGGATTTGATAACTTTATTTTAAAATTACTTAGTATTTTTAATCTAGACCCTATATGTTTCAGTAATAGCATAAAAATTTTGATGAGGACCGACATCATTTTTAGTCCGGGGTATAATGCGTTTTGGGGGATACTTTTTTATATTTATTCCGGATAATTCTATAGCGCCTCTGGAAGTCAACTACTACTCAGAGGCGCTCCCGACTACAGTATTTGATACTGTGTCGGAGTTTTCACGCCGAAGCGCCACGAGCAATCGCGAGTGAAGGACTTGCCCAAGGTCCGTACGCAGCGGCTAGAGTGGGATTCGAACCTCCAACCCTCCGGTCACAAGGCGCCGAACTTACAACTGAGCCACCACGCTTTATCGTGACACCGGACATACTTCTCTTCGTCTTATTTTATTGCAAGGAACAAAGGGTAGACGTACTAGGCTGGATATAGGGGGCTAATCCAGAGATTTGAGCCCATGTGTAGAACACAAGAATACCCCATGGGAATTAAAATTGTAATTTGCACATTTATTACCGCCACGTCAAGAGAGACTCATCAGAGGCGCTTCCGACCTAACACATTGAAACGACGATCGAACAGAATGATCTTCAAGCGTTTGCGGAAAAGAGGCAAAGAGAGACTGAGGAGTTCATGTCACAGGTTGTTAGGCAGCGTATTCCAAAAGGATGGGCCGATCACAGCAACTACTTCTATGCTGGACCGTGGAAGTCAGGGCCGGTGGAACAACCAAGTCGCCTTGCGACTGTATCCCACATTTGGGCTCATGTGGCAATACTCCAATATGGGCTTCGCTTGTCCCGTAATATTGGACCACATGTAGGATATCTGAAGCCCAAATGGAAATGTTGCGGTAACTTTATATCTAGAGTTTTATATAATATTATTTGTTGATTACTTATATCAGCGGCCTTTATACAACTCATCTAATCCTTTATAACTCGTGCTGCAGCTATACATTCAAGTTGCGTTCTGACAGCTTGTATTAGTAATAAACGAAAATTGATTGATAGATAGATTGATTCATTGATTGATTGATTCATTGGAGATTTACTGTAAGACTCTTACATGGCCTATTTAAGAGATTTGAATCTCGGGGTAGCATGGTCCGTACACGGGGATTTTAAGTGGCTTGGCGCCCATTCAAACAGACAGCGGTGGTGAAGGATCTCACCCGATCAATTCGTCGAGAAGAGAGCAGGGTCCAGGTCACAATATCGCTACAGAAAAAACGTGAACATTTACATTACACACCGACCACGCCATGCCCAATGAATTCAAGTGGAAGTTTGCTCTACTCGATCCTCCTCCTACCCCACTCTTTCCGCTTCCTCATTCGCTACTCATCTCAAGGTCTCCAACCGATCCATGTAAACCACGATCTCCCACTTAGTAAAAGTAACAACTCGAGCTCAAATATCTCACGTGGAACGTAAGAAGGCGCTCTTCGTAAGGACTTGACTTGGCGGTGGACGAATCCCTAGGTCCTTGGACGTGGGAGCCAGTGCATCGTAGGACTTGCCGTTTGCCACAGCTTACGCCCAATACCAAAGTCTCCTGCTTGGTGACAGAGGTCCGTGTGATCAAATACCCACGGTTTCCCATCCATATTTTCCAGATAGCATTACGGTCTCTGCATGGACCAAGCTGCAAGGATAGTATACGCCTATGGAGCGACGACAGAACTGGTGGTAGCGTTCGCGGTACACGACAACGCCACCGCCAGGCACTCCCTCTTTGATGGCTGAGCGTAGCGTGTATCATTGTATTGTTGACTGTAGACAGTCAGATGTAACGTCGACAGCTACCAGGCCTATTCTTTGAACAAGTCTACGCGAGACTCGGAACGTCTCCTGACCTCCTACCATCTCTCGCACAACGACTACGCGCTACAGCTCCGCGCCGCGAACAGCTACGAAGAGACTTACCACAACAGCGTCTTACCTTTCATTCTCCAGGTACTACGCTGTTACTATATTGCTACTACTATAGGGCCTATGGTGGGGCACGGTAGCCGATTGGTTAGAACGCTCGACCTAAAACGCGGAGAGTACGGGTTCGATCCTCCACTGAGGCAGTTACTGTGTAGGGACCTTGAGCAAGTCCTTCACTTACAATTACTCAGCACCATCGTTGTTCGATCACAGGGTCATGAATGCACTTCTGAGCTTTGGAAGGAGGACAATATCAATTGCAGTTCTATTGTACTGTGCTACGTGGTTGTTTCTATCGGTCAGGTACTTCTACTATTGCTGTTAACGGGGTAGCGGTGATGATATTGTTTGTTGTTGAAGTTATTATTATTACTAACGCTACTTCTACTACTGCAACTACTACTTCCACTACTATTACTGCTTCTACGACTACCGCTGCTACTAATAATAATGCTGCAACTCTGCTACTACTACAGTACTACTACTACTACTACTACTACTACTACTACTACTACTACTACTACTACTACTACTACTACTACTACTACTACTACTACTACTACTACTACTACTACTACTATTACTACTACTACAGTACTACTACTACTACTACTACTACTACTACTACTACTACTACTACTACTACTACTACTACTACTACTACTACTGCTGCTACTGCTGCTGCTACTACTACTGCTACTACTACTGCTACTACTACTGCTACTACTGCTGCTGCTACTACTACTACTACTGCTACTACTGCTACTACTACAACTACTACTACTACTACTACTACTACTACTACTACTACTACTACTACTACTACTACTACTACTACTACTACTACTAATGCTACTATTATTACTACTTCTACCATTACTGCTTTTTTTATTAGTGTGACTGGATCAAGGATATATCATAGGTCCTATATTTATGATGGTTGTGTTATTGTTTTGTGATTGATGATGATAATGTTATTATATGATGTTAGAATGTTACATTAAAAATTACATTACTTTATTGCAATGGTTGTTAATGTTCAACATTAGCTGTGTGGTTCTTTTTGTCATTGCTGCCATGTCTTCTTCGTGTTCTTCGGTTGCGTTCAGGAAGTGCAGGACCTGCAGACGGATCTTCTGGAACGGTTGAGGGAAGCACTCGAAACTTACACAGCGACGATCTCTTCAAAGGTTCAACAGATCTTCTTTACTGAACATTCTGCTGAGTTGGCGATTTCTCTAGCGCCAGTTTCCATGATGCAGATTGAACATGTTGACCTAGATTCTGTTCTTATCTACATGTAACCTAATCTAATCTATTTTTAAAATCCAAATTGATCTTATCCGCTCTAGAACGTGACGATATTGATGTCTAAAATTTACCTTTTACCATTACCAACTTACCTTTTACTCTGGTGCTTCACCGTAACCTTTATCGCTTTACCTTCCTCTGTTACCCTTGAAGGCCGTCGAAAGAGGTCTCCACTACGAGAGTCTCCAGCTCTGCTCCAAGGTCAACCCGAAGACGGATCAGTCCAACTTCCTGTCCGCCATTTCGCAGAATCCAGTCACCGGTCAGTACGCTCCGAAACAGCATCTCTTCAGTCCGCCAACCACAGAAACAAGTGCCACTCCTGTTTCGACGGTAGGTTACCTAGCAACGACGATGGTAGGTTGCCTAGCAACGACGACGGGAGGTTGCCTAGCAACGACGACGATAGGTTACCTAGTAGCGACGACGATAGGCTGCCTAGCAACTACCACGGTAGGTTGACTAGCAACGACGACGGTAGGTTGCCTAGCAACGACGACTGTAGGTTGCCTGGCAGCTACGACGGTAGGTTGCCTAGCAACGACCACGGTAGGTTGCCTAGCAGCGACGACGTTAGGTTGCCCAGCAACGGCGACGGTAGGTTGCCTATCAACGACGGCATAATCATCATTTGTAATTTTATTACCGTCATTGATTTCAAAATCATATAATCGTTTTTGCCTTTATGACAATCAATGTCTTCATCATCGATTTATAATCATCATTTGCAGCGTTACAATAATTTCATCATCGTCATCGCTGTCGTTATCATATTGTGCGCTTGTTTTTCTATAGTTAGCTCCAGTGACCACGTGCGACGTAATAGTGTCGGGTCAGACAGAGAAAGAGGTCAAGGCACGGAGGCTGTCGCTCCAGAGAGAAGCGGCCGAACTGACGTCATACGTGAAACAAAACCAAGATGTCGTCCAAGCACTCAGTAACCTTTGTCAGCGGTATGAACAAACGATTGGGCGCATACTGACATGTGTTTTCTTAGCATACTTGTGTGTACTTTCTTGGCATACTGACAAGTACTACATTCTGTGTTCTCGCGTGCTCTATTTGTTTGAGTAATAGGCGATTCTCATCGTGTGATTTAAGGTGCTATATAAAGGCTGTGATTGCATGACTGACTATCTGACTGAGTGATTGCCTGCCCTTCTGACTACCTTACTGTTTGACTGTCTGGCTGACTGAATGATTGACTGACTGCTTGTCAGATTGACTGATTGACTGATTGACTGACTGACTGATTGACTGACTGACTGTTTGACTTTGCAACAAATGCCAGCGTCACACGACCCGCTAGTAACGTTGATCACTATAATGTTAATATTAATGAGCAGTATTTTAATACTAAAAAGCTACGATAGTGTTCATTGTGCAGGGAACTGTCCAACCGCCAGCATGGCAAACTCTACGAGATCGAGAAGGACATCTGCCGAAAATCGGCGGAGACGCGTCTAGCTCACCTGCAGTTGATGGCAATCAAAGCCCAGGTGAGAACAGGTGAACAGGTGCTTCCGGGAGCCACATGAAAGGCGCTATGGAATTGTCCAGATAATACATACATTCACAATTCTACGTAAATTTAAATATACCGTAAAATAACGGCTTAAAACGGTCTTAAACTACTTTACGTAGGTGGCGCACAGGCTGAAACGAACGAGCTTAACGGGTTTAAACGGGCCAGTTTACTTAGGCCGCGCGTGCCGAAAACTTACTTTCATTCAAATCGTCCGATTCCCCGTTTTTAAAAACGGGTTTAAACAATTAGTAATTATATAAATGAATAAATAATACATTTATAAATAATTGTTTCACCAAATTTAACTGGATTCGATCCTCGCACCAGGAAGCACACACGCAATTTAAGTCTATTTATTATTAATTAATTCTTATTAATTAATAACTTCTATATCGCCGGTGTCTAATGCGCAAAGCATCAACCGATGAAGCACCAAAGCCAAGGTGAAAACTCTAATAGCGACGGGTCAAGGAAGACCGCAGTGGTAAATTTACAGCGATATATTTGGAAATTTACTATGGACAGTTTACAGTGGTAAATTGGCAGTGGCAAAATTACAACAGAAGATTTTCAACGAGAGGCCTATAGGTACAAACTGACAGTGGCAAAGTTAGAGTAGTAGATTTACAACGGTATGGTTACAGTGGCATAGTTACAAAGTGCAACTTTACAATCTACTCGAAATTTACAACGAATTTACTGCTGGAAGTTTACATTGGCAAATTTAGAGAAGTGAATTCGCCACGGGAAATTTACATCTGCTTGTCTAGACTGGTAAAATTTTCAGTCTGACTTTACAGTGGTCAGTTTACTGCGCTAAATTTACAGCAACGAATGTAACCAGGTGAGAACAGCTGCGCCTACATCCTAGGTCTTCTTCTGGTACCTTCTATGACCGCCTAAAAACTGCTCTCTTTCGCCGTGCTGGAGTCGGGAGCGCCTCTGAGTAGTTCCCTTGAAGTGGCGCTATATAAATTTTTGAATGAATGAATGAATGAATGAACATTTACTTACTCATAGGTTAACTCGAATATTTTATGATAGCTAGAACTACTTACGCTGCGCCAAAACGGAACGGGGGCTGTGACGTCAGCGGAGGGCAAGGGCAAAAGGTCAACAAATACGGTCACGAGTATGTGGAAGAATGCCTTTCGAAACCTCATGAAGGACGAGGACGATGATGGAGAGGAAAAGACTGGACTGGAAAAGGAAAAGGAAGCTGCAACGTCATCCGACAGCATGTCTTCCAAGCCGGTATGGAACTAGACATTCAATCCACGACTACACTCTCACGCAATTATTAAGCACCAGCTGCGCCACTACCTAATGGCCAGGCTTCAATCGATGGCGCTGGGCAATTATGATCGAAGGACTTGCTCAAGGTCCATACACAGAGGTGCCTCAGGGAAGGAAGTTCGAACTCATACACTTCGGGTTACAAAGAGCTGTATTTGCCACTATGTTACCGTATCGCATTCTCCTCAAAGGAAGATACATTATTCTGACTTAGGTGGAATTTCTACTCGTAAAGATAGAATTTTTGCCTTAAGGAAAGAATATCTGCTTCTAAGGACAAAATTTCTGCTCTCTCAAAATATAATTTTCTACCTTAAGGTTGGAATTTCTGCTTTTACAGGCACGATTTCTGCTCTTAAAGATTGAATTTCTTTATCCCACCCTAGAAGATAGAATTTTTGTCTCGAAGTCAGAATTTCTAACAAAAGGACAGAATGCCTGCCCCTTAAGATAGAATTTCACTCTTTAAGACAATATTTCGCCCTTTAAGACAGATTTTCACCCTTTAAGACACAATTTCCTTCTTTAAGACAGAATATCACCCTTTAACACAGAATTTCACCTTTTAAGACAATATTACTCTCTTTAATTCAGAATTCACCCTTTTAGGACAATATTCATCCTTCAAGACAGAATATCACTCTGTGAGACAGAATTTCACCTTTTAAGACAGATTTTCACTCTTTGAGATAGTTCTCCCATTAAAACAGAATTCACCCTTTAAGATAGAATTTCACCCTTTAAGACAATATTTCACCCTCTAAGACAGAAGTCCTGCTTTCACAATAGACTTTCTGCTCGTAAACGTTTTCGAATGGCTTTCAAGAGCTCAGAAAACAAAGGCGAAATAGCTGACGAGGCTGGTTGCTAGGCAACCTATTCCGCTTAGCAAGAAGGCATTTTTAAAGATTAAAAAAAGTCTAGCTATTGCCAAGGAAGGAAATCTGAGATAACCAAGTCACATATGCCGCATATATATATATATATATATATATATATATATATATATATATATATATATATATATATATATATATATATCTTAAGATGAAGGAATATGACCCATTTATATATTAATATAA
The DNA here is from genome assembly GCA_963556255.1 of Allolobophora icterica. Taxonomy (NCBI): domain Eukaryota; kingdom Metazoa; phylum Annelida; class Clitellata; order Crassiclitellata; family Lumbricidae; genus Allolobophora; species Allolobophora icterica. Next base: position 52,358,820 of record OY744611.1, on the reverse strand, counting down.
TTATGTCTTTTATCTTTCTTCATTTTCAACCGGATTTATTAACCCATTTGCCGCCAACGTTGCGAAAACGCAACGCTCTGTTTGGAAATTTGAAAAAAAATCAAGACACAAAAAATTCACGCAAATTCTTTTTGTCTTACTTCCTGGGTGTTCACTACGTCTGCTGGTATCAAAAATATATTCTTTGCTGTTGTCTGGAATTATTGTTGAGCTGCGCAAAATTCGTGGTTTTTGACGTCTAACTAGTGGTTTTGTTCAAGAATTTTCTTCTGCCATAAGACGTTATATTTCCCAGAAGCGATCCTGTCTCTTTTGAAGTACTTAGGTGAGTATTTAATATTATTTGTTTATTAAAAGTATTTCTCATTATATGCCGATACCCCAATGTCCGAAATTTCGATGTTGCGTTTTCGCAACTTCGGCGGAATGTGTTATATCACATTGTTGCGTTTTCGCAACTTCGGCGGAAAACGATATGCACAGTGTGACACCTAGTGATTCAGATAAACTTCTGTCAGTTTACGATTACTTACAACAATTTCAGTTTAGTGATTCATAAATGATGGCGTGCTCAGTGCTGTCACTCTTCATTGGGCATACTTTTGAAAGATGCGATGCACATTGAATTTTTCACAGGAGGCTGAGGAAGAAGTTCTATTGCTTGAGGGAGGCCGTCCCAGTGATATTTGAAGAAGATGATATCACCACCTCCATCCTAAGTTGATTAGCAAAGCGATAGCGAACATTTTGACGAAAATGAGCTCATGACTACCGATGTTATGCCAGAAGACGTTGCCGGGCATGTGGAAGTCCATCACACTGATGCCTCAATGTCAAACCAACGGTCACCGCCCACTAGGCATACCTCGCGTGAAACGCAATCGAAGTCAAGACGAAAGCCACGGGTGTCTGCAAGGTAGACGTCTTCCAGGCAGCAGCATGCGGGAAGGTCAGACGAACCACTGCAGCATGCTTATTCGAAGGATACAGCTCCAGAATATCTTAAAAGTCTCCCAGGCGGCAGACTGATCTCGTGTACGATACTCATACGCCGATGGAAGAGTCAGTGGATTGAACGCCCTTGCCGGCCAAGAAGCAACGACTGCCTTCAAATCCGCCCAAGTCTTCTAAGCCAACGAAAGAGGATCATTGGCAATGCCAAGTACCAAAATTTACATTGAGCCCTGTCAACAAGGAGAAGATAAAGATGTGGCAGTTGATCAAACAGGTGATAAGCAAGAGCGAGTCTTTTAAGAATTTTGGGATGACGAGGTATTTAGCCTGATAACACAGAGTACACTGTAGGCCTATGCAGAGCACTGGCGTACACTTGTCCAAAATAGGGGGGTTTGGTTCTTCATTCTGCACTTGTTGCATTGAATGTACAGTCCACCCCAATTATTGGGAGACACATGCCCCGGCTCCCCTCCCAGAGTCTACGCCTATGATGCACAGCATTGCACATCATTGCCAAGAACGAAGATGGTCGTCGACTGCGTTGTCGGTTGTGCCACAGAACCACGTACTACACGTGTATCGCATGCACGTCAAGTGTCTTGCTCAATACCATGGAAACAAGTGACATTGAACTTGAATCAGTTTACAGCATGCACAAACATTTTTATTGAAATGACCGCGAAAACAATCGATAACTAATAGAACATCATTATAGTAAACAAATACATCTTTCCCGCCGATGTTGCGAAAACGCAACGTCCTATAACTAGGACACTACATATAGTTCCAATAAAAATGCACTGTCAGAAGTTTATTGGCATCATATTGATGACCTAGTATCAATTACAGCTTAATCCGGTGGCTATTTCTAATAGCGGCGGTAAATGGGTTAATAAGCGCAACGATATAATTACGTGAAACGGTTTAGCATAAATCCTAAAGCCTGACAAAGAGCATTATGGACTAGCGTGACGTTTAAAGATGGCGGCCACATGCAACACTATTTCATGGTCATTGGACTTAAGTCAAGTGCAACAGTGGACCCTATATTTACGCGGTTTAGGAATATGCATATATATTTATTTATCTGCCGACGCCGCCATGTTGAAGATGATTGGCATCATTATAAGACACTGTACAGAGAATATGCTAATTTATTGGGTCCAAGACAACCGCCAGAATTATTCAGGCTAACCTCCCTCGTTTATGGCACGAGGCCCGTCAGAGTTGACCGGGTCCCCATCCCTGTTTGTCGTCCATGAAATATAAACCAGATGACACGAATCTCGCGGTATAAAAAAACGCGGCCGTCAGAACTGCGTGTTAATAAAACACGGGTGTCTTATTTACATGAGCGATCGACGCGACATCTCTTGACCTTTCTTGACCTCGGTTGACCCTGAGGGTCACCTGGACCGTTGCTGCCTTTTTAGTCGGCTAAGTTGTATCTCTTTTTCTTTCGTCTGATCTCGCGTGACGGCGCTACAGTCGGCTGTTTCGGCGCTGAGGAAAATCGCCACCAAGCGAACGGACCAGAAACACCCGCAGGCGACACCTGGCGAATGCAGCGGTCAACAGACTCAAGGTAAAGCAGTTGAACGGTGACTTGTCAAACCTTAAGGTCAGCCTTATTATAAAAAAGATGCAGCTTTTATGTAAAGCAATGTCCAACATCTAGACTGCTTTTGTCTGTATAAGTATGACGTAATTCATAATTTAATGACGACGACGACGACGATGATGATCCATCATCATCATCATCATCATCATCATCGTCATCATCATCATCATCATCATCATCATCATCACCATCACCATCACCATCACCATCACCATCACCATCACCATCACCATCATCATCATCATCATCATCATCATCATCATCATCATCATCATCATCATCATCATAACTATTATTATTAGTAGTATTATTTAGACCATTTTCCGTTATGCTTATTATCATCATCATTACTGTCGTCGTCGTATGAGTGAAGTCGTTGTTGTATAATAACAGCCGTGGAACAGGTTGACCCAATCTACAGCCTACTTAAGAGCGCCGCTGGTCTGCCCTCTCAGCGCTCAGTGGCTAGACACGTCAGCGATGCGACAGCAGACTCTCAACCGATGACCTCAGCCGCTGCCACCGGCGCTTCTTCCGCTGACACTGCAGCCGAGAAAGGTTCGTTAATTTTTAACTGTTGTGCACAAACACATACACACGCATACACACACACACACACTGTTAGACACACATACACACTGATACACACACTTAAACACATATACGCACACATACACACATACACACACTTAGACACATACACACACTTACACACACACACACACACACACACACACACACACACACACACACACACACACACACACACACACACACACACACACACGCACTTAGACACCTAAACCCTGATACACACACTTAGACATATGCACACACATACACACACTTAGACACATACACACACAAATACACACACCTACACACATGCACAGTACACACACATATACACACTCATGCACACAAGCACATACACACACATCCACATGTACACATGCAAACAAAACAAGTTACACACATACAAACACATGCGCGCCTTCCCTTTCTTACCATACCACTTCTGACATTACCTTGTTTTACCTAACCTCATCTCAGAGTTCTAACACCATCTTAACTAGCCTTGCCAAAACTTACCTTTCTCAGTCGGCTGTTCTATTTGTCTCTCTGTCTCTGTCTGTATCTTTGTATCTCTGTCTCTCTGTCTCTGTCTGTCTGTATCTTTGTATCTCTGTATCTCTGTCTCTGTCTCTCTGTATCTTTGTATCTCTGTATCTCTGTCGCTGTCTGTCTGTATCTTTGTATCTCTGTATCTCTGTCTCTGTCTGTC
>OY744611.1:52347457-52349957 GCA_963556255.1 Allolobophora icterica | reverse complement strand
GGTCTGTGTAATCAGGGCGTTCGGTCTTCTGCTCTTGACTTGGCTTTTAGCGGCAGACGATGATTCCTGGCGAGAGACAGACAGACAGTCACATAGACAAACAGTAAGGCAGACAGAAGAGAGAGAGGCAGACATTCAGGCAGACATTCAGGCAGACAGACAGTCAGCCAGACAGGCAGAGAGATAGACTTTAAGGCAGACAGTCAGGCAGGCAGACAGAGAGACAGACAGACATTAAGCCAGGCAGGCAAACCGGCGGACAGACACACCCACAGATAGACGGACATAACCAAAAAAACAGACAGAAAAGAGAGAAAGACAGATAGAGAGATACAGACAGACACATAGCCATACATACAGACAGACAGACAGACAGACAGATAGACAGACAGATACAAAAACAGAGACAGACAAACAGATATATAGACAGATACAAACACATATACAGAAGGACACAGGCAGATACACAGACACACACGAATAGCCGCACTGACACAGCCAGACAGAGACATCCCCAGTCTTCCCAATCCTCCTCCCCTTAACACACGCAAATCGTCCCATTATCGCTCAGTCGTTTGGACTTATCGGATGCGCCCAACCGTCGTTGAGGTCCCGTTGGAGCGTCATCGTCATGTACTTTATGCTTTTGTCAGAGTCGAGGTTACTCGGTGCTGACCAACACGGAAGACTCCGTCGGAGGGGGGACGCTGGTGATCGCAACCGAACAGGAAACTCACATCTCCACGGTATTCATCTGCGCATTCTCATTGTTATCACTCTTATTGTCATGAAGATTTTTTTATTGTTGTCGCTGTTGATTTAAATCGGCAAAGAGAAAAGTCTCCTGGAGATTGTTTTTGACCATTAGGAACGGAAAATGTTTTCATATTTTTTCATATTGCTATCGACAATACTACAACTACTACTACTACTAGTAGTACTGCTACTACTACTACTACTTCTACTACTACTACTACTACTACTACTACTACTACTACTACTACTACTACTACTACTACTACTACTACTACTACTACTACTACTACTACTACTACTACTACCACCACCACAGCTACTACTACCACGACTACTAGAAAAAAGCACTATATATATATATATTAATATAGTTTCCTTATATGCAAATTTGTCTGTCGGAGGACGCTACGTCACAAACGACTTCTGTTCTATTGTGAAACATAAACCCGTACCCGGTTGTCTTGACGACGGCGATAACCAACGATACATATAGGCCTATACTATGACGTCATAATATGACGGGCAAATACTCTAACACAGTGGTTCCCAAACTTTTCTGGGTCGCGACCCACTTGTGAATATCTTGGCAGTCTCGACGCCCACTGTGTAAAATTAAGCACTGTGTCCTAAGAATTGCTTCCCAAATTGGTATCGAAATATGCGGATTTAAGTAAGTAAGTAAGTAAGTAATATTTTATTAGTACAAGACAAACGCTCATACTTTACAACAATACGTATAGGCCTACAGCGCTTAGAAATTTAAAGCATTAAAAGGAAATTTAGGTAAAAACAGTTTACAATTTATTGCAATCCAGCTATAGTTATAGCCCAATCATAGTCAAATGTTGTTGTTGCAAAAAAATAAATGTTTCTTGGAAAAATTTGGCGACCCACTTGCCAGAGCTTCGCGACCCTCTTTTGGGTCGCGACCCACAGTTTGGGAAACTCTGCTCTAACACTATATACTGCCGTCATAATTATGACGGGAAAATACACTAGTATATATATATATATATATATATATATATATATATATATATATATATGTATATATATATATATATAGCTTAGAATTCAAGATATGTATATCTAACCTCTTTTCTTAAAATATTTTATTGGCTTCCTCCTGATCGGGGAATACGTTTGTTTTCAAATTGAGATTCATATAACTATTGCTAATAGGAGGGCATTATGAAATTTCAGTTATAATATTGAAGAAGAGAATACGATTTTTCGTTCACTTAATCTTCCTCATCTCGACCAGTTATGTAATTACATACTAATTTATTAGGTCACATTTACTCATTATTAGACTTTTGAAGCTTATACGCTGTTGGGAAGAAAGTAGAAAGGGCCGATAATCCGAAAAATATTAGACTACACGTAGACACCTTTATATTGGTCTTTAATCGTAGTATATAAAACAGATTTTCGTTTATTTGCCAGTTTGGCGAGGTTAATAGGTGCAAAACATTGATTAAATTGCCTCAAAGATAATCTTTTCGCAACGTAAATATCATAGACATTATTTGTTGTATTATTTATGCTGCAAAACAATGAATATTAGTGACATTGTAAAATATTATTTTAACATCTTTCACTGATGCCTTTGACTCTTTGGACTCTATAAATTCTTTGTTTTCACTGTGTTGTACATAATTTTCAAATGTCGTCAACGGCCTTTGATGTCACATGACGACGTTAGACTTTGGATTAAAAAAATTGCCAGTTAATGTGGGTGTGA
>OY744611.1:52332457-52342457 GCA_963556255.1 Allolobophora icterica | reverse complement strand
ACTGGGGTGAAAGCACTCTTAATTCCAAGAAGATAACAGGTAGCATCGATCTGCTAATAGAAGTAGACTAAGCTGAGGCGAGTGTCATTCCTAATATCCAGCAGTCCACATATAATATTTGTAACGTACATTGCTAACATCCAGAAGTCCTTGGCCTGGTGCACGTGACCAGTTGCCATTGGAGACCGTCCTCACTGCCATTGTCTAACCTTTTTATTCCACAATCTGTCCCCTTTAAGAGCTCATCGGATGAACCCAGCCTTTTTGTAGCGCCTTCATATGTCTGCGGAAGTAAGCAGCCGCTTCTTTTGTTAGAGGTCTTTGTCTGAACGACAAAGGCTTCTGAAAAAGGAGCTAGATGAATAAGTGCGATTCGATTACATTGCGCCGTGACGCACCACAGCGCAGTCCATCCGTCGATGATTTATATATCGCCACATCGGCGTGAATAATTTTTATGCGTGTTTCTACGTCCGTGCATGGATGTTCGTATGTACGGGTGTACATAGATGGATGGATGGATGGATGGATGGATGGATGGATGGATAGATAAGTAGGTAGGTAGTAGGTAGGTAGGTAGGTATGTTGGTGTATGAAATAATCAACCAACCAATCAAAGAACAAAAGAACCAGCGATCGCAGATGTGAATGGATTTTTGTTCTTTTGTTCTCCATAGCCTGCCTGCCTGTCTCAAGGAGATCGATCCTCTGAATATTGACTTGATACCTTGCGCAGTACACGCCAGCGCTATAGACCTTACCAGTATTATTAGTAAACAACAATAACATTTACTAAAAACATTATTACTCAATAATAATATTCAGTAATAATAATTCAAGTAGTAGTCGTAGTAGTAATAGTTGTTGTTGTTGTTGTTGTTTTGTAGTAGTAGTTGTAGTAGTTGTAATAATAATAATAATAATAATAATAATAATAATAATAATAATAATAATAATAATAATAATAATAATAATAATAATAAAATAGCGCCAACATTATTCACCGTTCGCCGTCCTGTATCCGTTGTTTTTTGTTCTTGTGATTAGGTCACCGTCGTGGACCGGAAGCGGGTCAGGTGCGAGCGAAGAAAGACCCGACGGACCGTCGCAAAGGATGGGTGAAGCAGAAGCAGAAGAGCAAGTCCTTCGACTTCTGCTGGCGATCAGGGATGTGGTCCCCCGTCGACGAGAAGAACAAGGTCCTCATCATCGTGCCCACTCCTCGCATCGGCGCCTGCAAGACGCGACTGAAACTGCCGTCGATGTTCCAGATGGACAGCGGGTCTTCCTACGACTCCTACGAGGCCGCAGAAGCCCAGCTGGCTCAACAGCAGCAGCAGCAGCGACGACCACCTGTTCTTCTCCTGCAGCAGCAACCACAGCAACGCCCTATTGTCCTACCCGAAGCAAGACTTCGTCGAGAACCAAGCGTGTCGCCGGCTTCAGAGAGGGTCCGACGGCGACCATCTCCCAATCGCTCCTGGCTACTACAGGAGCGAAAGAGCCACTCCCTCGACTCGAGCTTCGACGAGCGGGGCTACGCCCGTCAGGAGGACCTCGCCCTAGGCAACTCCGGAGGTGCTGGGTCCACCCACTCCGGGCCGGGAGGGAAGGCAGGGTTGGGACCTGGCGGAATACGTGCCACCGTTCGCGATAAGCGACTGCGTCTCCTTCACCGGCGAAAGAGTCGGTCGCTCGACATGTACGAACCGGGAGGGGAGACGGACCAGCGTCGGCATCGCTTTAGGGATCGCAGTTCCGGGTCACCGTTCCACTTTTCCCCGATTCGCGGCCAGTACCTTAACGACGCTGCCTCCGCTCAGACTTACCGAACTGTGACCGATACGCCACACCGACCTGACGTCTTCCCACGTTCGCCCCAGCACGGAGACTCTTTCGCGAGACGAAACGATGAGGAGGGATGGACGGGGGAAGTTGCCGAGGAGAGGAGACTGCGCCGTAGACCATCCGAGTTCCTGTCGGAGAGGACAGCTGAGAGGGTCAACATCATCGTTCGCGAGTTCAAGTCGCCGAGTCCAAAGGACCACCACAAGACACCGAGTCCGCGAGATATCAGGCCGAGTCCCATCGAATCGAGTCCGAGGGAAGCAGGGGCAGGATGGAAGGACCCGCGGATGACTCTCTTCAGGGACGCGTACGCTGCCAAAGAGAAGGGGGCTGGCCACGTCGCCACCGCAGCGTGGGACCGTCGCGGACTGAGTCCCGGTCGTCGCGACGCCGGAGAGCTATCGCCGCTGGTCGATCGCGAGAGACGAACGACTTTTGCGGAGCAGAAAAGCTTCTCCTACGACGTTCCAAGTCTCCAGGTTCGACCGGAAATACAGCGTCGGAAGCAGTCGGAGCCGATCGTCGGCAGCTGCGGCCTTCCGCCCAAGTCACGTGGTCGTCTCCTTCCGCGTCTTCCGATAGAGGAATCGGAGCTCGGTAAACATATCAGTCAGATCTTTCGCTTCAACCAGTCGGTCGACGTTCTCCAGCTGAGACCAGCCTCCTCATCCCTGGCCTCGATGGGCGTTAAGACGGTATCATCCGCGTCTCAGCCACCGATGGCGGTTAAGCCACCGGTTGAGATCGAGGTGACCATCGAGGAGGTGGACGACAAGCCGCCTGAATCGTCATCGGATGACACGGACCGACGCAAGTCCTTCTCCGAACAGAAAAGTTTCTCGTACGAGGTCAACGAGTACTTTCAGTACGAACAGGGAGATGACGTCAGGAGTGGCGAGATGTCGGTGACCAGCCGAATGCGCGACTACCTGGACGCCAACGAACTCAGGCAGTTCCACGTAGACTCGAAGGATCTGACGGACGATGGACTTTATGACGGAGATGTCGTGCACACGAGACGCTGCAGGGCGATGAGTCAGGCGATCGTTCTCGGCGGAAAGCGGAAGGGGTTCGCAGACCAGAAGTCCTTCTCCTACGAGCTTGCCTCTAACCCGAAGCACCGTGCGTGTCTTGTAGCCAGTGCCCGTCAGAGGGTGCTCGCTGCTCAGGGCGCCAAGAATCTCCCATTCCACCAGCATTCTACCGAGAGAGAACGCACCCATCCTGGACATCAGGAGAAGACCCTGGCAACTGAAAGAACTCAGGGGCAACCGACGGCGAACCGGAATCAACAGAGCGAGACGGGACGTCGACGGAAGTCCATCTACGAAGAGGGTCGCAGCGGAAGCGCTACTCAGAAGCAGACGAAACCCGAATCAGATAAGGATAGCGGCGAAGAGAAGAAACCCGTATTCAAGACCGGCAGGCCGATCCTGGAGAAGAGCCTGACCGTCAGTCGGCATCTCGAAAGCCCGCGCAAGGAGGCCAGGCGGCAGTCTATGACGGCGTATATGACAGGTGGTGGAGGAGGCACAAACCAAAAGAATATGTCCGCCACAGGAGCACACCAGAAAAAGCCCGAAACGATGAAACGAGTGGAAGAAGTGCGCTGTCTAGTCGCAGATCAAAGAATCCAGAGCGGGGATCCGACGAAAGAACCAGCCCATCGAAGACCTTCAGCAGTTTCAGAAGCTCGAAAGAAGAGTCTATCAACTGAGTCGAAGAAGACGGAGAACGGGCAGAGCTTAGAAGGCGACGGGGATCCGACGGCAAAATGTCAGAGGCCGAGAAAACAGAGCGGTCCTTCGCAAGCCACCAACCCACGTCTACTCGAAAAGCAGCCGAGAGAATCGTCGACGGAATCTCCACCGATGAACACGCTCCAGATCCCAACGAACACTTCGATCCGAGCCCAACACAGGCAGAAGCACCAAGCGACGGCGGGCGACATCCGGGAGAAAGTCCTGGCATCGTCGCCGACCCCTGGCGACCAGCGCCTGCAGAAACCAAAAGAGGAAACGAATCTGTCATATTTTCTCTCACACAAGCAGCAGCAAGCGCTAGAAATGTCGACGAAAACAGACAAGAAGAAATGTCCCGAAACCGGAAACTCTCATCTGGTCAGCTGCGAAATGAGTGGCGACAAAGAAAAAGAGCGACTCTTATCATTACAATGTGAGAAAGAGCGACCGTTGCTCGTCCACCCGGACAAGGAAAGAGAACGACCATTATCCCAGGAAATCGATTCCACAAAAGACAGAAAGGTAGCCGACGACGACTCCGCTAAGCCGTCACCGTTGAAAGGTAGACTCGTTCACCATCAGCAGGAAACTCTCTCCTCAACACAGTCGCAGTCACCCAAGACCGCGTCCCTCCTCCAACTCCCACCGTCGAAGTTCTGCGACGTCTCGCCCTCCTCGTCGGTCCCCTGCCGCGTCAGTCCAATCGCCACGCCCTGCTCGTCTTCCACGAACCTCGGCGACGACGGGGAACTCGTCTCTGACGGCGTAGTGACGTGGAGGAGGAAATCCCCGGACGTTGGCGAGATGTTGGCTGTCAAGAAGTCGGGCTCCTCCACGAGTCCCAGACATCCAGCTCGGCTCAAGGAAGAGTGTGAAGGTGACCGGAGGGACGCTTTCGCCAACCAGAAGAGCTTCTCCTACGATGTTGGGACCGGCCTCCGATCAACGGACGAAAACGCCCATCGCGGGGAGCGGATGGTGCAGTCGAGCGGACCGTGTCCGTTCTACGCATCCTCTTCCCCGTCCGGCTGGTCGCGGGCATTCAGGGGCGTCTTCTCGGCTCGGGACAAGCGAGTATCGATGATGGATAGCAAGAAGAGCTACTCCCTCGACGAGTACATGTCCCTGCAGAAGTATCTGGCATCGAGAGAAGATGCAGTGGAGCAGGCCAGGCGTCTGTCGCGTCAGGCTCAGACAACCTCCATCGACCAACAGCACCAAGTTGTTCAGGTCGCTCCCCAGTGGTCCCCACCGAGCGACAAAATCCCCGATACAGAGGACGACGGCCGGGGAGGTGGAGGAGGTGCCCGATCTCCTGCTACCACTCCTCAGCGAAAACTGCTTCTTCTGCACTCGATGAAGGCCCTTCACGACTCCGAGGAGTCGGCCCGGGCCCCGGAAGATGGGTCCTCCGACAGTCCGTCGGACAGCGTCAAGAGTCGCTCAAAGAAACCAGGACCCACCGAGGTTCTGGAAAGAGAGGATCAGCGACGGAAGACCAGTCGGCTGCCGATTGCCAGGTTCTTCGGGAAGCTGAAGTTGGACCGAAAGACAGATCGAGATAGCGCGGAACAGCGAATGTAGTTCTACATAATCAGTGGTTATGAGTAGCTAGAGCTTTCTTTAGTTTCTTATCATGTGTTTGTCGTGTTGGTCACGTGTTGAAACTCTTTCGGAAGTCTCTTCCGCTGGTAAGAAACTTAACCGGAAACTCAACCACCCCAGTCAAAGAAACCCTCACGATTAGGATACTGGGTATACGTCACAGAGGGGAAGGGCTTATGGGTAGCAACGAAATTTGTTTAAATTCTATTTTTGTATTTACTTATTTATTAATAGCACTAAATTCAGACTGGCATAGAGATTATAGATTTGTTTAAGTAAGTAGTCTGATACTTTACAATAACAATGTATACAGTGGCGAGAAGTAGCACAATATCAGTAGAATACTAAAAAAAACGATACAATATTATAAACAATTTCAGAATGTCTGATTTATATACAGTTATAACTATAGCTATGATCTGAAGAACATAAACGTTACTCAGATCTACAAAATGAAAACAGATTAGATCTCGGAACAAGCATTAGGACTAGCATTATCCCACTATTTATGTTTGTACTGTGAGCGAATGGTGAAGGATTTCTTATGCAGCATTGTATGAAAGTACGATAATAATTATTCAAATGCATGCCCCGTTTTTCGTAAGTAGAATTTATGAAGGTGCTTTGCGGGAGGTAATTGGTGACGACGACGTCTCCGTAACAGAGATACTGAAGAAAGATACTATACTATTTATAAATCCAGCATTTAGAACTAATAATGTCCATAATGTTCAATTAATCAGTCTCCGTTGATTGATATTCGTTTCAAAGCCATTGTCAGGTTTCCATACATTCTTCCAGTGTTTTTTTCAGTCGGAACGGCGTTCCGGCACCTTTTTCAGCTACTGAAAAATTATTTATTTATTTTAATAATTAAAACAATAATTTAGTTATTTTAATTTGATTTCAGTGCTGTGAACTGTTTTCAGTGTTTACTGAGACCCCTCCCAACCACAAATCTCGTTTTTCTCGGGATTTAAGCCCTTCCATTATTGTTTGAACAGTTCCGGAACCTTCTTTTTCTAGAAAAAGCACTGGATTTCTTCTGTGTCGCATTAAGATGTTTGTAGATAGTGTCCACGCGGTTCGGGCGTGTTAGTATTGTCCGAATGCATGTAGGTCAATTGTTGGCTGCAGCGTCTTATAGTTTCGGACCTGGATCAGGGAATCCGTCACGATTTCTGGGACATCACAGGTTTCGTAATTGCCAGTATGCATAGTGCTTCTGCGATCAATGGAGCTGCTCGCTGAGAAGGCATTGGCCGAAACAGAGCCTGGAGATGGTTGCTTCCTTTCAACGGCATCCATGCTTGTACTTAATTGAGAAATCTACTTATGGTTCAGTTTTTCGGTTTATGTTTATCCACTGCCATGGGTGATGTTTCCCATTGTTCCTGCTATTTTCGGAGGACGTGACCTCGGTACTACAAGTTGAAAATGGTTTTCGAAATTTTAACGTCGCAATATGACATCAAAGGCCGTTGACAACAATTCGAAAATATGTACAATACAGCTAATACAAAGAAGTTACAGAGTTCAAAAGACACCATTTACAGGTGTCAAAATAGCACTTTACAATGTGATTACTATTAATTGTTTAACGCAATAAAATAGCACAGTTAATAACGTCTATGATACTTGCATTGCGATAAGATGGTCTTAGAGGAAAATTAAACAATATTATGCAGCAATTGCTTTACACAAGGAATTTTAAGTGTAAAAAAGATTCTTGATGAACATTTATAATGTTCATGAGATTTTTAATCCACTCCAATGTTTGTTAAACAATAAGGATTGCCCAGGCGAGCTGCTTTTATAATCAGGCTGCGACGCTTAAAAGAGGTGTATAAAACACGAGAAAGCGATTTATATTACGTTATGTGTTTATTACACCATGTCGGTCGTTTCGAGGCTGTGTCATAAAGAGCAGTGGCGGCGCCAGACAAATTTTGTAACCAGGGCATAGCCAGGGCAGTCATACAAGTAACCAGTGCAGGGAGCGATTTGTGGCGAGCTCGGTAACGTGAGCTAATTTTGGTCACCATATGGCTACCATAAAAGCTCGAGCAACCGCGGTCGCCATAAATCGGCCCTCTGCACTATTATGGTTGTCTGATCAGATGGTCAGATGGGCGAAGCCCCTCTGAAGCTAACGCTTTTTTACATTTGTGACGGAAATTTTAACATTTCAGTGACTTAGTGAAGCATTACAAAATCCTCTTTTCGGTACATGCAAAACAGTTTTCAAAGGCGAAAAGTTCAACAAATAGAGCAACTGAGTCAGGTATTGTTTACGCAGATGCTCAAGTTACTCGTGTCATATGAAATACAAAAAGACAACAACAGTTAGGCCCGTACAGTCAGCCTGCATGCACTGTCAACAAATACGCAATGTGGATACACGGCTACAAATTTGTCCACAACTTTGTCCACGATCCAATGAACGGGCTCTTGGAGGATGCATCGACAAAATTGCTACATCTGACAATCTATCATCGAGCGTTGTAGTTCTCAAGTGTGTCTTTGTGAGCATGAGGCAACTGAATGAGCGCTCTGATTGAGCAGATGTAACTGGCATAGTGCCTGCAATTAAAACTAACCAGTTTAGTTCATATAAGGCTTCATCAAATTGTTCAATAAAACGAGCGTATGCAATCAGTTTGTCACCTTCAAATGTTGACATTGTCCCGTTTCGTTGTTTACGTTCAATCATAATTTTCAACTGTCGCAAATCCAGAGTTACATCATCCAAGTTGGCTTTGTAAAGCATGCAAAATGAGCAAGAATATTTCAATATTTTATTGCTTTTCTCAGGATATAAAAATATGCCCCGAACAAATTCTGGGCAGGGCACAAATTCCGGCAGGGCAATGACCAGAGCAAAGGCTTTTCTACCGGGGCATATGCCCAGGCTTGCCCTGGTGTAGTGCCGTTACTAATAAAGATGATTAGCATCGTCCTCCTGCTTTATTCAGCCTTTGGACTGGCATCGCAGTTTAAATCATGTAAATTGAAACAAGCTCGAACGCGGAGATAGGTTGGTTCAAAGACGTCGTTAAGTAATAATAATTATTATACTGTTGACGTAAGATAATTTTAAATACATTAAAAGCAAAGTTTGCATGAAATCTAATGTAATGTGGATTTAATAAATTTTGAACACTAACTTTATAATTTAAAAAAATGCGATATTTTGGAATTACTACATGCCACTCATCCTAGCTAGGGATTGAAGTTGTGACCCTCTAACTTATTAACACTATAAAGGACAGCTTTTTTCCGTAGAAATCTATCAATATATAGACTGCTCCGGCAGTTTTACCCAAGTTTATAATGTTGCAGACGACGTTAAACTTAGGAATAATAATGATTTACCCAACTTATTAACACTATAAAGGATACCTCTCTTCCGCAGTACCCAATCAATCAATCAATCAATCAATCAATCAATCAATCAATCAATCAATCAATCAAACATGGAATTTATATTGCGCCTCTTCAAGGGCTCTACTCAGAGGCACTCCCAAGCCAGGCCAGAAGAGTCTTCAATAGAGCGTAAAAAGAAGACGGGTGAGTATACGAGGAGATAGACGAAGGAGAGATGGTAAGTCATTCCACGCAGTTGGACCAGCGACAGAGAATGCTCGGCGCTGTATAGTAGCAGTGCGGTCATATGGGACTATAAAGTCGCCCCGAGAAGAGGAACGGAGGGTTGAGCGACCCGTAAGAGAAGAAGAGAGAGTAAAAACAGAGCATAGGTAGGAAGGAGCCATACCCAAAACACATTGCCAGGCGAGAGAGCAAAGCCGATACAGGATATGCTGCCGGATGGGAAGCCAGTGAAGAGTATGATGCATGTAGGAGGATACACTGCCATAGCGAGGTATGGAGCCAACAAGGCGCGCCGCAGACCGAAGAACCCTCTCAAGGAAGGACAGGCGGGCTTGAGGAAGACCGGTGTAGGGAGAAGAGCAATAATCTAAACGAGAGCAAACAAAGGCATGGATAAGACTTGAAGCAGCAGAGGCTGAGAGAGAGAGCGAGCAACAACCCTAAGCTGGCGAGATGGTAGAAACAGGTGTGTGTGTGTGTGTGTGCGTGCGTGTGTGTGTGTGTGTGCGTGTGTGTGTGTGTGCGTGTGTGTGTGTGTGTGTGCGTGCGTGTGATTTACTTTACTTTAATTCTCAACATCCGTCAATTTATCGATTCATCCATCGATCAATCAGTCAGTCAGTCAGTCAGTGAGTAGGACTCTACATCAATTTGTTCACCTGTCAATCAATCTGTCAATCAATTCCGACAATTCGTTCATCCATCCACCAAAAAATCTATTAATGGCAAGATGGTTTAAAGAAATTCTCCATCACTCTGTTCCTAATCTGTAAATCATTTCTTCCTTTCATTCATCCATCCGTCAGTCAATCAACCAATCAATTCTTCCATCCATCTAATTCTTTTCCATCCATCAATCCTTCCATTCATCCACCCCAGAATCTATCATCTATCTACCTATCAATCCGGTCATACCTAACCCACCAGATGCTAGACTCTGTCATCTAAGTCTTAACAATCAGATTAACCAAGAACTAGTTTCAAGACTCAATCGTCCGCAAAAGTCTGGAATAGACGACGCGCTGACTTCCCTTACACTAACACACATTTAACCACAGTATCTGTCCATTTATCCATCCATCCATCCATCCATCCATCCATCAGTACACCCGTCTATCCATACAGCCACCCATCTACCTATTTATGTGAAAGGATTCTCACTCGTCTCCTAAACCACAACCAAGATTCCAGAC
>OY744611.1:52317457-52329957 GCA_963556255.1 Allolobophora icterica | reverse complement strand
CGTTAAATAAACTTATTAATTATCATAATTATTTGTATCGCCAACGTTCATCAGCGTTATCTTAGATCTAGGCTAAGTTTAACCTAGGGGTGTATAATGTAGAGTATGCAAATCGGCGGAAATGTCAAACTAAAATTCTTCTTAATTATTGGTTTCTTCTTTGACCATCTTTTCGCTTGTGTTCTGGTTACTGCGGTGGTTATAACTGAGATTTAGGCCTAATGTCCGGCCTCTGCCATTGTGACGAGGCATTTTGTTCGAACAGCGAATCGCACAGGAACATGCGTCAGTTTAAAAACAGGAACGAATGGATTTCTAGGTTCGCTCAGATGCCGTAATCCTCCTCCTAAGACTCTACGTTTAGTACTTATTATTTGCTAATTCAGTCAAGCGATCGCATCGAGATAAGTTTTTATTATTTTAGTTTTCAGTCAGATATCATTTAGTTTTCCTAATATCTAAAGCTCTTAGTGTACGATTGGCTCCACCTTGCGATTCCCTGTGCCATATAAAACTGCCATTCATTTTCCTGTATTAATAAAAATAAAAAATAAATAAAAATAAAAAACAATAATAATAGGGCCTAATAAAGTTATTGGTAATTATTAAAATATCATAGCAATAGTATTAATAATACCAGAAGAATTCTTTTTTGCTTATGATGCGTTAATTTTCTTGGAGTTCCTGGAAGATTGTTATACCTCGGGACAACAACAGCAATAATAAAATAATTATAGTAATTTTTATAGGCCTACTGATAACATAATTTTTGTTCCTCAGGTAGCATCTCGGAAAAGGAATTTAAATAAGTAAATGTAAGTAAGTAAGTAAGTAAGTATATTCTTTATTTTAACGGCTGCAAGACGCACTCTAGGCCTAGTGCACATACAACGTATAGGCCTAAACAACTGTCATCTAGTCAATAAATGAATAGAGCATTCTACATGTACTAATAATAAAGGAAAAATACTAACATTGATAACAGCAATAACAGTGATGATAATGATGATGATGATGATGATGATGATGATGATGATGATGATGATGATGATGGTGATGGTGATGATGATGATGATGATGATGATGATGATGATGATGATGATGATGATGATGATGATGATGATGATGATGATGATGATGATGATGATGATGATGATGATGATGATGATGATGATGATGATGATGATAAGTTTGCCGACATTGACGAATGCCTGCTCCAAAAATCTGTACTATCATGGTTTACATTTATAAGAAATATATACATGTTCTAAGAGTGGAGAAATTTCTCTATGAACTTTTTATATTTCTATTAAACCGGTGTCTGTTTGTGTCAGTTTTCAACCCACAAATTTGTACCTCCTGGTTCTGGTTTTTGAAATTATTTCTCTTCACGGATATCTCTGTAAAATTTATTATTTTTAGGCAGACCTATGATCTTCGAGAATTTAGAGAGGACGCATACGAGAAATTTTTCCAGCGCTACCAGCTTGGTGAACTAAACCACCTAGCGAATAAATTAAACGCTTCTTTTGAAAGCACATTGAAATAAAAACGTTCCAGTATACTATGCAATCTTCTTAGCCAGCCCATTTCCGCCATTAGAATCATTCTTTCGCCTCCCTTCCGTAAGCACCAACACTCAGATCCACAAATCAGCACTGGGATGACAAATGTCTTGTAGAGTTCTATTTCTATTCTTGTTGATATGGGCTGCTCGTGTTCCATTTCCTACTCAATCTGCCAAACATCGCCGCCGCTAGGCCAATCCAATCCTGCGTTTTATGTGCTTTATACATTGGCCATCTTCCGTTATTAATCCTCCCAGGTACACAAACTCTGTGACTTGCTCCCATGGGCGGCGATCCCGGTGGGGGGGGGGGTCGCAGGGGACAAGACCCCCACCTTTAAGAGTGGGGGGACACGCCATGCATTGGACCCCCCAAATTTTGAAGAAACACTAAAAAAGGTCAATAAATGCAATAGTGTGCGAGGGCGAAAATGAGTTTTCAGTGCCTTTTCGACCTGTTTCGAGCAGAAGTGTCCCCACCCCTAAAATAATGTGAAGGAGAAATTTTTGGAGACGAATAGCGAAAAAAGGTCGTGAGTTATGTTTTTTTAAGAAGTCACGAAAGTAGGTGGAGGACTAAAAAAAGGTCATCAAGTTTGTCCGAAGATGAGATGAAGATGAGATGAAATTTTTTGACAACCAGACCAGGGTCGATTTTATGCTATCGCGAAAAATTACTAAAAAGAGGTTTATGACTAAAAAAAAGGTCATCAACTTTTTTTAGATGAATTTGTAGAAAAGTCATGAAGATTTTGTTTAAAAAATTTTTTGGGGGAGATGATTTCCTAAAAAACGTCATCGACCAGACTACGGCCGACTTTGTCCCCCCCCCTCTCAGACAAGATCGCCGCCACTGCTTGCTCCAGCTCCTCTCTATCTGTCTATCCATCTACCTGAAAGGATTCTCACTCTGATCCCAGTATGAGAATTGTAGAAAAAAGACTGGGGGGTTAGACCTTGATTCATGTGGAGTTTGGGTGTGC
The DNA here is from genome assembly GCA_963556255.1 of Allolobophora icterica. NCBI lineage: Eukaryota > Metazoa > Annelida > Clitellata > Crassiclitellata > Lumbricidae > Allolobophora > Allolobophora icterica. The sequence goes on along the minus strand of OY744611.1, from coordinate 52,327,407 downwards.
AATGAAGACTTTACTATGGGGTCCTAAGAAAGACTAGGGGGGTTGAACCCCCCCAACCCCCGACAATTCTCACCATGTCTGATCCTAAACCACAACCAAGATTCTAGTTTGTCATTCGAAGACTGAACGAAATTAACGAAGAACCGAGTCTCAACTTCTCAAGTCTCCAAAGCAGCGAACGTGCAGGCAATCGCATAGACGCCTGATGAGAGAGAGAGAGAAAGAGAGAGAGAGAGAGAGAGAGAGAGAGAGACAGACAGACAGACAGACAGACAGACAGACAGACAGACAGACAGACAGACAGGCAGACAGACAGACAGACAGACTGGTTGGATATGATGATAGTGGTAAAAGTTTTCTGAGGCTGGTAGAAAATGGTAGCTATGTTTTTATATAAAGGAAGATGGTGGAATTGGTGTAGATGAATGTGGTAGAAATGGTACAGATGGATAAAGTAGGAGGGTAAGCCCAGGTAGGCCCTATAGGCAGATGTGGTATAAAACGGTATGGGCTAGATAGATATGGTTGATAATAGCATAGACGCTATACGGTAGAAAATGGTTTAGAAGGACATGGTAGAAATAGTATAGATGATTATGGTAGAAATGGTATAGATGAACATGGTAGAAATGGTATAGATGAATATGGTAGAAAACAGTTTATTGAATATGGTAGATATGGTATAGATGAATATGGTAGAAAACATTTTATATGAAACTGGTAGAAATGGTATTTGATAGAAAAAAGTCTACATAAAAATGTTAGAAATGGTACAGTGAATCTGGTTGGAAACGTTATAGAAGACTATGGTAAAAATCTTCCTAAGAGCAGACAACACAAGAATGTTCTTGTTATTAATGTTCAGTTGTTGACATAGGCTGACATTTTTACACGAGGACATGGTAAACGTGTATGTGGTAGAAGTGGTCTGTGTGTGGGGGGGTGTTAGATGGTACAAGGGTCGTTCGACTGAGAATTCTTGCGGCGCTTCAGAAGCGAATCGGTGAATTCGTTGAGTGCTGTGTGGGTCATTCCGGAGTACGTTCCGAATTTGTTCATTGTCTTCGGTACGAATCCCATGTAGCCTGAAGAGGAAGGAATATTTCGTCTGCAAATTATGGGCTGATGATGACGATGGCAATGACGGTGATGATGATGATGATGATGATGATGATGATGATGATGATGATGATGATGATGATGATGATGATGATGATGATGATGATGATGATGATGATGATGATGATGATGATGATGATGAACACATTTCCAAACTCACTCGCACTTCCTATTTTCACCTAAGGCGCCTTAGAGCTATCTGTCGCTCTCTCTCATCTCAAATTTTCACTTCAATTGTCCATGCATTTGTCTGCTCTAGACTTGACTACTGCAATTCCCTCCTCATTGGTCTTCCTAAAGTCCGTCTTGCTCCTCTTCAGTCCGTTCTCAATGCTGCTGCTAGAATAATTGCCCGTCTTCCTCGATTCTCTCATATCACCACCTTTACGGAGAAGAACTCCGCTGGATCCTGGATCCCGCTTTCTGCCCGCATCCAATTCAACGTCCTCATCCTTGTCTCTATGGCTCAACTTGGTTCCGCTCCCAAATATTTATGTGAGTAAATTCTTCGCCATCACTCTGCTGCTTCTCTTCGTCCTCTTCGTTTGTCTGACCGTTTGGACCTCCTCGTTCCCCGTGTCAGGACTTCTCTGGCTCAATCTAGGTCGTTTGCTTCCATTGGCCCTGCTCTTTGGAATGAGCTTCCTCCGTTCGTTCGTTCTTCTATTCTCTCAGGTAACGTCTGTTCCTCTGTTACCTTTTTTTAAACGTGCTTTTTCTCTCGAGGTCTCTCGCACAGGGAACGCTTCTGAATGGCTCTTCCACTACAAGCGCTTTATAAATGTCCGAATACAACGCAATATTATGCAATACTTACGTTGCATAGCCTAATGTCGCTTCACATTACCTTACCTAATGTCCTTACAATATATTACCCTACCTTAACTTACCTTACTTTACCTATATGACCCTACCTTACCATATCTTACCTACCCTACCCTACCTAATCTTACCTACCTTACCCTACTGTGACTTACCTTACCTTACCTAATACTATATAACCGTACCTCTCATTACCTCACCTGTATACCTATCTTACCCTACATAACCTTACCTATATACCCTATACCTTGTTGCATACTAACCCGGCATGTAGTTCTTGAGCGGATCATCGTTGGCCATGTGATAGGGTGAGACGAACCCCTTCCGGCGCTTCTCCTCGTCGTATCTCTGCGCAAGTAGTTCCTCCAGAAGACTCCTTCGCTTCGATCCCTCCGATTGGCCGGACGCCGACATCTTGAATTACATCACAATGACATCATCCACCGTCCTGCTATTTTTCATCACAGTGACATCGCGCATCAACGCCCTACTTTATATCAATGACGTCATGCGTCATCGTTCTATTTTAAATCACAATGATGTCATGAATTTTCCTTCTATTTTTAAAGCACATTGACATGAGGCATCAGAGTTTTATTTTAAACTATTCCACAGCAATTCTTAAAACTTCCACGAGTTGCAAAAGTTTGAAATAAAGAATGCTGATACCGGTCAAGGTGAAGATGATGATGATAACAATAACTTATAAATTAATATGACGCTGCTAATAATAATAGTATTTGCAATAAAGGTAATACAGATAATAATAACAACAATAATAATGATAAGTGAAAGTTTATATCTCTTACCGACATTGACGAATGTCGGCGCCAAAAATCCTGGTACCAAAAGTGGGGTATCTCCCCCCAACGGTCGGGAAAGTGGCGATATTTCTCTATGAACTTTTCATGTTTCTATTTTACCGGTGTCTATTTCTTTCATTTATCAACCCACAAATTTGTACCTCCAGTTTCTGGTTTTAAAATTATTTCCAGTCAATACTATTTCTGTCAAATGTGTGTTTTAGGGAAGCTTATTTTTTGTGATCTTCGAGAAAATAGAAAGGACGATGTGTTTACGCATGCAAGAAGTTTTTGAAGCGATATTTCGTTGATGAACTACGCCACCTAGCGAATAAATCAAACGCTTATTTTTCAAAACGCTTTGAAATGAAAACGTCCCAGTAAATTATGCAAATGATATCACTATTGTGACGCAAATCGTCTTTGTTATGACGACATTGGTAAATAAACGTACTGTCATTATAAACACAAAATTTGTATCGCTAACATCCGTCAATGTTAGTTTAGATCCAAGTTTAACCTAAGACTGTAAAATAATGGAATGTGTATCGTAAACTGTTTGGTTTCAATAATTATGGTAATCAGTAAGAGAATTTATTGCAGGTCTAGGCAGTTTGGACTTTACATATAGGCCTATGAGAGGTATTACCATGTTTAGACTACTTATAAAATGCTAACTGCTGGTAATAGTAGACTACACTCAACATGCTGTCATTGAGAGTCAGTTATGGACATGTGCACACGCACACGCACACGCGCACGCGCACGCGCACACACACACACACACACACATACCTCATACCGACTTATTCACAGGCGCTTAGTCAAAACAAAATCGATAGGAGGTGCAACCGGTTCCAGGTCTAGTAAGTTAAAGCGTTGTCTTTCATTACAGTTACTTGGATAATTATTGTTAACTTCCGGTGACGATTTTTGAAGTCCTGATGCGAAATTTGTGAAGCGCTGACGTGGCTCAGAGTAAATTAAATGCATTTGAAAATCCGTTCGCTAGATGACAGACGACAAGGAAAAGTAAAAAATTGGTGATTAGCAATTACTTGTGTCTCTCGAACCACGCTTTAACGATTTATTTCTTTAAAAATCTTCTAACTGTGTTGAAGGGAAATGGTAATTTATGGAACTGCAAGACGGAAATTTTTAAACATACGACTCTGGAATTAAAGATAAGGATTATCCTGGTCTCCAGTTGAACACCGGTATAAAGCGGTAAATATTATAATATTTAAGATTTTTGAACAGCAAGCCTAAATCGGACTATTTCAATGAATAAATTTTTAACGCTAGCATTCGTCAATGCTAGTCAAATAAACGCATTAATTATTATCATAATTTGTATCGCTAACAGGAGTCGGCCCGGGCGCCGGAAGATGGGTCCTCCGACAGTCCCTCGGACAGCGTCAAGTGTCGCTCAAAGAAATCAGAGCCCACAGAGGTTCTGGAAAGAGAGGATCAGCGACGGAAGACCAGTCGGCTGCCGATTGCCAGGTTCTTCGGGAAGCTGAAGTTGGACCGAAAGACGGATCGAGGTAGCGCGGAACAGCGAATGTAGTTCTACATAATCAGTGGTTCTGCATAGCTAGAGCTTTCTTATCATGTGTTTGTTGTGTTGGTTACGTGTTGAAACTCTTTCGGAAATCTCTTCCGCTGGTGAGAAACTTAACCGGAAAATCAACCACTCCAGTCAAAGAAACCCACTAACTTACGATTGGGATTCTGGGTAGACGTCGCAGAGGGGAAGGGCTTTTATGGGTAGCAACGAAATCTGTTGAAATTCTATTTTTGTATTTACTTATTTATTAATAACACTAAATTCAGACTGGCATAGAGATTATAGATTTGTTTAAGTAAGTACTCGCATACTTTACAATAACAATGCATTCAGAGGCGAGAAGTAGCACAATGCCAGTAGAACAAACTCATTCCCGCCCAAATTGTTTTTCCGAAAATGTGTAAATTGATAGTACACACGGTGGAACGACAACAGCACTATAAGGATTACAGTTAAGTATCATAAAATATATATTTTCTAAATCAGCAGACTTCTGGCTCTAAAATATATATCTTTTTGTGAACAAAAGCTAATTTATATAGCACCCTTGTATTGCTAAATGATGGTTATTGCATTCCTCGTAGAGGTTACAGTCGCAGTGTCTTTTTATCTGCCAGTCTCTGAATTTTTATACTTGGGACAGATACCGCACATATGTGTGAGATGTGTTTGATGAAAAATTGCTTGCCAAGTAGCCTAGATAGCTGGGTATGGAAGGTGTAGGCCTAGGCTATATATTAGAACCTGGTGCAACTGCAACGTCAGGTGGGTTTTCATGCTGTGCAATCAACTTGGCACTGAGCCTACGTATACGTAAGTTACAGTCTGAAAACCTCATCATCTAAAATGTAATATCCTTTCTGGTAATGCTTTTGAGAGTTCCACTGGTTATATTAGCTGCTATTCTCTGGTTCAGTGATGTTCTCCTGATGATCATCTCGTTGACCTTGACCATGACTTGGACGGCTAATAATTCCACCATTGATGCTGACTTCGACTAGTATGAATCTTCAGCACACTCAGAATTTACTCTCCATCAAGCACATGCCTTATTCCATACACTGTGTTCACCGCCGTCCTCAAATAGATCAATAATTTCCCCAATAGGAGACGAAAACTAATCGTTTGTATTGTCAAAATGGCGCCTCAAACCGCCGATATCTAGGCCTACATGCATTTTCCCGTCACTTTAAAGTCTTTCCCCCACAAAAACATCAAAATCCAGCAAAAAAATTAACGCCAAAATGTAAACAAATCTTCCGTAGACATCTCTGGTGCTATTTGGAAGTATGATTTCATTCTGCTATAACTAATTTGTAGTCTAATTCAATCCCTCCCATTTCGGGTCGCTAGCGACCCGATTGCGCGGGAATGAGTTAAAAACCCGATGCAATATTATAAACAATTTCAGAATGTCTGATTTATATACATAACTATAGCTATGATCTGAAGAACATAAACGTTACTCAGGTCTACAAAATGAAAACAGATTAGATCTCGGAAGAAGCATTAGGACTAGCATTATCCCACTTTTTATGTTTGTACTGTGAGCGAATGGTGACGGATTTCTTATGCAGCATTGCATGAATGTACGATAATTCAAATGCATGCCTCGTTTTTTGTAAGTAGAATTTATGATGATGCGTTGCGGGGAGTAATTGGTGACGACGACGACTCCGTAACAGAGGTACTGAACAAAGAGACTATACTATCTATAAATTCAGCATCTAGAACTAATAATGTCCATAATGTTCAATTAATCAGTGTCCGTTGATTGATATTCGTTTCAAAGCCATTGTCAGGTTTCCACTGATTCCTCCAGTGCTGTTTTCAGCCCGGAACACGCCGGAACGGCGTTCAGGTACCTTTTTCAGCTACTGAAAAATGATTTATTTATTTTAATAATAAAAACAATAATTTAGTTATTTTAATTTGATTTCAGTGCTGTGAACTGTTTTCAGTGTTTACTGAGACCCCTCCCAATCACAAATCCCGTTTTTCTCGGGATTTTAGCCCTTCCATTATTGTTTGAACAGTTCCGGGACCTTCTTTTTCTAGAAAAAGCACTGGATTCTTCTGTGTCGCATTCAGATGTTTGTAGATAATGTCCACGCGGTTCGGGTGTGTTAGTATTGTCCGAATGCATGTAGGTCAATTGTGTTTGCTGCAGAGTCTTATAGTTTCGGACCTGGATCAGGGAATCCGTCACGATTTCTGGGACATCACAGGTTTCGTAATTTCCAGTATACATAGTGCTTTTGCGATCAATGGAGCTGCTCGCTGAGAAGGCATTGGCCGAAACGGAGCCTGGAGATGGTTGTTTCCTTTCAACGGCATCCATGCTTGTACTTAATTGAGAAATCTACTTATGGTTCAGTTTTTCGGTTTACGTTTATCCACTGGGTGATGTTTCCCATTGTTCCTGCTATTTTCGGAGGACGTGACCTCGGTACTACAAGTTGAAAATGGTTTTCGAAATTTTAACGTCGCAATATGACATCAAAGGCCGTTGACAACAATTCGAAAATATGTACAATACAGCTAATACAAAGAAGTTACAGAGTTCAAAAGACACCATATACAGATGTCAAAATAGCACTTTACAATGTGATTACTATTAATTGTTTAACGCAATAAAATAGCACAGTTAATAATGTCTATGATACTTGCATTGCGATAAGATGGTCTTAGAGGAAAATTAAACAATATTATGCAGCAATTGTTTTACACAAGGAATTTTAAGTGTAAAAAAGATTCTTGATGAACATTTATAATGTTCATGAGATTTTTAATCCACTCCAATGTTTGTTAAACAATAAGGATTTTTTTTTTTAACCATCAGTTTAATGACATCTCATGACAACATCGGCCGCTGACGTCATATCAAACATCGTACATTTGCAATTTTACAAACAGCATGCACATTTAAACTATACAGTTCGTTAACACGATTTTCTTTAAACTGTTTCGGTAGCTAACATATTTGAGTCTCGATTTCAGTTACTAGTAATATGTACAAGAACCATTTATGATTATGTTAAACATTTCCCAGGATTGCCTAGGCGAGCTGCTTTTATAATCAGGCTGTGAAGCTTAAAAGAGGTGTATAAAACACGAGAAAGCGATTTATATTACGTTATGTGTTTATGACACCATGTCGGTCGTTTCGAGGCTGTGTCATAAAGAGCAGTGGCGGCGCCAGACATATTTTGTAACCAGGGCATAGCCAGGGCAGTCATACAAGTAACCAGTGCAGGGAGCGATTTGTGGCGAGCTCGGTAATGTGAGCTAATTTTGGTGACCATATGGTGACCATAAAAAGCTCGAGCAACCGCGATCGCCATAAATCGGCCGTTCTGCACTATTATGATTGTCTGGCCAGAGTCAGATGGGCGAATCCCCTCTGAAGCTGAACGCTTTTTGACAGTTGTAAAGGAAATTTTAACATTTCAGTGACTTAGTGAAGCATTATAAAATCCTCTTTTGGGTAGCATGTACAAGAGTTTTCAAAGGCGAAAAGTTCAACAAATAGAGCAACTGAGTCAGGTATTGTTTACACAGATGCTCAAAGAACTCGTGTCATATTCATGAAATCAGACAACAGTTAGGCCTATACTGTCAGCTGTGTGCGGCAATGTGGATACACGGCTAAAAATTTCTATAAAACTTTGTCCAAATCCAATGAACGGGCTATGGCAAGGTGCATCGACAAAACTGCTACACCTGACAGTCCATCTTCAAGCCCAGCAGCTCTCAAGTGTGTCTTTACTAGCTTGCGGCAACTGAATGAGACACATGTAACTGGCATAGTGCATGCGATTAAAATTAGCCAGTTTAGTTAATAGAAGGCTTCATCAAACTGTGCAATAAAACGAGCGTATGCAATCAGTTTGTCACCTGCAAATGTTGAAATTGTCCCGTTTCGTTGTTTGGGTTCAACCGTTATTTTCAACTGTCGCAAATCCAGATTTACATCATCCAAGTTGGCTTTGTAACTGCATGCAAAATTAGCAAGAATATTTCAATATTTAAATTTTTTTCTCAGGATATAAAAATATGCCCCAAGCAAATTCTGGGCAGGGCACAAATTCTGGCAGGGCAACGACCAGAGCAAAGGCGTTTTTACCGAGGCATATGCCGTGGCTTGCCTTGGTGTAGTGCCGCCACTGATAAAGACGATATTAGCATCGTCCTCCTGCTTTATTCAGACTTTGGACTGGCATCACCGCAGTTTAGATCAGTGGTGGACTTATGCAGGGAAATTGAAACAAGCTCGAACGACGAGATAGGGTTGGTCCAAGGACGTCGTTAGGTAATGCTGGTGACGTAAGATAATTTTAAATAAATAAATGCAAGGTTTGCTTAAAATCTAATGTAATGTGGATTTAAAAATTTTGAATATTTAACTTAGTTATTTAAAAAATTCCGGTAATTTTGGAATTACTACATGCCACTCATCCTAGCTATGGATTGAAGTTGTCACCCTCTAACTTATTAACACTATAAAGGACATCTTTTTCCGTAGAAATCTATCAATATAAAGACTGCTCCGGCAGTTTAACCCAAGTTTATAATGTTGCAGATGACGTAAAACTTAGGAATAATAACAATGATTTACCCAACTTATTAACACTATAAAGGATACCTCTCTTCCGCAGTACCCAATCAATCAATCAATCAATCAATCAATCAATCAATCAATCAATCAATCAATCAATCAATCAATCAATCAATCAATCAATCAATCAATCAATCAATCAATCAATCAATCAATCAATCAATCAATCAATCAATCAATCAATCAATCAATCAATCAATCAATCAATCAATCAATCAATCAATCAATCAATCAATCAATCAATCAATCAATCAATCAATCAATCAATCAATCAATCATGGAATATAGTGCCTCTTCAAGGGCTCTACTCAGAGGCACTCCCAAGCCAGGCCTGATCAAACAGAAGAGTCTTCAATAGAGCGTAAAAAGAAGACGAGTGAATACGAGGAGATAGGCGAAGTAGAGGTGGTAAGTCATTCCACGCAGTGGGACCAGCGACAGAGAATGCATGGCGCTGCATAGTAGCAGTGCGGGCATATGGGACTATAAAGTCGCCCCGAGAAGAGGAACGGAGGGTTGAGCGACCCGTAAGAGAAGAAGAGAGAGTAAAAACAGAGCATAGGTAGGAAGGAGCCATACCCAAAACACATTGCCAGGCGAGAGAGCAAAGCCGATACAGGATACGCTGCCGGATGGGAAGCCAGTGAAGAGTATGATGCATGTAGGAGGATACACTGCCATAGCGAGGTATGGAGCCAACAAGGCGCGCCGCAGACCGAAGAACCCTCTCAAGGAAGGACAGGCGGGCTTGAGGAAGACCGGTGTAGGGAGAAGAGCAATAATCTAAACGAGAGCAAACAAAGGCATGGATAAGACTTGAAGCAGCAGAGGCTGAGAGAGAGAGCGAGCAACAACCCTAAGCTGGCGGAGATGGTAGAAACAGGTGTGTGTGTGTGTGTGTGTGCGTGTGTGTGCGTGCGTGTGTGTGTGTGTGTGTGTGTGTGCGCGTGCGTGTGTGTGTGTGTGTGCGTGTGTGTGTGTGCGTGTGCGTGTGCGTGTGCGTGTGCGTGTGCGTGTG
>OY744611.1:52294957-52312457 GCA_963556255.1 Allolobophora icterica | reverse complement strand
GTCTAGCGATCGCATCGAGATAATTTTGTATTATTTTATTTTTCAGTCAGATATCATTTAGTTTTCCTAATATCCAGTCTTGTTGTCCTCGAGACCAAGGTCTTGGTCTCGAGTGCACTCGAGTTCGTTTTTAAAAGTCTTGGTCTTGGTCTTGGTCTTGAGGTTCTTGGTCTTGGTCTTGGTCTTGAGGTTCAAAGTCTTGGTCTTGGTCTCGCAAGACCAAGACCAAGACCGGCTGTTAATATGAACAGTCATTTAACAGAACTCAAGAATTCTGTATCAAGCCTGCTTGCATCATACGACCAATATCTATGGATGGATACAAGTCTTGTTGGTCAGGAAAACCCATTGGCAGCAGCAACAGTTATTCTGTATCAGACGGTATGATAAACCATGGGAAGATTTCAGTAGGACACTATCTGTACATTTACATCCAGTGCTTGAAAAGCTACTGTCAGAGCCGTTTTAAGGAGTTTGGGGGCCCTAGGCACAACCCGCACAAACCCTAAATAACCTTAAACGTAATCCAATTTCCGTCTCAATATCTCAGTCTCAGATACAGAGTATTGCATTAGTGCATTGTACGTGCATATGTGTCATTTTGTTAAATTTATTAATATAGTATACTGTTACTAAACTCATAATAACACAGCTAACACATCAATCTTTGTACTACAAGTGTAAAATAAAAGTTTAGTTTAACATACTTTACAGCTTCCATTGTTTATTTGTTATAGGCCTACAAACTGAAAGTGTGATTATAATGAGTAGGCTACATGTTTGCTATACATGGATTGTGACTTTGTAACGACAGTTTCTTACAAACATCGCTTTCGAGTTTTGCTCTGAGCAAAGTCTTTTATAATATCATCGAAATTCAAAGACTCCAACACATCTGATTCTATATGCTCATGACAGTTCTTGCATCATACGGCTGCGAAGCTCGTTCTTGATTAATTTAAGTTTTGAGAAAGAACGTTCACCCGTACAGTTTGTCACCATCATTGACAGAAAGATTGATGACCCGTCGTTGTTGAAAACAAGCGACAGACAAAGCAATACACAAAGCAATACACAGACTTCTGCGATGGAGAAAAGAGCAGCCACTCGCGACAAACTGATTCACCACTTCGCAGTTCACGACGGAAACAGGAATCAGTTAAGCAACGTCTATGCAACTTATCTCCCGTTCGATACACGCGTTGAGTCGTACTAAAGTCAGACTCTTTATGCTGGCAACTAGCAGGACCTTTACGAATCCAATAAGATCGCAATTCCTCCGTGATTGGACTCCATAAGGCTGCATCAGTCGGATAGTCCGCTGACTCAGTAGGGCTTCCATCTTGCGAAATAGGCTTCGAATTTTGGTGTTGTGACAACATCTGTACTTTCGACTGGTAGACCATCATCTTGCAGCGACAATAACTGTTCATCTTTATCGCAAACAATGACATCAGTAGACGAGTAAGACAACGTAAGAGTATCTTACGTCTCAACAATGTCGGACTGCGATGATGATTGTGTTTTCTGACTTTGAAAAAAGAAGACACTTTTGGATGTTTGTTCGACATTTCAATTTCAGTTGCTTCCTTTTTTCTCTTCGCGGCACCACTCATATATAATTTCTACGCATTTTTGATGGGTTGTCTGATATTTCGTTTAATTGATCGTAGGCCTAGTGATAATTGGCCAAAGTTGCAAATCGGTTTACCGTGAACGACGGTGATAACTGACAATCAGAATCTTACTCTGCATAACAAAAAGGGTATAGAAACTATCAAAAAACCTCAACCTTATACATTGGAGGAGGTGGAAATGAAGTGATTTTGTTAAGTTAAATAAGTTTGCCAAGTTCACTACCGACTCAGTACCGAGCGTCGACACGCCAACATCATTCTATTTATCCTATTTACTGTGCGAAATTTGATACGCTTTTTGCCCTTTTTATAATTTAAAGTTTAAAACAATTTATAAAATGACTAGATTTTAGGACAGAGAGATTTAATATTAAAAATTAATATTAACTTACCAAGACATAAAAATTCCTTGAATAGCGTTGTGAAAAAGCAGACAAATAAAAACAAACATAATAGCCAATAGCCTACATAAGTTGTGCGCCATCCTCGCCATGCGTTAAAATTATTGATTTATTTCTATATCGCTCTGATTTTATTACCAATAATTATATTTAACTAAAAATGCAGACCGCAGACATTTGTTTTAAAAAAATAATAAAAATGTGTTATTGTTCTTACTTTACTTTGCAGAATTGTTACTTGTTAGAACAGAACTTATAATATTGTTATTTTGTTTCTGGGCCGCCGCGGGGCCCCCCCGCTGCGCGGGGCCCTAGGCCCGGGCCTCGCGTGCCTATGCCTTAAAACGGCACTGGCTACTGTGTGTGTGTGTCAGCGAATTCAGCACCTGTAGAACGTCTTTTTTCACATGGCGGAATTTTTATGAGGCCCACCAGGCACGTCTTGGTCAGAAAATTCTGAGCGAATTGGTTTTTATAAAATACAAAAGGGATTTGGTAAAAGAGTTTGCATGAAGGACTTTTTAATACAAATTCGGATTTCTCTGCAGTTTGCATTTAAATTTAATTTGCTTGAATAAAATAAAAGACTCATGTTTTCATTAAACTAGCGAATATTCTGATTTGACAATTTTTAGAAGTCTTGACCTGATTTCGATTTTTTGGGTCTTGGTCTTGGTCTTGGTCTCGAGGTTCAAGGTCTTGGTCTTGGTCTCGAGGTTCAAAGTCTTGGTCTTGGTCTTGGTCTCGAGGTTCAAGGTCTTGGTCTTGGTCTTGGTCTTGAGGTTCAAGGTCTTGGTCTTGGTCTTGGTCTTGAGGTTTAAGGTCTTGACAACAAGACTGCTAATATCTGAAGCGCTTAGCGTACGATTGGCGCCACCTTGTGATTCCCTGTGCCGTATAAAACTGCCATTCATTTTCCTGTATTAGTAAAACTAAAAATTAAATAAAAATGAAAAATAATAATAATAGTTCCTAATAAAATTAATGGTAATTACTAAGATATCATAGCAATAGTATTAATAATAACAGAAGAATTCTTTTTCGCTTATGATGCGTTAATTTTCTTGGAGTTCCTGGAAGATTGTTATACCTCGGGACAACAACAGCAATAATAAAATAATTATAGTAATTTTTATAGGCCTACTGATAACATAATTTTTGTTCCTCAGGTAGCATCTTGGAAAAGGAATTTAAATAAGTAAATGTAAGTAAGTAAGTAAGTAAGTAAATATATTCTTTATTTTAACGGCTGCAAGACGCACTCTAGGCCTAGTGTACATACAACGTATAAACAACTGTCATCAAGTCAATAAATGAATAGAGCATTCTACATGCACTAATAATAAAGGGAAAATACTGACAATGATAACGGCAATAACAGTGATGATGATGATGATGATGATGATGATGATGATGATGATGATGATGATGATGATGATGATGATGATGATGATGATGATGATGACGATGACGATGACGATGACGATGACGATGACGATGACGATGACGATGACGATGACGTGACGATGACGATGACGATGACGTGACGATGACGATGACGATGATGATGCTTAAAAGTTTAAAGCTCTTGCTGACATTGACGAATGCCTGCTCCAAAAATCTGTACTATCATGGTTTACATTTATAAGAAATATATACATGTTCTAAGAGTGGAGAAATTTCTCTATGAACTTTTTATATTTCTATTATACCGGTGTCTGTTTGTGTCAGTTTTCAACCCACAAATTTGTACCTCCTGGTTCTGGTTTTTGAAATTATTTCTCTTCACGGATATCTCTGTAAAATTTATTATTTTTAGGCAGACCTATGATCTTCGACTTCGAGAATTTAGATAGGACGCATGCGAGAAATTTTCAAGCGCTACCAGTTTGGTGAACTACACCACCTAGCGAATAAATTAAACGCTTATTTTGAAAGCACATTGAAATTAAAACGTTCCAGTAGATTATGCAATCTTCTTAGCCATCCCATTTCCGCCATTAGAATCCTTCTTTCGTTCCCCTTCCGTAAGCACCAACACTCAGATCCATACATCGGCACCGGGATGACAAATGTCTTGTAGAGTTCTATTTCTATTCTAGTTGATATGGGCTGCTCGTGTTCCATTTCCTACTCAATCTGCCAAACATCGCCGCCGCTAATCCAATCCTGCGTTTTATGTGCTTTATACATTGCCCATCTTCCGTTATTAATCCTTCCAGGTACACAAACTCTGTGACTTGCTCCAGCTCCTCTCTATCTATCTATCCATCTACCTGAAAGGATTCTCACTCTGATCCTAAACCACAACCAAGATTCTAGTTTGTCATTCGAAGACTGAACGAAATTAACGAAGAACCGAGTCTCAACTTCTCAAGTCTCCAAAGCAGAGAACGTGCAGGCAATCGCATAGACGCCTGATGAGAGAGAGAGTGAGAGAGAGAGAGAGAGAGAGAGAGAGAGAGAGAGAGAGAGAGAGAGAGAGAGAGAGAGAGAGAGAGAGAGAGAGAGAGAGAGAGAGAGAGAGAGAGAGAGAGCGAGAGAGAGAGACAGACAGACAGACAGACAGACAGACAGACAGAGCCAGAGACAGAGACAGAGACAGAGACAGAGACAGAGACAGAGAGACAGAGACAGAGACAGAGAGACAGAGACAGAGACAGAGAGAGACAGAGACAGAGAGAGACAGAGAGAGACATAGAGAGACATAGAGAGACAGAGAGAGACAGAGAGACAGAAAGAGAGAGACAGACAGACAGAGACAGAGAGAGAGAGAGAGAGAGAGAGAAAGAGACAGACAGACAGATAGACAGACAGACAGACAGACAGACAGACTGGTTGGATATGGTAGATGAGAGTGGTAAACATTTTCTGAGGCTGGTAGAAAATGGTAGCTATGTTTCTATATAAAGGAAGATGGTGGAATTGGTGTAGATGAATGTGGTAGAAATGGTACAGATGGATAAAGTAGGAAGGTAGGCCCTATAGGCAGATGTGGTATAAAACGGTATGGGCTAGAATCCGCTAGATAAATATGGTTGATAATAGTATAGACGCAAGACGGTAGAAAATGTTTGAGAAGGACATCGTAGAAATAGTATAGATGATTATGGTAGAAATTGTAATTGTAACCGAAAACTTATATAGCGCCACTCAAATCAGCGGCGCTTTCAACCCGCATCAATGCCGGCACCGGCAAAAAGGAAAGTTTTCAGGCGTCTACGGAACTGGAGAGGGGAAAGGGCAAGAAGCTCTTGGCGGAGAAACAAGGGGAGACAGTTCCAAGCAGAGGGGCCAACATAGGCGAAACTTCTGGATTGTGCCGTGGAAGATCGCATGCGAGGGACAACCATAAGGCCGCGAGCCGAAGATCGCAAGGAAGCCCTCGCAGGCAAGGAAGAAACTGGGTTGCAAAAATTCATTAGGTAAGACGGAGCAGAAATGGTATAGATGAACATGGTAGAAAACAGTTTATTGAATATGGTAGTCATGGTATAGATGAATCCGGTAGAAAACATTTTATATGAAACTGGTAAAAAATGGTACCTGATAGAAAAAAGTCTACATGAAAATGTTAGAAATGGTACAGTGAATCTGGTTGGAAACGTTATAGAAGACTATGGTAAAATCTTCTTAAGAGCCGACAACGCAAGTTGGTCGCTGGCTTAGAGGTGTTCGTGTTAGTAATGTTCAGTTGTTGATATGGGTTGACATTTTTACACGAGGACAGTCATGGTAAACGTGTATGTGGTAGATGTGGTCTGTGGGGGGGGGGGTGTTAGATGGTACAAGGGTCGTTCGTCTGAGAATTCTTGCGGCGCTTCAGGAGCGAATCGGTGAATTCGTTGAGTGCTGTGTGGGTCATTCCGGAGTACGTTCCGAATTTGTTCATTGTCTTCGGTACGAATCCCATGTAGCCTGACGAAGAAGAAATGTTTCGTCTGCAAATTATGGGTTGATGATGACGATGGCAATGACAGTGATTATGGTGATCATGATCATGATCATTATCATTATCATGATGATGATGGTGTCATTTATGATGATGATGATCATGATCGTGATGACGTTGGCGGTGATGATGATGATGCCTATGATATTGATGATGACGAGGACAGCATTGAGGATGATGGTGCCGGCGACGAGCGTGATGATGATGATGATGATGATGATGATGATGATGTTGGAGGTGGAGGTAGTAATGGTAATGGTGATTCTGATTCTAATTCTGATGAAGATGATGGTGGTGGTGGTGGTGGTGGTGGTGGTGGTGGTTGTGGTGGTGGTGGTGGTGGTGGTGGTGGTGGTGGTGGTGGTGGTGGTGGTGGTGGTGGTGGTGGTGGTGGTGGTGGTGGTGGTGGTGGTGGTGGTGGTGGTGGTGGTGGTGGTGGTGGTGGTGGTGGTGGTGGTGGTGCTTACGATGACAATGACGTTGACGACGACGATGACGATGACGATGAAGATGATGATGATGATTTCTTCTAAAACCTTATCGCAGTCAGACGAACAAGTTCCCACACGCATACACTCCCTCTGACAAGTTATATTATTCGCCACAAATTGTACCTTAAACTTACCTTGGTCTTCCCAAGGTCCGTTCTGCCTCCTATTCAGTCCGTTCTCAATGCCGCTTCTAAACTAATTGCCCGTCTTCCTCGATTCTCTCATATAACTACCTTTATGGCAGAAGAACTCCACTGGCTCCCGCTTTCTGCCCGCATCCAATTCAAGGTCCTCATCCTTATGTCTAAGGCTCAACTTGGTTCCGCTCCGAAATATTTATGTGACTATTCATCGCCCTCACTCTGCTGCTTCTCTTCGTCCTCTTCGTTCCTCTGACCGGTTGGACCTCTTCGTTCCTCGTGTCAGGACTTCTCTGGCTCAATCTAGGTCTTTTGCTTCCACTTGGCCTGCCCTTTGGAATGAGCTTCCTCCGTTCATTTGTTCTTCTATTCTGTCAGGTAACGTCTCTTCCTCTTTTACCTTCTTAAAACTTGCTTTTTCTCTAGGGGTCTCTCGCACTGGGAGCGCTTCTGAATGGCCCTCCCGCTAGAGGCGCTTTATAAATGTCGGAATACAATGTAATATAATGCAATACTTACGTTGCATAACCTAATGTCGCTTCACATTACCTTACCTTACGTCCTTACATATCTGTATACCGTATACCTTAACTTACCTTACATTCCCTATGTATCTTACCATACCTACGTCATCTTACCTACCTTACCCTACATATTCTTACTTACCTGTATACTCTACTGTAATTTATCTATATAACCTTACCTTACATTACCTCACCTTACCTATTTTACCCTACATAACCTTACCTATATACCCTATACCTTGTTGCATACTAACCCGGCATGTAGTTCTTGAGCGGATCATCGTTGGCCATGTGATAGGGTGAGACGAACCCCTTCCGGCGCTTCTCCTCGTCGTATCTCTGCGCAAGTAGTTCCTCCAGAAGACTCCTTCGCTTCGATCCCTCCGATTGGCCGGACGCCGACATCTTGAATTACATCACAATGACATCATCCATCGTCGTACTATTTTTCATCACAGTGACATCACGCATCACGCCCTACTTTTATATCAATGACGTCATGCCTCATCGTTCTATTTTTACATTATAGTGATGTCATGCGTCATCGTTCCATATTAAATCACAGCGATGTTATGCATTGTCCTTCTATTCTTAAAACTTCCACGAGTTGCAAACAGGGACGTTATTTGGGGGGGGGGGGGCAAGGGGCATTTGCCCCCCCCCCTGATTTTTGAAAAAAAAAAGAAAAAGCTGGAACAAGAAAAGGATGAAGAAGAGAGGGGTAAAAAAGCAAAAAATTATACTCAAATTCATGAAATTATTATATACTATTAACAAATCTAGAGTCTGCATAGGTTTATTTCACAAGATCACACCTCTTTGACAGTGGGGGTGGGGGGCACATTATGCATTTTTCCCCCGAAAATGTTTGAAGAAACCCCCAAAAACTGTGAAATTTCTTCCCGCAGAGCGCGACAAAATTTTTACATCTTTTTTGACGTCCTTGCCCCCCCCCCCCTGAAAAAGCTGAAATGACGTCCCTGGTTGCAAAAGTTTGAAATAAAGAATGCTGATACCGGTCAAGGTGAAGATGATGATGATGATAATAACTTATAAGTTAATATGACACTGCTAATAATAATAGTATTAGCAATAAAGGTAATAAAAATAATAATAACAACAATAATAATGATAAGTGAAAGTTTATATCTCTTACCGACATTGACGAATGTCGGCGCCAAAAATCCTGGTACCAAAAGTGGGGTATCTCCCCCAACGGTCGGGAAAGTGGCGATATTTCTCTATGAACTTTTCATGTTTCTATTTTACCGGTGTCTATTTCTTTCATTTATCAACCCACAAATTTGTACCTACAGTTTCTGGTTTTAAAATTATTTCCAGTCAATACTATTTCTGTAAAATATGTATTTTAGGGAAGCTTATTTTTTTATGATCTTCGAGAAAATATAAAGGACAATGTGTTTACGAATGCAAGAAGTTTTTGAAGCGCTATTTCGTTGATGAACTATGCCACCTAGCGAATAGATCAAACGCTTATTTTTCAAAACGCTTTGAAATGAAAACGTCCCAGTAGTGGAGCGGCCTGGTGCAAAATATGACACAATAACTCATTAAAAGACAGAAGCATGAAATTTGGTTCATAGCATGAACATGTCCCAATGGAATTTTTTAGCTATAGGGCCATCGCAGATTTGTCCTCTGGCCTCAATGGCAGCCATTTTCCAAAATAGCCGACCGAAATTATAGATTTTTCAATATCTCAGCTTCTAGTTCACTTAGAATCATGATCTTGGTGTTTAACCATACATATTTAGAGGCAAGGACACACACACACACACACACACACACACACACACACACACACACACACACACACACACACACACACACACACACACACACACACACACACACACACACACACACACACACACACACACACACACACACACACACACACACACACACACACACACACACACACACACACACACACACACACACACACACACAGAGAGAGAGAGAGAGAGAGAGAGAGAGAGAGAGAGAGAGAGAGAGAGAGAGAGAGAGAGAGAGAGAGAGAGAGAGAGAGAGAGAGAGAGAGAATAAAATTGGTGAAAAGCGATATCGTGTGCGGCTTGAACTACGCTTTAACGAACTATTTCTTTAGAAATTCTTCTAAGTCTGTTGAAGGGAAATGGTAATTTAGGGAACTGCAAGATGGAAATTGGAAAATACAACTCTGGAATTAAAGATAAGGATTATCCTGGTATCCAGTTGAACACCGGTATAAAGCGGTAAAAATAGTAATATTTAAGATTTTTGAACAGCAAGCCTAATTTCGATTATATTAAGAGAAGAACTTCAATTTTTAACACTAGCATTCGTCAATGTTAGTCAAATAAACGCATTAATTATTGTCATTATTTGTATCGCTAACATTTGTCAGCGTTGGCTTAAATCTAAGTTTAACCTAAGGCTGCATATGTAGAGTATGCAATTCGGCGAGAAGGTGCAATCGGTTCCAGGTCTGATAAGTTAGAGCATTAAGTTATCAGTGATTACATCTATACTTGGATAATTGTTAACTTTCCGTGATGATTTTTAAAGTACTACTGCGAGATATGTGAAGCGCTAACGTTGCCCAGAACAAATTAAATGCATTTGTAAAATCCGATCGCCAGATGTCAGTGAAAAGCAAGATAAAAAAATGGTGAATGCGTGGCGATTTCGAATGTGGCTCGAACTACACTTAAATGAATTATTTCTTTAAAAATTCTTCTAAGTTTGTTGAAGTGAAATGGAAAATTATGGACCTGCATGGTGGGAATTAAAAGAACGACTCGAGAATTAAATATACGGATTATGTTAGTTTGCAGTCGAACACCGGTATAAAGCCGAAAAAATTACAATATGAGGCCTAATATGTAAGTTTTTGTAACCTCAAACAGATTGATTTTACAGACATTTTTAACACTAACATTCGAAAATGTTAGTCAAAATAATTATATCAAACACCTGGAGTTGTGGTGGGATGAGAGTGACGACAGATTGGGATTATCCAGACCTTGACTGAGTACCAAGCAACTATTTTCCTTTGTACCGAAAGTACAGTTATTGAACAAGCGTATATTGAATTTTGTCTTGGATAAGTGCTACCATTGACGAATGCTAGCGATAAAAATTCACCGCTGTTTAAGCAGTGGAAAAATCCTAATTTAACCTTTGTTTGTTTAACCATCAGTTTAATTACATCTCATGACAACATCGGTAATAGGCCTTAATAGTGTTTTGTATGTATGTATGTATGTATGTATGTATGTATGTATGTATGTATGTATGCATGTATGTATGTATGTATGTATGTATGTATGTATGTATGTATGTATGTATGTATGTATGTATGTGTGTGTATGTGTGTATGTATGTATGTAGGCCTATGTACGTACGTTCGTATGTACAGGGGCATGTTTATTCGTTTATATGTCGCGAATGTTAATATACTGCCCGAGAGTTCTTTAAGCGGGTCATTCTCATCAGTCAACAGGTTTTCGGACTCGTAGCTCCAGCCGAGGTTGTCTACCGACGTCAGCCGAGAGGCAATGTGAGATTTCCCAGGTCATGACCCAGCCGGTCAGAACGAAGGAGCTGAGCCGGAGTCCTCGGCTGTGCCTGCCGCATGTTGTATGTTGTGGCCCTGTGTTGATGCTTGCTCTTTGGTCTGGTGCACTTGAGGGTACGTTTGACCTCAAGTGACCTAATGTGTACAAGTATAGTTGTGTGGTATTGAGATGAAGTACTATACTACAGGATGCGGTCTTTATAGATGCATGCAATCACGCCATATAGCACATTTTGCAAATCAGTGTTACATAAAATATTTTTCAAATTCACATCCAAATGGCGCTTAGTCAAAACAAAATCGATAGGCGGGAAGGTGCAACCCGTTCAAGGTCTCTAAGTTAGAGCGTTGTCTTTCATTACATCTACTTGGATAATTGTTAACTTCCGGTGAAGATTTTTGAAGTCCTGCTACGAAATGTGTAAAGCGCTGACGTGCGCAGAATAAATCAAATGCATTTGAAAATCCGTTCGCTAGATGACAGACGACAAAGAAAAGTAAAAATTGGTGAATAGCAATTACTTGTGTCTCTCGAACCACGCTTTAACGATTTATTTCTTTAAAAATCTTCTAACTGTGTTGAAGGGAAATGGTAATTTAGGGAACTGCAAGACGGAAATTGAAACATACGACTCTGGAATTAAAGATAAGGATTATCCTGGTCTCCAGTTGAACACCGGTATAAAGCGGTAAATATTATAATATTTAAGATTTTTGAACAGCAAGCCTAAAATCGGACTATTTCTCTGAATAAATTTTTAACGCTAGCATTCGTCAATGCTAGTCAAATAAACGCATTAATTATTATCATAATTTGTATCGCTAACATTTGTCAGCGTTGGCTTAAATCTAAGTTTAACCTAAGGCTGTATATGTAGAGTACGTAATTCGGCGAGAAGGTGCAATCGGTTCCAGGTCTGATAAGTTATCAGTGATTACATCTATACTTGGATAATTGTTAACTTTCGGTGCTGATTTTTAAAGTACTACTGCGAGATGTGTGAAACGCTAACGTTGCACAGAACATAAATGCATTTGTAAAATCTGATCGCCAGATGTCAGTGAAAAGCAAGATTAAAAAATGGTGAATGGCGATTTCGAGCGTGGCTCGAACTACACTTAAATGAATTGTTTCTTTAAAAGTTCTTCCAATTCTCTTGAAGTGAAATGGAAAATTATGGAACTGCATTGTGGGAATTAAAAGAACGACTCGGGAGTTAAAGATAAGAATTATGTTACTTTGCAGATGAACACCGGTATAAAGCTGAAAAAATGACAATATAATGCCTAATATGTAAGTTTTTGTAACCTCAAACAGATTGATTTTACAGAAATTTTTAGCACTAACATTCGGAAATGTTAGTCAAAATAATTATATCAGATCCTGGAGTTGTGGTGGGATGAGAGTAACGAATGATTGGGATGAGTGGAGAAGCAGCGTTTCCAAATATCCAGACCTTGACTGGAGTACCAAGCAACTATTTTGCTTTGTACCGAAAGTACACAGTTATTATTATTGAAATTTGTTTTGGATAAGTGCTAACATTGACGAATGCTAGCGTTAAAAATTCACCGCTGTTTAAGCAGTGGAAAAATCCTACCGTGACCGAAGGCTCATCTGCGCATTTGATCGTTCAGAAAAGCGGTGTTAGTGGTGTCCAAGGCAAAGTGGAGAGTGAAGGTGGATGCGAACGAGAAATACGACGGAGAATTACACTGGGGAAGACGGCAATGCAGGGACTAGAAAAAATATGGAAGGATAAATCAGTGAGTTTGGGAACGAAGACAAGAATTGTTAAAGCAATACTCCTACCAGTGGTGCTTTACGGATGCGAAACATGGACAAAAACCAAGGCATTGGAGAAGAAAATTGAGGCATGTGAAATGTGGATTTGGAGGAGGATGTTGAGGGTTTCTTGGACTGAGAAGAGAACTAACGAGGATATCCTGGAAGAAATAGGACACTGGAGAGAGAGTTTGACGTTGGGGCAGAGAGCGGCCAGGCAGAAGATGTCATACTTTGGACATGTGATGCGTGCAGATGGGCTGGAAAAGGAGATGATGCTGGCGTGTGGGGAGGGCAAGAGGAGGAGAGGACGTCCAAGGAGGAGATGGATGGAGGAGATACAAGAGGCAATGAAGATGAACATCTCGGAGCTGAGGGAAGCAACGAGAAATCGGAGCACATGGAGAAGGTTGACCATGACAGTCGCTAGGATTCAACGAATCGACAGCACAAGGTGACAAGGTGAAGGCAAAGCAAGTATGATAACTGGCTCTTTTTGTATACCATTGTAATGCTTATGTAAGTAAGTAAGTAAGTAATCTTTTATTAGTATAAGACAAACGCTCATACTTTACAACAATACATACAAAAGGATCACAATATCAGTAACACTGTAAGACAGTTTAAACACAAGCAATTCTATATAATGTCTTATTTACATACATATACATTATACAGTATTATAAACAATAAACGATAGTGTCTTATTTACATACATAGGCCTATCTATAACTAAAGTTATGATCTAAGCCTTACATTCTAAGGAACATAATCATTACTATGGTCTACAAAAAGAGCCAGTTTAGATATCAGAACAGGTACTAGAACCAGCATTAACCCAGTTTTTATACTTGTACAGTGAGCGAATGATGAAGGATTTCTTATGTAGCAATGTATTAAAGTGCGGTAAATCAAAAGCATGTCCCCTTTTTCTTAAGTTGAATTTATGAAGGTGCTCTGCAGGCAGTAATTGGTGAAGACAGTGTTGGGGTGACTGGATGCTTTTGAAGAACTTCAATTCAATTTTTTCACAAATCTTCTCTAAAGTTAAACCATCACCACTAAAGAGGTTACTGCGCCCAGCCCTGCGCAAAAAAGATTCAATTTTTCCACCCAGTTCAGCCGACAGGAATCCCCCCCAATATGGTATGGCATACGTTAGTCGGGAGACTACAAGGGCTTGAAAAATGTTCTTTAGTTTGCTGGGAGGCATTCCTTGAGATCGGAGGACTTTTAGGGGGTATAGGCGTTGGCTGCATATCTTCAAAATAAATGAAACATGGTCATCAAATTTCAAGTCTTCTCGAAAAAGAACACCCAGCAATTTGACAATTTTTACTCTTTCAACATTGCTGATAGGATCCGGAAGAGATAAGTGTCTTGGATTCGGTCTATGAAATACAATTTCTTTAGTCTTGGAAAAATTAAGTGTCATTCTGTTCCTGTAGGCCCAATCCTTAATATTATCAAATTCAGATTCCAAGCTAACAGGAGAATTTTGGGGGGTGAGAAGGTTAGTATCATCTGCAAATTTGAAAAGGATGTTGGACAGAGAGACGGGTTTAAGATCGCTCTCCATTACAATGTAGAGGGTGGGACCAAGACCATACCCTTGGATAATACTGCGATTAATGGAAGTAGAATCAGAACGTACATTGCCATATTTGAGGACTTGAGATCGACCAGTTAGGAAGTCAATGACCCAATTTGAAATTTCAGGCAGCATGTTTAAAGCCATGACTTTAGGTATTAGAACTGAATGGTCAACAACATCAAAAGCTTTAGAGAAGTCGACTAACAAACAACGCACATAAGAGTTACTTTCTAGCATCTGGGTGACGTGATGTAGAAAGAAGGTGAGTGCACTGGTACAACTGCCAGTTGGTCTGAAGCCAAACTGATCCTCTAGAGCTTCTTGGGGCAAATTGGGTCTAAGCCACTTAGAAACAACAATTTTTTCTGCGATTCTTGACAGGATTGGAGTTACAGATATAGGTCTGAAGTCAGACAGAGTAGATGGTTTGGAAACTTTATTTACAGGAGTGACCACCGCGATGCGCCAGTTATCTGGAATGGTCCCAGTTTCAAAAGAGCAATTAAACACATGAGTTACCAATTCCGCCAACTCATAAGAACATTTCTGAAAGAGCCAAGCAGGCAATCCATCAAGACTAGCAGCTGTGTTTCGCTGTGTGCGCAGGAGCCTTTCAACTTCCAGTATGCTCACATATGATTTATTTATTCCAGTAATGGCTCCTGTATTATTTTTAAGATTATGGATTTCCTCAGCCGAATAGTCCACCGAAGTTGCTATGTCAGCATAGAAGTTATTGGCCATATTGATGTCATCGAAGAGACCTGACGAATTTTCCTTAGATCATAACTTTAGTTACAGATAGGCCTATGTATGTAAATAAGACATTATCGAATTGTTTATATTACTGTATATGTGTGTAAATAAGACATTATAGAATTGTTTATAATGCTGCTTACAAATGTTTAAACTGTCTTACAGTGTTACTGATATTGTGATCTTTTTGTATGTATTGTTGTAAAGTATGAGCGTTTGTCTTGTACTAATAAAAGATTACTTACTTACTTACTTATATACAATTAATACAGCTCGTTCAAGTTCACCTATTCGATTTAACTTGCAAATAGCAAAACACATTTTTTCACTTTATTAATGCAAGCATATATGTTTTTTGGGGATTATATTGTTGATTTATAGTAGCCTGTTTAACCTGCGATTGATGCAAACCTACCGAATAATTATGATAAATGACCATCTAAATAATTTGAACTTTCTCATTAGCAAAAGAACACAGAAACTCTACTAAAAATAACTGCGCTGTATGCCGCTATAAAAATTGTAAAAAAGAAAGGCTGATATTAGAAACATTTGAGTATATATAGGGGCCTACGTTTGCATTATGTGTGTACGTGCGTATATTTTGCATCCTACAAAATCCTTTTCTTCTCCAAATTGTCCAATACTATGCACGTTCCGCATTGTTACGTCATGATGACGTATCAGAGGCTAGATGACAATGACTTCACTGAAGAAATAACTGTTTTCGATAGGCCTAATCGTAAGGAAAAGCGAAAGTATTTTTAACCTACCCCTGCCTTCAACCAACACGGTATCCTCTACTTTCGGAGTGTCGATCTCAAGTCTGGATAAAGGAGGAGGGCGAGGAGAAGTCTTTGTTATGACACAGTGTCGTTAAAAAGTAACTAACCAACCAGCAAAGGGGAGAGCTGAGAATTTGGGAATGGGAGAACTGGCGGAGATCTCTCACCTCAACAGTCATGACTATTACCACACTATATAATTACACAGTACGTCGACTCGCATTGCTGCCTGTTGACTCGTTTTTGGGGTGACGCCATTTTGAAAATGCAATCTTGAATAATTATAGATTTAAGCTGAAATAAACGTTAAAAATAATATTGTTAATTCTAATTAAGTTCTCGATGTTGTTGTAACGTTTAAAGCATATTTTATTTGATGGATTCCGGTGTATCGGCGTGTAGTCCTCAATGTTGTTGTAACGTTTAAAAATATTTGATGTGATGGATTCCGGGGTATCGACGTGTAAACGTCTCGTTTTCAAAATGGCGATCGGTCACACATTCTGACTGCTGCATCGGCCGAGAGTCGACGTACTGTGCAATTATTTATACTGTGCTATTACCTTAATCTTGTAATAATTTTAGTCTCGTAATCATAATTATTCGTAAACTCCAAATTTCTAAAGCGCCACACGAAATCTAAGCGCAGGGCACCAGCTTATTCACGAGCGCTGCGTCGAGTCGGAGGGGTTGTCAAAAGGAGGTCAGAGTCCGGTTGACGCGATTTTAATTCATCTTATCACTGTAGTCAAACCAAGACACACGCATTCTTGGATTAAATTCAGACGTGAGTTTGGATACTCTCGTCAAACATTTCTCACAATTATTTATTACAGTCATCAGGAATCACTAAGCGTTTCCTGTACGTTCACAGTCTGACATCTAGCAGCGAAATTCCTAATCCACTGTTTTTATTCTGTCTGCCATTAATAGCTGACTTTTCCACATGGATTAACTTTGTCATAGTAATGTTTACTAACATTGACGAATGTTAGTATCAAAAATCTACACATAACAAAATGGGGGCTCGTCGAATGCACGCAGTTTATGCGTACGTTTATGTATTACTGATTCTTATTTATAACGGTATTTAACTGCAGAAAAACTTAATCGTGATCTTTATTTTCTTGTTGAAGTTCCTCCTTTTGTTCGATACAGGCTACCTTAGACGAATATTGTAAGAAATTATTTCCTAAAAACTCATCTCCAGAAAGATATAAATCGCTATTCGTCAATTTTCGTTTCTTTATTAGTTCCACTGACATCTGGCGAAAGAATGTTCAATTGCGTTTAATTTTTTTCTGATTAACGTTAGCTCTTCAAACCTTTCGCATTCGAACTGAAAATTCATCGCCGAAAATAAAAAATAATCCAAGAAGCTCTAAAAATGTAAACTTAATCCTCTAACTTATTATCGTAAGTAAACCTTAATTTAGTAAAGTCTTCTTCTGGCTTACCGGCTGCTTAGAGTAATCGATAGATGGAACCACGGTCTGCCGTTCTTGTCCACCAGTTTCCAGCTGTCCTATGGCTCGAATGCAACTCTCCGTGTAAGTCTTTCCAATCTGGAATTGCTGATTTGGAACGAAACCTAACGGAAGTAAGAAGAAACGCCAACTGTAACAGTTGAAACAGTAAGATGTAAGAAACAGGCGGATGCTAAAGCAGAACTCGTCAACTTTGCATTGTCATGTTGAGAATGATAGGCCTACTGATCAAACAAGAATAAAGTAATTGTAATTGTAATTAGTAGCTTCTATTGCGCCAGTGTCTAATGCGCAAGGCAACAACCGATGGCACACCAAAACCAAGCCGTATATCAGGCCAATATCCAGAAGATTAGTCCATAAG
>OY744611.1:52282457-52292457 GCA_963556255.1 Allolobophora icterica | reverse complement strand
CTTCTTCTTCTTCTTCTTCTTCTTCTTCTTCTTCTTCTTCTTCTTCTTCTTCTTCTTCTTCTTCTTCTTCTTCTTCTTCTTCTTCTTCTTCTTCTTCTTCTTCTTCTTCTTCTTCTTCTTCTTCTTCTTCTTCTTCTTCTTCTTCTTCTTCTTCTTCTTCTTCTTCTTCTTCTTCTTCTTCTTCTTCTTCTTCTTCTTCTTCTTCTTCTTCTTCTTCTTCTTCTTCTTCTACAACGAATTCCATCCTACTTCTCTTTGTGATTACTGCGCCTTAGAAATCCTAAAAATGTAATCGTATGTATGTTATGTATGTGCATGGGCGCCCGCAGGATTTTTTTCAGGGGAGGTCAGTCACGGCCGGGAGCACGGGCGGTGATCTTGTTTGACAGGTGGGGGGGGGACACTTTTGAACTGATCTGGGAAAAAAGAGTTTTGAACTGATCTGCTAAAAAAAGGTCCAAAAAATTTTTCGCGCGTTAAATTTGAAGTACTTTTTTCGCTGTTTCTTCTAAATCTTGGGGTCGGATGTATGGTGTGTCTATTTTATTAATTTAAAATTTAGTTACAATCCTCTGTATTCTCGAATAGGGCCTACAATGATGGGATCTCGAAATTAACTGATCTAGTTTCTCTTTCTCCTCCAAATCGATATTCTTTGTGCAAGAGCTGACAGAGCTCTCTTTTCAGGGTTGCTCCACAACCCTGGCCACATTCTCCATCCCTTGCTCACCCCTCCCATAATCCGTACCTATGACCTACGTCCCCGCTCGCATAACAGGAAGATTCCTAAGGCAGACGTGCTAACGCGTAAGAATTTCTTAACTAGGATGTTATACCAGTAAAATTCATATCCAATTGTAAGGCCTTCTATGTATACCTAACCTAGTTAGCTGGCTTCCTTTCCAACTTATGTTGTTTCTTGTGTTTCATACCTCTAACTGCATAACATGTTTGTTAACCACAGTGCGCATGCAGATGGTTCAATAAAGAATATACTTACTTACTTACTTACTTACAATCTGAAAGCCCATAGGCTGAATAAATATTATATATGTATATGTATGTATATATATATATATATATATAAATATATACAGCTGTCTTAATAATTAGTTGTCCTGTGTCTTATCTCTATATCCAAGTCCAGCCACTCTTTTCAGTCTTATAGGATGAACCATGCAGAGAGAAACCCAAGCTATCTATCAACACCTGTTCAACCAGTGGTGGACTGGAGTGTCAAAGCGGCCCGGGAAAAAATCAAAAGCGGCCCTATCCGACATTTATTTTTCTTGGGGATTTGTTTTCAGCCAAGGTAACAGGTAACTTTACAACGGGATAGTCATAACACAACGATGAATCGCAAACCTAATTTACATCAGACATGAAATATTAAAGAATGCATTAAAAGTTCTAAATCGATTTATCATGACCAATCCAAATGACGGTTATTGTATTTATAGCAATTCTTTAAGCTGGGTGCCATTTCAGACACATGATCTATAATTGTGTCACTATATAGTTCACTTAAAACATCGGTTTCTACCAACATGAGCAAAAATGCTTCAAGATTTGTAGAAGCAAGCGATTTTTAATGTACTTTAGTTTTGAGAAAGATCTATCACACACTACTTGGGTAGAGGACAGAGTCAGTAAGAGGCCATCTATATAGTACGTACGCAAAAATCTGGAAGAATTGGACGTACACGTACTTTTTTCCACACCCCCCCCCACTTGCTTACGTACGCTTGACGCATCTCGCCCTCAACGACCAGCTGCAGAATGTGTCAGTACGATAGGTCCAGGCTGCGGCTGTCTGCACTTTAGGCCAGATTGAAGGCCGAGTGATCCATGGACTCACTGCTGAGCTGTGTGAGGGTTTAATAATAGGGTTCAGAGGTAATTAGAGCGTAAGGTGGCATACAAGTAACACCTCTACTTCCCCTTGTAGCCTAGTACCTGATAGCTGAAAAGACTGAACTCTGGATCACTTGAAGGCCAATCAATTTGAAGGCCAGTATAGAAAAATTATAGGTTCCTTCGCCCCATTTCCTATGCGTACGAACATTAATAGTAGACCCAAGCACATGCATTTGGGTTAACCCCTCTACCCTCCATGCGTACGTACTATATGGATGGCCCCTAAGAGTTATAGGCCTATGCACAAAACAGGTGCCTGCAAGTCTGACCAAATAAACTGTATTAATGTAACACAGAAAAGCAGCACAGGACTTTTTGCAAGATTTTAATTTCGTAAGTTCGTCACTCTTATGCCTAACTTGGTCGTCCCAGAGTTTATGTGGAGAATCTTCATTGACGCTGTCCTCTACCTAATCGTCGAACATTTAGTGACGGTCTCTGCCTTGAGTAACTTTAAATAAATCGACTAGATTTTGGCACTTGGCTCCATCTTTAGCAAGAATGTTTAGTTTCTTATCTCTTACCTTTTCCGCACATCTTTACATTTACGTTTCAAATTTAGAGGCCCGGAAAGTTTTAGGGGACGGCCGTCCGGGCCCGCAATCAACTTATAAAAAATATTATATTCAGTTATACAAAGTTTATGATTTATGCCTCTTTAAATATAATATTACTGAATAAAATCGTAGATGTATACATACAAACATAGTGTCGTACGGTCGTACCCGCACTTTTTTTATTTCAATTTATTTTTTTTCAATTTTCTCATAAGGCCTAAAGATAGTTTAGGGGCCCGTGACTGCTCTGCCTATGGGCCCGGAATTTCTGTCGTCAGCCCTGTGCCTTCTAGCGAATAAAAATAACGCCGTCATAAATACCAAAAAAATATTTTTAATAACATAGCCGATTTTTAGACATTGTGTCTAAAAACTTAGAAGCGGCCCAAATATCACCGACCCTGGCGGCCCACCGGGATTTTTCCCGGTGTCCCGGTGGGCCAGTCCACCCCTGTGTTCAACCTTTGAGACCGAGAGACTATACGGTTTCCAGCATCCATGATTCTCTGAGCAGTCGCCTTAACTTGCTGACCCTGAGGTCAGGGCTGGCATTGACCGGCCCTATGTAGATTCCATTAGGCCTAATGTGTTATTTAGGCCTACTGTGTTATTTCTATTAATTCTATAGTGCATCAACTCTGGGGTTTCTCGTCAACAGCCAGCACTTGCTGTTGCTTTCAAACTCAGAGAGTAAGGTTTTCAGTATCCATGATTCTCTTGGCAGTCACATCATGATTTCCAGGGGGGGTCACGCGACCCCCCTTGACCTATGCTGCGGGCGCCCATGTGTATGTGTATTGTATATGTGTACATGTATGTATGTATGTATGTATGTATGTATGTATGTATGTATGTATGTATGTATGTATGTATGTATGTATGTATGTATGTATGTATGTATGCATGTAGGTATGTATATGTGTATGTATGTACATATGTATGTATGTATGTATGTATGTATGTATGTATGTAATACTATGTATGTATATATATGTATGTATGCATGTAGGTGTGTATGTGAGAGACCAAGTCAAGATTTAGATAAGGTTAAGTGAGGTAAGGTAACGTGTCGAGATTCAAACCCTGGTCGCGTGAATTCGAGCAAAGTATTTTCCACTAGGACATCGGCAACGAGCTTTACCGTTAGGTGTCGTTCCGTTGACCCCTTGATCTTTGACCCACCTTTGACCCACTTTGATCTTCGGATCTATAACCTCCGGAGCTTTGACCTCTGGATCTTTGACCTCTGAATCTTTGAACTTCGGATCTTTGACCTCTGGATCTTTGACCTCTGAATCTTTGACCTTTAGATCTTTGACCTCTGAATCTTTAACCTCAAGGTCGTTCGGCCTTGACCCTGGACTTTTACTGATGTTCAAAGATGTTACGTCGCCTGAAGAATTGATGGAACTAACGGCGCATCTTAATCCTGCTAGAAGTCTGTTGTTAGTCCGTATACGGTGTCCAAGGTACAGATGTTTCAAAGACTGACGTCATTACATTGTGTTTAACTGCTACGTCATCGTTGCAATTATAACTATATCAATAATAAAAAGAATCATATATGTAAAAAAAATAATTGTTAGTTGTAGTAGCAGTAGTAGTAGTGGTAATGATAGTAGTAGTAGTAGTAGTAGTAGTAGTAGTAGTAGTAGTAGTAGTAGTAGTAGTAGTAGTATTAGTAGTAGTAGTAGTAGTAGTAGTAGTAGTAGTAGTAGTAGTAGTAGTAGTAGTATGAGTAGTAGTAGTAGTAGTAGTAGTAGTAGTAGTAGTAGTAGTAGTAGTAGTAGTAGTAGTAGTAGTAGTAGTAGTAGTAGTAGTAGTAGTAGTAGTAGTAGTAGTAGTAGTAGTAGTAGTAATCAAAGATATAATGACAATAATAATAATTATTATTTAATCAAAGGATGAAATCCAGAAGGTGTGGAAAACAACTTTAAAACAAAGCAGATTATTACCATCACTGTTATTATTTCTCTCATTTTTATTATCATCATCACCTTAATCAGAAAATTTTAAATCATAATAATGATGATAGTAACAATAATGATGATAATTGTAATTATCAACATTCTTCTTATTATTATCATCATCATCATCATTCTCAGTACTATTTAGAGTACGATTACTATTTTTACTACTAGGCTAACTGTAATCCTCACTACTTCTAATACTACGGCGTTACCATTTTATTCCCAAAATCTAATTAATTGTTTGATCGGTCAATTATTCCAAAGTAGCCATTACCACGTGACCTTCCTGCGTTATAAATAGACATTCCTTAAGTCGTCTCCATGGAAACCCGACCAGAGATTACGATGGCAATTTCCGCTAATTTCAGTTCTAAATCTCCGACCTGACCCGAAAACATCCTTCCGCTACTCCCTCCCCATACTTCCCCACCCCCTTGCATCGCCCTTTCCCTTCTTACCCCAAGGACGCACGCGTGCCGCCCGAGGGAAACGCTCAGAGACGCCTGATTAGTTTATTCCATCTAAGCGAACCAGTTCGAACCAAATAGAACCGGATGAAACTGGATGGAACCGGTTTGAGCGGTCCCAGTCACGACGCGGCGATAATTACGGGCGCGGGAATGACGTCAATGCCCGTGAAATTTCCATTTCCGTTCTCGTCTCCGTTTCAGATTCAGTGATGATGTGAGTTGCGGATTCTAGTCCGCGTTCCATTTCAGACTCGATCCGAATTCTGTTCTGGATTCTGTTCTGATTTCTATTCTGGATTCTGTTATGACTTCTATTCTGGAATCTGTTCTGACTTCTATTCTGGATTCTGTTCTGATTTCTATTCTGGATTCTGTTTCTATTTCTATTCTGGATTCTGTTCTGACTTCTATTCTGGATTCTGTTCTGACTTCTATTCTGGATTCTGTTTCTATTTCTATTCTGGATTCTGTTCTGACTTCTATTCTGGATTCTGTTCTGATTTCTATTCTGGATTCTTTTCTGATTCTATTCTGGATTCTGGTTCTATTTCTATTCTGGATTCTGTTCTGACTTCTATTCTGGATTCTGTTTCTATTTCTATTCTGGATTCTGTTCTGACTTCTATTCTGGATTATGTTTCTATTTTTATTCTGGATTATGTTCTGACTTCTAATCTGAATTCTGTTCTGATTTATATTTTGGATTCTGTTCTGACTTCTATTCTGGAATCTGTTCTGACTTCTATTCTGATTCTGTTCTGAATCTGGATTCTTTCCTGATTATATTCTGGATTCTGTTTCTATTCTGGATTCTGGATTATGTTCTGGATTCTGTTCTGACTTCTATTCTGGATTCTGTTTCTATTTCTATTCTGGATTCTGTTCTGACTTCTATTCTGGATTCTGTTTCTATTTCTATTCTGGATTATGTTCTGACTTCTAATCTGAATTCTGTTCTGATTTATATTTTGGATTCTGTTCGGATTTATATTCTAAGTTCTGTTCTGATTTTTATTCTCTTCTGATTTCTATTCCAGATTCTGTTCCGATTTTTATTCTGGATTCTGATGCAATTTCTATTCTGGAGAATTTTGGATTTCTATTCTGGATTCTGTCCCGATTTCTACTCTGGATTCTTTTTTGATTTCTATTCCATATTCTGTTTCTATTCTGGATTCTGTTCCGATTTCCATTCTGGATCCGTTTCCAATGCAATCCGTCGGATGGGCGCGTGTTGTCATGACAACAGCCGTTGCGTCTCTGGCTCCGGTTACGCGCGCAGTGCCCCTGGCGGCGACCGAAGTAATAAACCATCGGCAGCGGAATACGATCTCCTTGGCTCGTCACGAACTGAGAGACGACTAGACACACACACACACACACACACACACACACACACACACACACACACACACACACACACACACACACACACACACACACACACACACACACACACACACACACACACACACACACACACACACACACACACACACACACACACACACACACACACACACACACACACACACACACACACACACACACACACACACACACACACATACACACACACACACACACACACACACACACACAGAGATTATTAATGAGCTTCAGCAGAACCAACAATAGAACGCTCTCTTCATCTTATGTTTACCGACTGCGTATCTTTAATAATTAATGATAATGTTTATAACAATAACAACAGCGCCAGAGCAGCAGCAGGAAAACAATGAAAATAATTCCTGTATTAAATTATAATATATTTTGGTATTTAAACGTCAAAATTTGTATAGCGCCCGTTCTCGTCTAGAGTCAAGCATTGTTCCAGCTGCAGCTTACAAATGCAAACAGACAGACATACACACGCAGGCAGACAGACACACGCAGGCAGACAGACACACGCAGACAGGCAGACACACGCAGACAGGCAGACACACGCAGGCAGACAGACACACGCAGGCAGACAGACACACGCAGACAGGCAGACACACGCAGGCAGACAGACACACGCAGGCAGACAGACACACGCAGACAGGCAGACACACGCAGGCAGACAGACACACGCAGACAGGCAGACACACGCAGGCAGACAGACACACGCAGACAGGTTGAAAGACAGACAGACACCTAGGCATGTAGACAGACAGACAGTGGAAGGATAGCGGGACTTAACAACGAAACCGAAAGACACACAGACATCTATGAAGGCACACAGAGAAACAGACAGACAGACAGACAGACCGAAACGCAGGCAGATAGATCGACACATCGGCACGGAGACAGAAAGATAAACGGACACAGGAACCGAAAGACACACAGAGAGACATCCAGCCATACAGACAGACGGACAGAGAGACGGACAGACAGCGGAACGTGACAACGGAGTGCTTCTGCCCTAATGTATTCGTTCGCCGCTGGGTGGCGACACTCGCCCGCAGCGCCGAGCTATAAATAGCAGACGTGGCTTCGGCGAATCTCGGCAATTATCGATTTGGGAGTTCGTCTTCCGTTGCTGGTCAAGTCAGCGGGGGAAGGATGGAGTCAGTGAGGCATACGAGTCTTCGTCAGGACGTCCGTGCGTCAAGCCTTCCTTCCTTCCGTTCATCCCTCCCTCCATTCATTTATCCCTCCATCCACCCGTGCATCAATTCATCCATCAATCTAGCCGTCCGCCCGTCCGCTTATCCCTTCATCCATCTATCTATCCATCCATCCATCCAGTCAGCCAGCCAGCCAGCCATCCACCCATCATTCCATCCATTAATCTATCAATCCATCCATCTATCCTTCCATCCATCCATCCATCCACCCATCCACCCATCATTCCATCCATCAATCTATCAATCCATCCATCTATCCTTCCATCCATCCATCCATCCTTCCATCCACCCACCCATCCTTCCATCTATCCATCCATCCATCATTCCATCCATTAATCTATCAATCCACCAACCAACCCATCCATCCATCCATCCATCCATCCATCCATCCATCCATCCATCCATCCATCCATCCATCCATCCATCCATCATTCCATCCATTAATCTATCAATCCATCCATCTATCCTTCCATCCATCCATCCATCCTTCCATCCATCATCCATCATTCCATCCATTAATCTATCAATCCTTCCATCCATCTATCCTTCCATCCAGCCATCCTTCCATCCATCCATCCATCCATCCATCCGTCCATCCATCCATAATTCCATCCATTAATCTATCAATCCATCCATCCATCTATCCTTCCATCCAGCCATCCTTCCATCCATCCATCTATCCTTCCACCCACCCATGCATCCATCCTTCCATTCATCCATCCTATCCATCCACCCATCCACCCATCCGTCCATGCATCTATCAATCTATCCATCTACCCACCCATCCTTCCATCCATCCATCCATCCACTCATCCGTCCATCCATCCATAAGGCGGAGGCCAATTATTTCCCGGAGGCCATGCACCGCCGATCTTTCGGTTGCCACTGACAACCGCCTTCCCTCCTCCTCCATCCTTCCTCTGATGTCAGTCTCCCGCGCTCACTCGCAGACGACCACCTGTCGCAAACAGCGAGCTAAATCTCACGGCATTCCGGTGCGCATATATACATATAGGTGTGTGGGTATATGTATGTGTTTGTGTCAGGCTGTTTGTATCTGTGTATGTATGTGTTGATGTTCAGGACACTTTATATAGCACATTCTAATTACCTTACAGAAGCTGTGTTAGCGTGTGTGTACGCTGAGTGTGTGTGTGTTTGTATGCATGTATGTATGTGTACTTGTATGTACGTTTGTATGTATCGGCGACCTGCTGATAAAGAGACACGCAATCCGCCTTTTGTGTTCTAAATGCGCACTCAGTTTCGTCAATGCTATTGAGACAGAAGCAGAAGAGCAGTCCCTTAGACTAGTCCTGGGGCAGCCATGAGTATGGAGCGTTAACAACTTCATTTTTAGCCTCGGCTTACGAGGGCGGATTGCCAGTCCTGTCCCTCGCCGTCTCATCTTCCCTCCGACAGTGTACGGTCAGTGTACTCATTATAACTGAGTTGCTTAGAGAGTGCAGGTGGAGCAGACATTTCGAACCAAATTTCTTACCTGGCGGGGATTTGAACCCCCGACCTCTCGATTGACAGTCCAGCACGCTAACCACTACGCCACCGAGCACCCCATTGGGACAGATGATCCTAACTTAATCTCCGTCTTCCACAAAACCTTTCAAACTAAAAGTCGACGGTGATCATCTAATGACTGCTTTTCTGAGAAAATCAATATCGAAGACAAAGCTTTAACCAACCACAGCTCCGAAATGTCTGCATTGTTACGGCTGAGTACTTAAGTCCCTATAGTCCTCGGACTAGCTTTTAGTCGACGAGGTCATCAGATTGTCATAACTAAAACAAGATGTCTGTACTTATGTATTCCTGTATGTATGTAATTAATTACTTCTATTCGGTCACCTTATTTCGAATTTATTTTGGTGCGCCATCAGTTGATGCCTTGAGAATCAGACACCGGCAAGTGTTTAATCTAGACACCTTTTGGGGCGGAGATTCCCTCCGGATTTATGTTCCCCCAGAGGCCAGCAATATCATAACGTAGAGACCTTTTTGGAGGGAAATTCCCCCCAGGATACATGTCCCCCAGAAGGTTAGTAATAGTTCTTTGAGAGATGAATTCCTAAAAAAGGTCATCAACCTTTTTTGAGAGAGTAATCCGTATAGAAAAAGTCATAAAAGTGGGACGAACGTCTAAAAAATGGATGAAATGACCAATAAAGTCATGTGTAAATTTGTTGGTCCCTCCAGAAACCTTGTTTCCCCTCCCAGAAGAGGGGGACTAGATTAAACACTGGACACCGCCACCGGCGTCATAGAAGTTACTAATTAACCTAATTATCCTTCGTTCCTGCTTTATGGTATACGATATTAAATGTAATTAAGTAATGGAATTTCATCGACAAGCAGAAACATCGCACAGAAAATTAGAAGAATCACAATTGGCAGGAACACGCATACGCGTAGAACCCAGATAGCATCACGGCAACTTTAGTGACTAAACTATGCTATGTACT
>OY744611.1:52222457-52277457 GCA_963556255.1 Allolobophora icterica | reverse complement strand
AGAGAGACAGACAGAGAGGGAGAGACAGACTGAGAGAAAGAGGGGAGAGAGAGATGTGGAGAAAGAGGGACAAAGAGTGAGAGAGAGGGAAGAGAGTGAAAAAGAGAAAGAGAGAGAGAGAGAGAGAGAGAGAGAGAGAGAGGAGGAGGAGGAGAGAGAGGGGGGGGAGAGAGAGAGAGAGAGAGGAAGAGAGGAAAAAACAGAGAGAGACAGAGACAGAGACAGAAGCAGAAAGAGACAGAGAGCAAGAGAGACAGAGACAGAGACAGAGAAAAGAGAGAGTGAGACAGATAGAGAGAATAGGAGAGACACAGAGACATAGAGAGAGAGAGCGCGAGCGAGAGAGGATCGGCGCGCGCTGTTTCTTGTACGGCTGACGGCGAGTGAGAGGAGAAGAGGAGGCGGGCTTTCGCGGAGCAGACGTCTCTCGCTGTTGGTCGACTGAGTCATCGAACGGTCGCCATTTCACGCAGACCGAACAACGTCACCGGTTTAGACGAACTCATCATCGTTTGCGTCATTTCGGACTATGTTTATCTAATATTCATCATGAACTACGTCATCCTTTGCGTCGTTTTCAAGTATGTCGAACGTCATCAACATTGACGTAATCGGTTACGTCAGTTTGGAATGTATGGACTATAGGGTAAGATGGGATATGGCCGGGTGGGATGGTATAGGAAGTGTGGGATTGGGAATGAGTAAGGTAAGGTGGGGTATAGTATGATAGAATGGGGCAGGGTAGGGAGGAGCAGGGAAGGTTTGGGTAGGATACAGTATGGTAGGGTTGCATAAGTAGTGTAGGTCTTGCTTATAGCAAGATAGGTAGGGTAGGGTAGGGAGGGTAGGGTAGGGTAAGGCAAGATAGGGTAGAGTAATGTAGTGTAAGATGAGGTTGGGTAGGTTAGGAGGGTAGGATAGGGTAGGGTGGAATAAGGTGTGGTAGGTAAATGTCGTGTGAGATAGGGTAGGATGAACGGTTGAGTAGATTAGGGCAGGGTTGGGTAGGTTAATGTAGTGTAAGGTAGGGTAGGGTAGGGCAAGGTAAAGCAGGGTTTTGGTAGGGTAACGTCATAGGCGCCGACTTCTTGGGATCCTTAGGTGCCAATGCACCCACGGAGAAAGTTCAGTGGGTGCCTGGCACCCAGAAGAACTCGGACCTTAAATTCAAATTTGTACAACTAAGTAATCTCACAACTTGAGAAGTACAACTGCAACACAAATGCCCAACATTGCATGATCTTACAGTCACAGCCAGTATATAAATAAATTATTTATTTATTTATTTATTATTTAAGAAAAATGGAATGGCAGAAGCTGCCAGCTTACTTGTATAAAAGTGACAGTGCTTTGATTTCAAGAGGTCCAAGCCAATCCTACACCAAGACAACATTCAGAAGATAATATTGCAACAAAGCATTAAAGCAATCATACATCACTTTTCCTCTTACAGAATTTTAAAATAAAGCAAAGAGAAGAGTACACGCCGGTATAAGCGTGTGCCCCATGGGTGAAGAAACCGAAGGACGGACGATCAACGGTACCGACGCAGAGAGATGGTGTCTCTCGATAAAAACACCGGGAGGAAGGCAACGGGAAACCACCTCCCTATCTCATCCCGAGTAAAATGAAAAATGACGACAATAAGAAGTTCAGATAACAACGTTAACGATTCAAACCAGACATTGGGGAGAGTCGCGTTCGGCAGGGGAAGACAAGGCTTCCTCGGTCGTCAACAAGCGAAAGCCTTCAAAGCAGGGACGGAGACGGAAAAGGAAAGGCTAAAAATAGGGACCTGGAACATAAGAACAATGGCAAGACCAGGAAAGCTTGCGAATGTCATAGGAGAAATGAGAAGAGCGCAGCTTGACATACTAGGTTTGGCAGAGGTAAGATGGAAGGAGGGAGGAGATTTCGTGAGTGATGGCTATAGGGTTGTCCACACTGGAGGAGACAAGGGACAAAACGGGGTAGCAATTCTTCTATCAGAAAAAACAGCCAAATGTGTGACGAAAATAGAAAGAGTCGAAGATAGGATGATAATAATATCAATACGTGCACACCCAGTAGACATAACAATAGTGCAGGTGTATATGCCTACGTCGGCGCATGAGGAAGAGGAGGTGGGTGACATGTATGAGAAAATAGAGAGAGGATTAGAAGACATCAAAGGTACGGATTATGTGATAGTAATGGGAGACTGGAATGCAGTAGTAGGAGAGGGCGAACAGGAAGGTATAATAGGGAAATTCGGATTGGGGAAGAGAAATGAGAGAGGAGAGAAATTAATGGAATTCTGCAAAAGGCAAAGACTGGTAATAACGAACACATGGTTCCAGCAGGAAAAAAGACGAAGGTACACGTGGAAATCACCAGGAGACAGGGAAAGATACCAGCTGGATTACATAATGGTAAGGCAGAGGTACAGAAATAGTGTGAAGAATGCGAGAGCCCTGCCCGGGGCAGATGCAGATACAGACCATAACATGGTGGCTATGACAGTGAGCCTACAACTAAAGTTCATCAAAAAGAAAAGAGTGAAGAAAATGAAGTGGAACAAAGAAATGATAAAAACAAAGATGGGAGAAGTATCGAAGAACCTAGAGGAAAAAGTAGAAAATCTAAAAGAGGGAACAAAAACAGAAGAGAGGTGGACGAACCTAAAAGAGGCATTGATGAAAGAGGCGACTGAAACGATAGGATTCCAAAAGGGAAACGAACCACGTAAACCATGGATAACAACAGAGATGATCAAAGACATGGAGGAGAGAAGAAAATGGAAACATCAAAGTACAGAGGAGGCTAAACAGGAATATAGAAGACTTAACAACCAGCTGAGAAGAACAACGGATAAAGCAAGAGAAATGTGGTGGGAGGAGCAGTGCAGAGAACTGGAATTCCTGCAGGAACAGGGGCGAAGCGATTTGGTGTACGGTAAAATAAAATCACTAAGCAAGAAGCAAAATACAGGAAGAGGAGGTGCAATCAAGAGCAAGGACGGCAGACTACTGGAGGACGCAGAGGATATAAGGGAAAGATGGAAGGAATATGTGGAGGAATTATACACAGGAAATGGAAGCATCGAGGAAGAAATGAGCAAACAAGAACGGAAGCAGGAAGAAACACAGATGGAGGACGGCATGGGTCCGGAGGTGATGAGAGAGGAGGTCTTGGCTGCAATTAAGAACATGAAGAATGGGAAGTTGGAAGGAATTGACAACATCCCAATAGAAATACTCAGAAATCTTGGAGAGAAGGCAATGAGCGAGGTGGTGCAACTATGCCGGACATCTACAACACGGGAGAATGGCCAAAGGACTTCCTGCAGACAATAATTATACCAATACAGAAGAAGCAGAATGCAACAAAATGCAACACGATAAGCCTTCTGACACATGCATCAAAAATCCTGCTAAGAATTATAACAAAGAGACTGCAGACAAAGGCGGAAGCAGAAAATTGCTTGGGAGAGGACCAATATGGGTTTAGAAAGGGAAAGGGGACAAGAGATGCGATAGCAGCATTGAGGGTAATAGCAGAAAGAAGCATCCAACATGACCAAGACATATATATCTGCTTCGTCGACTATGAAAAAGCTTTCGACAGAGTAGACTGGAGAAAGCTAATGGAAATACTGAGAAGAAAAGGGGTGGATTGGAGAGAAAGAAGATTGATAGGTAATCTATACATGGGACAAAGAGTGAAAATAAGAGTTGATGGAGAGTACTCAGAACCAGGAAAAATAGGAAGAGGGGTAAGACAAGGATGCCCACTGTCACCAATCCTATTCAACATCTATATAGAAGAGATCATAAGAGAAACGCTAGAGGATATGGAGGAGGGGATAAAGGTAGGAGGAAGAAGGGTGAAGGCATTGAGATTTGCAGATGACCAGGCGATGCTGGCAACTAGCCAGGAGGGCTTACAAAGGATGATGGATCGTCAAAATACGGTATCGCTGGAATATGAAATGAAAATAAACGTAAAGAAGACAAAGGTAATGAAGATAAGCAAGAGAAGCGGTATAACACCACAAACAATAAAGATCACACTAAACGGAGAAGAAATAGAACAGGTGGAGAAGTTTTGCTATCTAGGAAGTGTAATCACAGACGATGCAAGATGCCATGAGGAAATAAAAAGAAGAATATCCATGGGAAAAGATGCATTTTACAAAAGAGGAGAGCTGATGAGAGGAAGCTTAAGCAAGAATCTAAAGAAGAGAATGGTGAAGACACTGGTGTGGAGTGTTGTTCTGTACGGCTCCGAGACATGGACAATGAGGAAGGACGACATAAAACGATTGGAGGCCTTTGAGATGTGGGTGTGGCGCAGAATGGAGAGAGTTAGCTGGGCGGAACGGATGACGAACGAGGAAATCCTGCAAATTGTAGAAGAACAAAGATCACTCATAAGTACTATACGCGGACGACAAAGGAAATGGATCGGGCACATCCTAAGGAGTGAGACACTGCTAAGAGACATCATGGAGGGAAGGATGGAGGGGAGAAAGACGCGAGGAAGACCGAGGGCAATGCTGCTAGACTGGATGATGACAAAAGAAGAAGGATACAGTGGACTGAAAAGAAGAGCACAAGACAGAGAACGATGGCGTCATTGGTCATACGAACCTGCCGGTGGGCAGAGAACATAAAGAAGAAAAGAAAATAATAACACTTGAACGTTTTCACCGATTTCCAATACTTTTCCTAACCTCGTAACCTTTGACAAGAAAACAATTAATCTTTCTCGTAAAATCCGCTCAAACTCGCCTCCCTACGGAGAGTGGGAAGGGGAAGGGAGTGGGAGGGGGAGGACTCAGGTACCCAGAGACAAAAGCAAAAGTCGACGTCTATGGGTAACGTAGTGTAATATAGGGTTGGATCTGGAATGGTAAGGAACGATAGATTAGGTATCGTGTTTATTCGATTAGGACAGGGTCGACTTCGGTGAGTAGGGACAACCTACCATGTATGGTGTCTAGGGTTGAGCAGGATAGCAAGTGATTCTTCGGATAGTTGCTGTTTCCAGGCTGTGTCAAAACAACGATATCAGCAAAGCCCTCCTCATTTATCCAGGCTTGGGACTGGCACTACCGGAGTGCGGGGAGTGGCGGAGTTCGATCAATGGTTAAAGCACAGAATCATATTATAGGCGCGACGCTTGACAACCTGCCATGTAATAATTTCAGGCATTGACGGAG
This sequence comes from Allolobophora icterica, assembly GCA_963556255.1. Classification (NCBI taxonomy): domain Eukaryota; kingdom Metazoa; phylum Annelida; class Clitellata; order Crassiclitellata; family Lumbricidae; genus Allolobophora; species Allolobophora icterica. Next base: position 52,272,254 of record OY744611.1, on the reverse strand, counting down.
ATTCGAATCGTGTACGCGGAGCTTAGAGGAGCGTCATCGCTACAACAAGGCTTTTCCGTTGAGGGATGAGTGCGTGAAGCGGGCGACAGAAGCAGATCAGGTGTTGCCATTCGTTTCCGCTTCCCCTTTTCCGGCTAAAAATGGCGGCCGGAAACAAAGGGAAGTTCCAGGATCTTTTGAAATTCTTCCGCATCGATCATCCACAACGATACAGGAAGCATACACACAGGGATCGCAGAAGGTCAGAGAATTTGAAATGAATTAATCATACAATGTCATACGCACAATTGTACACACATACACAAATATGCATATACACTAGGGTGACACTGAACAATACACACACAAAATATTTTTAGATTTTTTTAAGTCTCACCCCTCAAAAGTGTTCTCTATAATATCAGTACCATCTGTAAAATGTTTTAGTGAAATCCGAAAATATTTAGAGGTCACTCCAGTGCATTGAAATTTCGATATATATATAGAAAACAATGTTAAAAAATAATACGCTAAATAATTTTGTTGTCTGCACTGCCAATTAAATTTTTTTAATTCCTATTTTAATTTCCCCTACTATCACTCATGACATGTGCATTGTGCAGTTATTATTTATTTGACTGAAAACCAATAAATTAATTTTTTTTAAAGCGGTGAAGACCTAATGTAATTGCGAGTCCAATGGTCCAAGTGTCACTTTAGCATTCGACAGTACTAAAATCAGTCACAGAAATGTTGCACATATCCTAGCAGCCAATACACAATCACTGGGCCATGATCCTGCTGAAACTGTTATCAATCGAGAATCCATTAGACGTGCTCGGTGCCAACATCGTCAGATCATTGCCAAAGAAATCTATGCATCATTCGCTCCCGAGGTTCCACTTACAGTTCACTCAGATGGCAAGTTATTGCCAGCTTTGACATCATAGGAACATGTTAACCGGCTGGCTGGCTATGCTGGTATAAGGTGAAGGAACAATGAAACTCCAACGATTTCCTTTACTGCCTAATGGAACAGGCGAATCGCAGGCTTTAGCCGTTTTCAGTTTGCTTGAAGAGTGGAATACAGCAGCTGGCTCCATACGATCTATGTCTCTTGACACAACTTCTAGCAATACCATCCTTCATGCAGGAGTATGTGTTCTGCTGGAGCGCGCTCAAGACAGATCTTCTAAGCTTGGCCTGCAGACATCGCGGGGAGAGTCTTCGATACTCTGATGGTAAAATCTAGCAGACCTACAATAAAACTGTTTGAAAGATTTGCGAAATCTTGGGGCTCAATTGATAAAGATGGCTATAAAAGTGTCATGTATGATGGGCTGATTGTTGCACAGCTGAGGTCAGTCAGAGATGACTTGGTCAGTTCTGTGCCAGATCCCTGAATAATTTTCATGCACGAGATGACTACAAAAAGCTTCTGGGACTAGCTTTAATATCTTTAGGCATCCCTCCTGTTGATGAACAGCCCGTCATAGCTCCTGGTGCTTTCCACAGAGCGCGGTGGATGGCGAAGTTGATACACTGTTTGAAAATCTACCTCGTCAGTTCTCATGTTGATCTGACTGAGTTTGAACTACGAAGCCTTCTTGAATTCAACTGCTTACAAGGCAGCAAATGAGACCGCTGCTACAGCAACAATACACAGCTTTTCAAACCATTTGTGGTACCTGAGCGAGACTCTGGTTGGCCTGGGGTTGTTGATTAGGCTGTTTCTCATGATAGCAAGATTGCAATGGTTGCAGCCCTCGAACGTCCGGGATGCGATGATCCTCCTTGGCGTATCAAAGTTAATATGCAGCAAGTGCCGCTATGAGAGCTATCTAATTTTACAACTACAAACACTAAGAAACTCATCACTGCACTAGATGTTCATGCAGGCATCTTACAACTACATCCAACATATGGGCGACTAATGACAACTTTCTCTTGGCTCGTCGCTGAGTTAAGAGCTCAAAGGTCGTGAATGATGCGGCCAGACGCGGCGTTGCACTGATACAGTCATTCAATGGTGTGCTTACAAATCAGGAAGAACAGAAGCAATACCTACTGCAGGTGGTTGAGAAACATAGGAAGGAAGGTCCAGACTCAAAAAAGCAAACAATCATAAAGGGACTTGTTAAATAGTAGTGGTATCAAATACGATGAACTGCATTCACATTGCGTTAAACATTGATCATACTGTAAAACTTTAGCCGCGTTGAGTGACCATTAAACATTGACCAATTAATTTCAAAAAAATTCTGAGTAGTTACTTAATGGTGTATAACCATCTGAAAGGGTGAGACTTGAAAAATTTAAAACTTTAATTTTAAGTGTCACCCTAATATACACATCAATACATACATTCATACATACATAAATATACACATACATACACATGCATAGATACATACAAACATACATACATACCTACCTACCTACATACATACATACATACCTACCTACATACATACATACATACATACATACATACATACATACATACATACATACATACATACATACATACATACATACATACATACATACATACATACATACATACATACATACATACATACGTACATACGTACACACATACATACATGCACATACATATATATACACACACACATGCATACACATGCAAGTATTTAAATCATACATAAATACGTACACATTCTTATTGCATGATTTTATTGTCTGTCTGTCTGTCTGTCTGTCTGTCTGTCTGTCTGTCTGTCTGTCTGTCTGTCTGTCTGTCTGTCTGTCTGTCTGTCTGTCTGTATCTCTTTGACCTACTTACTTACTATGTGGCTATGTGACTCTTGGAAGTCTTCAGATAGAAATAGTTTGCTATTGTATGGCATAATGCAGCATAGCATAGTGTAGCATAGCATTGCTTAGCATAGTATAGCATATTGTAGTATAGCACAGAATAGTATAGCCTAACTTAGCATAGTACAGTATAGCATAGTATACATGTAGTATATGATTGTATCGTATTGTATTGTCCTGTAATACCTTGCATTTTTATAGCATCATATATGACTGTATTGTATTGGAACGAAGTGTTGTTCCAACTTCTACTTCGTTCACTGGAATGGTAACTTCCATCTTCCGGTTGGATTACAGGTCGTGTCCACGTCTTCCGGAGACCCTGGTCGGTCCGCTCGATGTCGACCTCGACAGCTGTACCTATGAAGAGGACCTCGGTCTACTAGACCAGCGTCAGAAAGTCGTCATCAACATCAGCGGACTGCAGTTCGAAACCCAGCTCGGGACCCTGTCCCGCTTTCCGGCTACGCTGCTCGGGAACGCCCGGAAGCGGGATCCCTACTTCGACCCAACCCGTAACGAGTATTTCTTCGATCGGAACAGGCCGAGCTTCGACGCCATCCTCTACTACTACCAGAGTGGCGGAAGACTTCGCCGGCCCTTCAACGTTCCCTTCGACGTATTCTCTGACGAGCTCAAGTTCTACGAGTTGGGCGAAGAGGCGATAGAGAAGTACCGCGAGGAAGAGGGCTTCGTCAAGGAGGAGATAAAGCCTCTGCCGATTAACAGGTACCTGAGGACAGTCTGGCTGTTTTTGGAGTACCCAGAGAGTTCCCTGGCCGCTCGGGCTCTGGCAGTGGTGTCCGTATCGGTAATCTGCCTCTCCGTCGTCGTTTTCTGCATCGAGACGTTACCGGAACTGAAGAACTATCGCAGCGGAAGTAACGGATCACGTGCCCCCGGTAACCGGACCTCCGACGAGGCAGAACCACCGGACGTCGAGGACACCGGACCGAGGTTCTCGGAACCGTTCTTCATCATCGAGACGGTCTGTATCGTCTGGTTCACATCCGAGTTGCTCGCACGGTTCGCGTCCTGCCCGAACCCGGTCCTCTTCTCGAAGAACCTGCTGAACCTCATCGACCTCGTTGCCATCCTGCCGTACTTCATCACCCTGGGTACGGCGTTCGTCGAGAGAACCCGCTCGTCCAACCAGGCGACGTCGCTGGCCATCCTGCGGATCATCCGACTCGTTCGCGTCTTCCGCATCTTCAAGCTGTCGCGCCACTCCAAGGGTCTTCAGATCCTCGGCCAGACGATCCGTGCGAGCATGCGTGAACTGGGTCTGCTCATCTTTTTCCTCTTCATCTGTGTCGTGCTCTTCTCCAGCGCTGTCTACTTCGTCGAGGTCGACACGGCCCACACTCACTTCCGCAGCATCCCCGACGCCTTCTGGTGGGCCGTCGTTACCATGACGACCGTCGGGTACGGGGACATGCGGCCCATCACCCCGTTGGGGAAGGTCGTTGGGTCGCTGTGCGCCATCGCAGGGGTGCTGACGATCGCGCTTCCGGTGCCGGTTGTAGTGTCGAACTTCAACTACTTCTACCATCGCGAGAACGGGACGGCCGAGATGGAGGAGTACGACCTGGCTGCAGAAACGGCGGGGAGGAACGCCCTGGAGTCCGGAGGTGCGGAGGGACCTGGAAAGAGAGACTGGGAAGTGGAATCGAAGGAGTCGGTGGAGGCGAATGCGATTAGTGGGTGCGTTGATCCGGAACAAATGTCAGAGTCCAGATTGTTAGGCGCGAAGGAACTCTCGAATAACCACCGGATTTGACTCTCTCTGTTTCTTTACCTGTCTCAGTCTCTGTCTCTCGTTATCTCTGTGTGTCTCTGTGTGTCCCTTTCTCTGTGTGTCTATCTGTCTTTCTGTCTCTCTCTTTCTCTGGCTCTCTCTTTCTGTCTCTCTACCTCTATCTTCCTCTCCCCTCTCTGTCTTTCCGTCTCTGTCACTTTCTGTGTCTGTCTGTCTGTCTGTATGTATGTCTGTCTGTCTGTCTGTCTCTGTCTGTCTGTCTGTCTCTGTCTCTGTCTCTGTCTCTGTCTCTGTCTCTGTCTCTGTCTCTGTCTCTGTCTCTCTCTCTCTGTGTCTGTCTGTCTGTCTGTCTGTCTGTCTGTCTGTCTGTCTGTCTGTCTGTCTGTCTGTCTGTCTGTCTGTCTGTCTGTCTGTCTGTCTGTCTCTCTCTCTCTCTCTCTCTCTCTCTCTCTCTCTCTCTCTCTCTCTCTCTCTCTCTCTCTTACACAGCTCATAAAGCCATTAAACCGGGCCACGCAAAGTTTATCACCCACTCCATAATACCAAGTTTAATGGATTCGATGTGAACAATATTGTGCTCTCTCTCTCTCTCTTGTTTACAAGATGAAATCGATATCCATCCTCCTCCTCCCAACAAACTAAGCTTTTAAAGCATATTGCTAAAGGAACTAGAACAATCCCGTCAGCAGGTTGCTTCCCAATACCAATAAAGGGTTGCTTATCAGAATCAATAAAGGGCTGGTTCTCAATATCAATAAAGAGCTGGTTATCGATATCGATAAAGGGCTGGTTCTCAATATCAATAAAGGGCTGGTTCTCGATATCAATAAAGGGCCGGTTCTCAATATCAATAAAGGGCTGGTTCTCAATATCAATAAAGGGCTGGTTCTCGATATCAATAAAGGGCTGGTTATCAATATCAATAAAGGGCTGGTTCTCGATATCAATAAAGGGCTGGTTCTCAATATCAATAAAGGGCTGGTTCTCAATATCAATAAAGGGCTGGTTCTCAATATCAATAAAGGGCTGGTTCTCAATATCAATAAAGGGCTGGTTCTCAATATCAATAAAGGGCTGCTTATCGATATCAACAGAGGGTTGCTTTCTCACAGACCCTCCCTCAACCAACCACTACTTGGCAGGTCCTTCTCTTCTTTTGAGCCATTATATTGGAGCAACCTGTTAGAAAGGCACGGTGGCCGAAATGACTGACCGCTCAGCATGTAACGCGGAGGGCACGTGTTCGATCCTCCACTTAGGTAAGGACCTTCAGCAAGTCCTTGGCGTACAACTGCTCTGCTCTGTCAATTTTCTGTCGTATGGTCGTGTGTGCACTTCTGAACTTTGGAAGAATGGCAATATCAAAATACAGTTGTATTGTATTGTACAAAGTACAGTTGTATTGTATCATAATTAGGGCTGGTACTGATTGTAAAAAATTAATCGATAATCTCCAAAATCTAACTTCGAACAATCGATTAAAGTCTGTTAATTTTGTATCTGTTACGTCAAGCGTTAAAACCTGTTAGAAATGTAGTCATTGAGTCAGTTATTACTTTCTTTCTACAAAAAACTTCCATCTATTCACATGCTAAAGTTCAAATTATGTTTGAACCACGATAAGCAAACTGTTTATTGCAATGAAGACAGCTAATTTTGTCGCCATCTTTGATTTTTCCATCAGAATTTACCTTTAATGCAGAATGATCGCTTAATTTTCCACTGAAACGTTTCAAATTATCATTGTTCGCCATATTGTTTACTTCCGAAACGTGTGCGACATCATGAAATAAGTTTTTAAAAAATTAATCGAAAAAGCCGAAATTAATCGATTAAAATTGTTAACGATTAATCGATTAATTAATCGTTAAAATCCGCAGCCCCGATTATAATTATTATTGTATACAGGATGTCACAACGTAACATCTATCATCCAAAAGCGAGTTGAAGAAGTCTTTATTACCTGGTCTCTTAAATCGGCCGAGCGGGTTCAGTAGGGTCCACAATTTATCATCAATTTAACTCTCAAATCTTTCAGAACTATTGTAGGTCGTCAGATTGCCTTTCCATTGCCTCAGCTTGAGGGATTAGTCTTGTAGCATGAAATCTTCTGCTGCCGCGAGGACCTGGGTTCTATAGAAGACAATCATGAACCAGTTCGCTCTGCTGCGTCCTTCTTGTCTTTCCAGCCTCAACCCAAGACGTTTTTCTCTCATTTTGTTCATCCTCCTTACACTTACTCTCTATATCATCGGACCTAACACTTTGAATAGACGGGATAGCGAATTTGTCTTACAGCGCCATCGATAGTAGTAGTAGTAGTAGTAGTAATATCAGTAGTAGTAGTAGTAGTAGTAGTAGTAGTAGTAGTAGTAGTAGTAGTAGTAGTAGTAGTAGTAGTAGTAGTAGTAGTAGTAGTAGTAGTAGTAGTAGTAGTAGTAGTAGTAGTAGTAGTAGTTGTAGTAGTAGTAGTAGTAGTAGTAGTAGTAGTAGTAGTAGTAGTAGTAGTAGTAGTAGTAGTAGTAGTAGTAGTAGTAGTAGTAGTAGTAGTAGTAGTAGTAGTAGTAGTAGTAGTAACTACATTTCTCTACCAGCGCTAATCTGTTGCCCTCCAACGCTTCAACGCAATCGTTTTCACAGCACTTTCGGCTCTCAGTACGACATCAGTGAACACTAGCCATCCCAGAATAATGCTATCCCTAATATTTGAAATCCTGGTAAATAATAATAATAATAATAATAATATTTGGTTGTACATACACAAGTCTACTAACTGCGCAAAAGTAGCTCCTAGCTAATGCCAGATTAATAAATTACGTGAAGTAACGGGTTATTATTCATACATCAACGTCACAATGACGTCACAATATTGTGACGTCACAATAAGGCGCCCTATCCTTTGTCCGTTGCAGGAATAGCGTTGACGAGTAATAGGAAAAAGTTTGAAAATCGACGATTTTGACAAAGCGCATTCTGATTTCCTATCACTAAATGGACAAATCGTTTGTCTAAGGAAAACGTGAAAACGAAAGAAAGTTTTGTCTAGGAAACAAGATTAAACTTTGCATCGTCGCACATTAAAACGATCTACCAAGCCAGTAACAACGACGGACAGTGTATGTATAATCAAAATTATTATTATTATTACTATAAATACGGTACTTGTCGGTTTCACGACCACCAAATTAGTGTCGGTTTCACGACCACCAAATTCTCATCGTTCATCCCGCTTCTAGTTTAATTAACATTTTAATCATTCATCCCGCTTCCAGTTTAATTTACATTTTAATCGTTCGTTCCGCTTCCATTTATTTATATTTTAATCGTCATCCCGCAGCTAGTTTAATTTACATTTTAATCGTAATCCCGTATCTAGTTTAAATTTACATTTTAATCGTTCATCCCGCTTCCAGTTTAGTTAACATTTTAATCGTTCATCCCGCTTCCAGTTTAAATTAACATTTTAATCGTTCATCCCGCTTCTAGTTTAATAACGTGAAATATAAAGTTAAATTTCATGTTGTGGTGTTTTCTTTCGGTGTGTTTGGTGGTCGTGAAACCGACAAGTACCATAAATACTACTACAATTACTCCTTAGCGTTTCACTTTGCTTTCTTCTTTGTCTTATTTACTTACCTTTCTCTTCGCATTTTTCTTTGCCTTCTTCTTCTTTGCCTTTTTACTTACCTTGCTTTACTGCAGACTAGGCTACTAACACTGATTTCATTCGTTCTTTCGTTTTTTGTTTGTTCATTCATTCATTCATTCATACTTCCTTTATTGATCGCAAATGTGTGTGTATAAAGGTATGCAGGCCTCTGTGTGCATTTGTGTATAATTGATTTATGTATGTATGTATCGAAATATTCCATATAACGCCTTCTTGTGCTTCTCAAATGCTCTGTATCCACGACTTTGTAATTCAACTCAAAAAGTACCTCTTAGCCTATACAGTAATGCTTTCTCATCCTCAACGAAACCTTATCAACTGCTCTACCTCCTCTCCCTGGTCTCTCTGGCAACCGGTCTGGGACCTCCACTGGACAGCGATCTCTGGACAACCCCTCTGATACGACGCAGCGCTCGTAAATTAGCTGGTGCTCTGCGCTTAATTTTAGAGTAGCGCTGTAGAAGTTTGACGTTTAAGATTACGATTTGCAATTCTTGGCCAAGCAAATGCTTCTAGATTTCTGCTTCCCCTATAACTTGGTGTGGCATGCAAGAAAATCATTGTGAAACGTTTTTTAGACGCTCACAACCTGACCTCTTGCGAGCGAAAGTTTAAAATCACATCCATTGTTTTTTCTCGCACGTAACTGTAGTTACGAAGCTAAAATAATATCATCGCCATATATTTGTTACTAACGTTGATGAATGTTAGTATTAAAAATACAATCTCGAAATTGAGTTTTCTTGTGTGGTACTTGCTGTTCGAAAATCTGACCTATTATTGTTATTTTTTCAGCTTTATACCGGTGTTCAACTGCAGACCAACACAATCCCGATATTTAATTTCCGAGTCGATTTTTGCAATTCCCACGTGATGTTCACTAATATTACCTTTCCATTCAACAGAGTTAGAAGAATTTTTAAGGAAATAATTCGAGCCAGCCACGAAATCGCTATTCACCAATTTTTAGCTCCTGCTTTTCCTCTGACATCTAGCGATCAGATTTTTTAATGCATTTAATGTGTTCTGAACGGCGCTCTTCAAACATTTCGCATTAGGACTGAAAGGTCATCACTGAAAAAAAACCGTAATGAAAGACAACTTAATCCTTTAACTTATTATCGTAAATAAAAACTTAATATTTGTACTAGAATTCCATACTCAACAGTAGACAACTTAAAACCTCAGCTTAAATTTAACGATGCAACATTTCTGTTTCTAATGATGACAGTAGGCTTAGGCCTATTTAACGATGTGAACATAAGAAAGATCCTTTGGTTTTTCTCGCTCATAACTCCACCTACGAAGCTAAAATAACACCATCGCCATATTTGTTACTAACATTGACGAATGTTAGTGTTAAAAATAAATAATCGAAAATTCGTAGTTTTATTGGCTGTTCGCAAAATCTGACCTATTATTGTTGTTTATTCAGCTTAATACCGGTGTTCAACTGCAGACCAACACAATCCCGATATTTAATTCCCGAGTCGACTTTTTTCAAATCGCACGTGATGTTCACTAATATTACCTTTCCATTCAACAGAGTTAGAAGAATTTTTAAGGAAATTATTCGAGCCAGCCACGAAATCGCTATTCACCAATTTTTGCTCTTGCTTTTCCACTGACATCTAGCGATCAGATTTAATTTGTTTTGAACAGTGCCCTTAGCGTAATGAAAGACAACTTAATCCTTTAACTTATTATCGTAAATAAAAACTTAATATTTGTACTAGAATTCCATACTCAACAGTAGACAACTTAAAACCTTAGTTTAAATTTAACGATGCAACATTTCTGTTTCTAATTGTATTGTATTGTATTTGGATATTTATAAAGCGCTTCTAGCGGGAGGGCCATTCAGAAGCGCTCCCAGTGCGAGAGACCCCGAGAGAAAAAGCAAGTTTTAAGAAAGGTAAAAGAGGAAGAGACGTTACCTGAGAGAATAGAAGAACGAACGAACGGAGGAAGCTCATTCCAAAGAGCAGGGCCAATGGAGGCAAAAGACCTAGATTGAGCCAGAGAAGTCCTGACCCGGGGAACGAGGAGGTCAAAACGGTCAGATGAACGAAGAGGACGACGAGAAGCAGCAGAGTGAGGGCGATGAATTAAGTCACATAAATATTTTGGAGCGAAACCAAGTTGAGCCTTAGAGACAAGGATGAGGACCTTAAATTGGATGCGGGTAGAAAGCGGGAGCCAGTGTAGTTCTTCTGCCATAAAGGTGGTTAGGCCTATATGAGAGAATCGAGGAAGACGGGCAATTAATCTAGCAGCAGCATTGAGAACGGACTGAAGAGGAGCAAGACGGACTTTAGGAAGACCAATGAGGAGGGAATTGCAGTAGTCAAGTCTAGAGCAGACAAATGCATGGACAATTGAAGTGAAAATTTGATATGAGAGAGAGCGACGGATAGCTCTAAGGCGCCATAGGTGAAAATAGGAAGTGCGAGTGAGTTTGGAAATGTGTTCAGTAAAGGTGAGAGAAATGTCAAGGGTCACTCCTAGATCACGAACGCTAGACGAGAAAGTGAAAAGCGGAAACCTTTGAGACAGCACAGCAAAGTCGAGTTTTGATGACAATAGGCTTAGGCCTATTTAACGATGTGAACATAAGAAAGATCCTTTGGTTTTTCTCGCTCATAACTCCACCTACGAAGCTATAATAACATCGTCGCCATATTTTTTTTACTAACATTGACGAATGTTAGTGTTAAAAATTAAGACTCGTTGGTTCGTCTACGAGAAAGAGTGACATTTACTTGCGGTTCTAAAATCTGAGTTGTTATTGTTACTTTTTCAGCTTTATACCGGTGTTCAACCGCAGACCAACACAATCCCGATATTTAATTCCTGAGTCGATTTTTTCAATTCCCATGTATCGTTCCCTAATTTTACATTTCCACTGAACAGAGCTAGAAGCATTTTTAAAGAAATAATTCGAGTCACCAACGAAATCGCTATTCACCAATTTGTTGCTCTTGCTTTTCCTCTGACATCTAGCGATCAGATTTAGGACTGCAAGTTCATCATGGAAAAGAAATTATTTCAGAACCGTAATGAAAAACAATTGAATCCTTTAACATATTATCGTAAAAAAAGTTTCAACTATGTACTGGAATTGCAAACTCAACAACAGACATCTAACAGCCTTAGCTTAAACTCAGCGTTGCAAACTTCCCGTTTCTAATGATGATAATAATACGTTTATTAACGATGTCGTCATAACAAAGATGATTTGCGTCATTACAAAGAGCAGCAGTCTGTCTGTCTGCCTGTCTGTCTGGTCTCTCTGGTAACCGGACTCGGACTTCCACTGGACATCGATCTCTGGACAACCCCTCGGATATGTCGCAGCGCTCGTGAACAAACTGGCGCCGTGCGCTTAGCTTCAGAGTTGGGCTTTAGAAATTTGGAGTTTACGATTACGACTTCTTTCTGTCTGTCTGTCTGTCTGTCTGTCTTTCTGTCTGTCTGTCTGTCTGTCTGTCTGTCTGTCTGTCTTTGTCTCTGTCTCCATATCTGTAAGGCGGTCTGTCTGTGTATCTCTGTTTAACTCTCTGCGTGTCTGGTTAGCTGGGGTTCTGTCTGTCTGTCTGTCTGTCTGTCTGTCTGTCTATCTGTCTTTGTCTCCATATCTGTAAGGCGGTCTGTCTGTGTATCTCTGTTTAACTCTCTGCGTGTCTGGTTAGCTGGGGTTCTGTCTGTCTGTCTGTCTGTCTGTCTGTCTGTCTGTCTGTCTGTCTGTCTGTCTTTGTCTCCATATCTGTAAGGCGGTCTGTCTGTGTATCTCTGTTTAACTCTCTGCGTGTCTGGTTAGCTGGGGTTCTGTCTGACTGTCTGTCTGTCTGTCTGTCTGTCTGTCTGTCTTTCTATCTATATTAAACTTATATAGCGCCCTTTCAAGAAATCTACTCGGCGGCGCTCCCGACTAAGGCCCGGTCAAAAAGTAAGGTCTTACGAAGGCCACGGAAAGCATCTGAAAGTCCCTTTGTTCTGAACGGCGCTAGGACGCAGCGCTCGTGAATCAGCTGGTTCCCTCCGCATACCTTTAGAGTAGTCCTCTAGAAATTTGGAGTTTACTTGGAGTTTAATTTGGAGTTTGCAAACGCTTCTGGAATGTCCAGAGGAATTTATGGAACGTGACTGATGCTAACCATTCCAGGCCCCAGCACGACCCAGGCGGGCGGGCGAACGACCATTCGCAGGGAGGCCAGCATAGGTCTGCGGTCAGACAGACAGACTTGCCCAACGCCGGCAATATCACACGGCGCCCAAATTGACCCGGCCGAGCAACACTGGGCACTCGGCTGACAGTGATAGACGTACAGACGCACAGCCAGACAGACATACGGGCGGTCAGACAGACAGATAGACGGAGTCAGTGAAGGAGGGAGGGAGGGAGGGAGGGACAGAGCTAGGGCTGGAGGGAAGGAGGGAGGGTGAGGGATGGAGGGAGGGAGGGAGGCAAGGAATTAGGGAGGGAAGCAGATATATACGTACAGACGAACAGCCAGACAGACAGACGGACGGACGGTGTCTCTGTCTCACTCCCTAGATAGAGACAACAGAGATAACATCAAGTACTCATCAAACCGTCATATATAACAGGTAAATATTCCTGTATATATATATATATATATATGTGTGTATATATAGATATATCTTCATCTTCTTCCTCTTCCTGTTCCTGTTCTTGTAGTTCTTGTTCTTCTTGTTCTATTTCTTGTTCTTCTTCTGCGTTTTGTTCTTCTTCTTGTTCTTCTTGTTCTACTTCTTGTTCTTTTTCTCCTCCTTCTCTTCTTCTTCTTCCTCCTCCTCCTCCTCCTTCTTGTTCTTCTTGTTCTTCTTGTTCTACTTCTTGTTCTACTTCTTGTTCTCCTTCTCCTTCTCCTACTTCTTCTTCTTCTTCTTCTTCTTCTTCTTCTTCTTCTTCTTCTTCTTCTTCTTCTTCGTCTTCTTCTTCTTCTTCTACTCCTCCTCCCCCTCCTCCCCCTACTCCTCCTCCTCCTGCTCCTCCTGCTCCTCCTGCTCCTTCTTCTTCTTCTTCTTCTTCTTCTTCTTCTTCTTCTTCTTCTTCTTCTTCTTCTACTCCTCCTCCCCTCATCCCCCTACTCCTCCTCCTCCTGCTCCTCCTGCTCCTCCTGCTCCTCCTGCTCCTTCTTCTTCTTCTTCTTCTTCTTCTTCTTCTTCTTCTTCTACTCCTCCTCCCCCCTCCTCCCGTTACTCCTCCTGCTCCTGCTCCTCCTGCTCCTCCTGCTCCTCCTGCTCCTTCTTCTTCTTATTCTCCTTCTCCTTCTCCTTCTCCTTCTCCTTCTCCTTCTCCTTCTCCTTCTCCTTCTCCTTCTCCTTCTCCTTCTCCTTCTCCTTCTCCTTCTCCTTCTCCTTCTCCTCCTCCTCCTCCTCCTCCTCCTCCTCCTCCTCCTCCTCCTCCTCCTCCTCCTCCTCCTCCTTCTTCTTCTTCTTCTTCTTCTTCTTCTTCTTCTTCTTCTTCTTCTTCTTCTTCTTCTTCTTCTTCTTCTTCTTCTTCTTCTTCTTCTTCTTCTTCTTCTTCTGCTACTCATCCACCGTCATATATGACGTTTACCTGTACTTATATATATGCATGCATGTATCTTGTATTTATGCATGTACGTACGTATGCATGAATGTATGTAGGTACGCATGCCTGTAGTTATGTATGTACTGTATGCTGTCTGCATGCACGTATGTAGTTATGTGTGTATTTATGTAGGAATGTATGTAGCGTAAGAGAGGAATGGGGTCATTGGAAGTGGAAACCTGCCGAAGGGCAGAGAACTTAAAGAAGAAGTAGGTAGTGTAGTTATGTATGTACGTACGTATGTATGTATGTATGTATGTATGTATGTATGTATGTATGTATGTATGTATGTATGTATGTATGTATGTATGTATGTATGTATGTATGTATGTAAGTATGTATGTATGTATGTATGCATGTAGGATGCATTGTTGGAATATTTTCACAACTTAATTCCATTCCTAGGAAAATCATTGTTAAACGTTTCTTAGACGTTCACGACCTGACATTAGGCGAGCGAGCGTTTAAATCCACATCCTTTGTTTCTCTTTTCTAGCTCACGACTCGACTTACGAAGCGAAATTAATATAATATCTTCGCCATATTTTTTACTAACATTGACGAATTTTAGTGTCAAAAATTTTCGTATATATTTGTTTCTTTTTTTTTTTTTAAATCATGCCTAATATCATTATTTTCCCGCTTTATAGCGGTGTTCAACTGCAGGCCATCAAAATCCTTATTCCTTTAATGCCAGAGTCTTTTCAATTCGCTTTTTCAATTCAAATGTAGTTCCCTAATTTCCCTTTTCCAATCAACAGAGTTAGATGCATTTTTTAAAGAAATAATTACGTAAAGCGTAGATCGAGCCACACACGAAATCTCTATTTACCAATTTCGCTGCTCTTCCGTGACATCTAGCGAATGAATTTTTCAAATACATTTCATATGTGTTGAAACCTTTCGCATTAGGACTGAGAACTCTGCCTCCTTTCTCAGGTCTCTCTAGCAACCGGACTCGGACCACCCCTCTGACAAGCTGGTGCCGTGCGCTTAACTTCAGCATAGGGCTTTAGAAATTTGGCAACAGGAACAGAAGTATCAAAACAATGGCTACGTGTAACAAGATATCGCTTTACAAATTAAATGACTGTGTGTATCATGGCACAAAGACAAGATCATCAACTATAAGGAATATGAATTTGGTCAGGAAGACGATGCATTCATAGTATCAAGATAAAGACCACAAACATTGTAATCAGCTACGTTCACTCTTTATCTTCTTCATTAACACATGAGTTGCTACCAATGAAAGTGCCATTTCTGAGAATAGTTTGTTTAATAAAACATTTAGGCGTACATATACTTAGCAGCTTATCTCTTACATCTAATCTTTTAAGAACTGCTAGCAACACGCTCGTAGCATTGACGACACCAATTCGTGCTGCCGATCAAGTTTCGCAAAGAAACCCACAAAAATAAAATGAAGTAGGCCTATAATATTATAATTACAAGATGTCCACTTCCATTTCGCACCAAGGCAACCAATTTACCGCTAAATCATGCAAAACATGAAAAATGCAACAACAACAATTAAGCATATCAAACTGGCATCTGCGGCGCGCCGACAGATAAAAATCGGCGGCGGCGGCGCCCACGAAATGTCGACGGCGTCGGCGCGGCGCGGCCGGCGCAGGGCTCTAGTAACAATAGCCTACACTCAACTTGCTGTCATTGACAGTCGGTTATGGGTCACGAGTTTAATTATCTAATAATTCTAGTTAATGATCTTATGTTTTGATTGCAGGTTTATAACGCTTACGCCTCCGGGGGGCGTTAGCTATAGTCTGTTTTTGTTGTATTCGGTGTTCTTTTGTATTTGTGTATTTTTTCCGTTTTGTGTTTTTCCAGTCTTTGTGTTTCTGCTCTGAGCGAAATAAAGTATATATATATATATATATATATATATATATATATATATATATATATATATATATATATATATATATATATATATATATATACACTGTGAACGGAAAAAAACCAGACCTCTCTTATTACTACGATAATTTTTGTAATAATTTGCATGTTTTAATAAAACGTGGTGGAACTTCAGTTTAAAGGATGTGAATCATATAACTATTATTTTTCAGTTATAATGTGTGTTCAAAGTGTCCTCCTTTGGCCTCAGCACACGCACAAGGACGCGCTCGCCGCTGAATCGATTACAGCTTGATCAAATTCATCCCATGCCCGAGTTATAAATGACGTCACAGTCACGTCAATTTTTAACTGCTTTAGCGCATTATTATCTGAGATTATAGTTTGGAATAAAATAGTTTTAGACTCAATAACATTTTCAATATTTGGTGTTTATTTCCCTATTTATTGTAGAGGTCTGGTTTTTTTCCGTTCACAGTGTATATATATATATATATATATATATATATATATATATATATATATATATATATATATATATATATATATATATATATATATATATATATATATATATATATATATATATATATATATATATATATATATATATATATATATATATATATATATATATATATATATATATATACTTTATAATTTCGCATCAGGACTTTTAAAAAATGTATATATATACATATATACATATATACATATAATTTATATATATAATGTTGAGCAATTCCAGTACCATTACGAGTGTAATCATAGCTGTATTTTTGAGATTTCTACAGGCCTACCCAAAAACGGAAGTCGCGAGAGCCGACTTATTCACAGGCGCTTAGTCAAAGCAAAATCGATAGGCGGGGAGGTGCAACCGGTTCCAGGTCTAGTAAGTTCGAGCGTTGTCTTTCATTACAGCTACTTGGATTATTGTTAACTTCCGGTGACGATTTTTGAAGTCCTGATACGAAATTTGTGAAGCGCTGACGTGGCTCAGAGTAAATTAAATGCATTTGAAAATCCGTTCGCTAGATGACAGACGACAAGGAAAAGTAAGAATTGGCGAATATCGATTTTGTGTGTCGCTCGAACTACGTTTTAACGATTTATTTCTTTAAAAATCTTCCAAATCTGTTGAAGGGAAATGGTAATTTAGGGAACCGCAAGATGGAAATTGAAAAATACGACTCTTGAATTAAAGATAAGGATTATCTTGGTCTCCAGTTGAACACCGGTATAAAGCGGTAACTATAATAATATTTATGATTTTTGAACAGCAAGCCTAATTTCGACAATTTCCAACGTTTTATTTCAATTTTTAACACTAGCATTCGTCAATGCTAGTCAGATAAACGCATTAATTATTATCATTATTTGTATCGCTAACATTTGTCAGCGTTGGCTTAAATCTAAGTTTAACCTAAGGCTGTAGGCCTATATGTAGAGTACGTAATTCGGCGAGAAGGTGCAATCGGTTCCAGGTCTGATAAGTTAGAGCATTAAGTTATCAGTGATTACATCTACTTGGATAATTGTTAACTTTCGGTGCTGATTTTTAAAGTACTACTGCGAAATGTGTGAAGCGCTATCGCTGCACAGAACAAATTAAATGCATTTGTAAAATCTGATCGGCAGATGTCAGTGGAAAAGCAAGATAAAACACTGGTGAATGGCGATTTCGAGCGTGGCTCGAACTACAGTTCAATGAATTTTTTCTTTAAAAATTCTTCTAACTCTCTTGAAGTGAAATAAAAATTTGGGGAACTACATGTTGGAAATTAAAAGAACGACTCGGGAATTAATGATAACGATTATGTTAGTTTACAGTTGAACACCGGTATAAAGCCGAAAAAAATACAATATAAATCATAATATGTAAGTTTTTGTTAACATACTACAACAAAATTTGGGAAGAAAGTGACCTACCAGACGACTAGCACCATGCCACCATTACTAAAACCGACCAAAAATGCATCATTGCCAGAGTCATATCGACCAATCTCATTAACATCCACAATTTGCAAAGTCATGGAAAAGATGGTTACCAATCGTCTGCAGTGGTTTCTAGAGAGGAATAATCTACTTAGTAAAAATCAAACTGGCTTCAGAGAAAACAAAAGTACTGTCCATCACATTCTCCGATTACATGACTACATCTTAAAAAAGTTTAAAAAAATAAGGAAAGCGTGCTAGCTGTCTTCATTGACTTCGAAAGAGCATACGACATGCTACACGTACCCACACTCCTCTGTAAATTACAGAATATAGCAATAACGGGTCACACCTTTAACTGGATTAAAAGTTTTCTGTCTAATCGAACATTCCAAGTGAAAGTCGGAGCCGAACTATCCGATAAATACATTCAGGAAAACGGAACACCACAAGGTTCCATTATTTCGCCGGTACTATTTTTACTAATGATAAACGATATTCCCCCAGGCCTGCACGGAGTTGATATGACACTATTTGCTGATGATAGTGCCATATATGTCGGCCACCGAAACATTAAAACTATAGAAGACAACATACAATCGTCACTAAACGCAATCCATGAGTGGTGTGCCAAAAACGGCTTCAAAATCTCAATAAATAAAACCACGGCAGTTCTCTTTTCATATGCACGCTCTAAACCGAAAATCGACCTCAAGCTTGGCAAGAAGTCCATAAAACTTGAGAAGACGGCTAAATTCCTGGGAGTGGTTTTCGACAACAAGTTAACATGGAATGCACACATAAATTATATCGTTGAAAAGTGCAAACGACGACTCAATCTAATGAGAGCTGTGTCAGGGTACACGTGGGGAGCGTCCAAGAGGACATTAATGACTATCTATAGGACATTAATTCGACCGATATTGGAGTATGGTGATATAGCCTTTTCAACAGCAAACAAGACTTCACTGGCAAAACTTACATCCATTCAAACTGAAGCACTGAGGCTATGCTGCGGAGCTGCCAAAGGAACCCCTGCATCTGCTTTACAAAATGAGTGTGGGGAAATACCGCTGCATTTAAGATACCTGCAGAACGCGCTGAAATTCAGCACAAAAATCAAAGGCAGTGAACCCAGCCGAATTAGTAACACACTACAGCCACACTGGACGAATGAATATAAGACTAGACATAGCAAGTTTCAGTCCATCTATACACGAACCTCTGAGTGCCTATCATCATTAAACATGCCTTTCAAAGGTCCATCCTTTCCTCATACTCCACCCTGGTTAAATAAACCCATAAAGGTTAACACCAGCCTTCGAAAGTCAGAAAGCAAAAAGGTAGACCATCCCGATGGTATAAAACAATTAGTGATGGAGACAATACAAGAATACCAGCACCACACATGTATATACACAGATGGGTCAAAAGCGGGCAATGTATACCTGCTGCATCCTTTGTCATACCCAGCGAGCATGTATATGGCACAATGAGACTATGCGATTATTCGAGTGTGTATGCTGCGGAATTGACGGCGATAAAGGAAGCTCTACACTGTCTACAGTCAGTGATGGGCACTAAACTATTTTTTTTAGTTAAACTAAAACTATTTTCCAACTAAAATAAAATAGTTTAACTAAAGTTGGCAACTGATTTTGGAAATATATAACTAAACTAAAAAAAAGTAGTTAAACTTTTTCCAACTTTTTTCCAACTGTTTACGACAAACATTTTCACAATTACAGAGGTTAAGTGAACTGTAATAATGCAGAGCGTCAATGACAACTTCACCTTCAAACTGCAATGTGTACTGTTCTAGCATACAGACTACAGTTACAGACGTAGGCCTACTGTAAGTAGTGTGTGAATTTGAAAACACAGGCTGTTACTGCTAAAACCATGCAGTGTTAAAATGTTTTTTGTTGTTGACATTGTTCAATATTCATTGTGGAAAAATAGTTGCATATTGCTAATTTTTTTAGTTAAACTTTTTAGTTAGCAACTAAATTTTTTTAGTTAAACTATGGTTTTAACTAAACTATTTTATTTTAGTTAAACTTCATCCTTAACTAAAAATTTTGAGTTAAACTAAAAGTTAGCAACTTTTTAGTTAACTATTGCCCATCACTGTCTACAGTGGATCGCTGAAAATGACAGTGAAAAGCGCCACTTTGTAATATTTTCTGATTCATTAAGCGTAGTAACATCCCTCAAAAGATCCATATCAAAATCCAGACCCACATTGCTTGATGAAACCATTGGAGTGTATAATGGCATTGCATTGAATACGGTCGAGGTAGTCTGGATACCTAGTCATCTGGATATCGAAGGCAATGAAATAGCTGATAGGCTAGCTAAGGAATCTCTTACCAGTACTCAAATAAACTCCACTAAATACCTAGAACTGTCCGAAGTTTACTTAATGATAGACTCTTATGTAATTAACAAATGGCAAACGGAATACACAAATGACCAGAGGGGACAATTCTACAAGGCTCTATATCCCACTGTTAACACTAACATTAAGTACATAGACTACAATCGGAGAAAAGAAGTGCAATTAACGAGATTGAGATTGGGACATGTAAATTTAAATAACAGATTGTACAATCTCAAAATACATCCAACTGGCCTATGTGACATGTGCAACGTGCAGGAAACAACATCACACCTGCTACTACATTGTCAGAAAGAACACATTGCACAGACACTTCGTGAGAAGTGTGCCTCTAAGCATTTGGATGTGAATTTGAAAAATATTTTATGTAACACTGATTTGCAAAATGTGCTATATGGCGTGATTGCATGCATCTATAAAGACCGCATCCTGTAGTATAGTACTTCATCTCAATACCCAACAACTATACTTGTACACATTAGGTCACTTGAGGTCAAACGTACCCTCAAGTGCACCAGACCAAAGACCAAGCATCAACACAGGGCCACAACATACAACAGGCGGCAGGCACAGCCGAGGACTCCGGCTCAGCTCCTTCGTTCTGACCGGCTGGGTCATGACCTGGGAAATCTCACACTGCCTCTCGGCTGACGTCGGTAGACAACCTCGGCTGGAGCTACGAGTCAGAAAACCTGTTGACTGATGAGAATGACCCGCTTAAAGAACTCTCGGGCAGTATATTAACATTCTCAACATATAAACGAATAAACATGCCCCTGTACATACGAACGTACGTACATACATACATACATACATACATACATACACACATACACACATACATACATACATACATACATACATACATACATACATACATACATACATACATACATACATACATACATACATACATACATACATACAAAACACTATTAGGGCCTATTACAGGCTACGCTAAGAAATTCAATAGCCTATAGCGCTAGAACACTCATTCGATTATTACATTTGAACGACCTTATGTTGTAAAATGGCATTATGCTGACTATAGATTGTGTAAATAGCGCACAAATGAAAATCGTGTTTAAAGTTGTACAGAGGCAGAGTCACGCGCTTGTTTGGGGACGTGGGAGAAATTCGGTTAGAGATATGGGAAGAGTTAGGGAGCGTGACACTGTCTGAAAGTAATAAATCGCTGTAAATAATCTTAACCGCTGCTGTATAAGCCACATATTAATAGATATGCAACCTTCTCGGACTCGGACTCCACAGGACATCGATCTCACGCCCAGTAATACGGCGCAGCGGTTGTGAACAAACTGGGGCCGTGCGCTTAGCTTCAGAGTTGGGCTTTTGAAATTTGGAGCTTACGATTACGATTCCTACTAGCTAGTAGCTATCTATCTATCTATCTATCTATCTATCTATCTATCTATCTATCTATCTATCTATCTATCTATCTATCTATCTATCTATCTATCTATCTATCTATCTATATTAAACTTATATAGCGCCCCTTCAAGAAATCTACTCGGCGGCGCTCCCGACCCAGGCCCGGTCAAAAAGAAAGGTCTTAGGAAGGCCACAGAAAACATCTGTGAAGTCCCTTAGTTCTGAACGGCGCTAGGACGCAGCGCTCGTGAATAAGCTGGTTCCCTGCGCTTAACTTTAGAGCAGCCCTCTGGAAATTTGGAGTTTACTTTTTCGATAACGAAAATAACGTATAGAGAAATTATTCTTTGGAGTTGAGAAAGATTTAGATTAGGACTAACGAGGGTTTACAAGAGTATCACGTGGTCTGTATGTAGGTAGGTAAGTATCTGTGCATGTATGCTGCAGGTAAACTTAAGTACTTACATATATAAGCATGTATGTCTCTATAATAGTTCCACAGCTCTGTGTGTCTGCAATGTACAGAGGAATTTATGGAATGTGCCTGATACTAACCATGCCAGGTCTTAGCACGACGTCGTCGGCCTGTCCAGTTTTATGCCCAGGCCCAGTAATACTCCTTAAGGCGGACGAACACTCGCAGGGAAGCCGGCATAGTGCTGTGGTCAAACAGACAGACTTGCCTAACACCGGCAATATTACACGGCGCCCCCCAGTTGGCCCGGCGAGCAACACTAGGCACTCGGCTGACAGTGATAGACGTACAGACTCACAGCCAGACAGACAGACAGACGGACGGACGGTGTCTGTCTCACTACTCAGAGAGAGACAATAGAGACAACATCAAGTAGTCAACAAACCGTCATATATGACGGGCAAATATTCAAGCATATATATATATTTTCACTCATTCATTCATCTTCATCTTCTTCATATTCACCTTCTTCTTCTCCCTCTTCCTCTTCCTGTTCCTATTCTTCTTCTTGTTCTTCTTGTGCGTCTTGTTCTTGTTCTTGTTCTTGTTCTTCTTGTTCTTGTTCTTGTTCTTGTTCTTCTTGTTCTTCTTGTTCTTCTTGTTCTTCTTGTTCTTGTTCTTGTTCTTGTTCTTCTTCTTCTTCTTCTTCTTCTTCTTCTTCTTCTTCTTCTTCTTCTTCTTCTTCTTCTTCTTCTTCTTCTTCTTCTTCTTCTTCTTCTTCTTCTACTAATCAAACCGTCATATATGACGGGCAAATATTCTACTACTTCTATATGCATGCATGCATCTGTGTATGTGTGCATGTATGTTGTATTTATGCATGTACGTGTGCATATGTCCATATGTGCATATGTGTATGTATACAAGTATGTATTTATGTATGTATGTATGTATATAGTTGTGTATGTATGCATCCATGCTGTTGCTTGTATAATTGTATACAGTTATGTAAAGTTGTCAAATTTGCTAAACGGAAATTATGATGATTTTATGATGTATGTATGTACGTATGTATATATGTAAATATGAATGTACGCATGTTTTTATGTACGACAGCATGTACGTACGTACGTACGTACGTATGTATGTATGTGTGTACGTATTGTATGTATGTATGTACGTAGCTATGTTTGTATGTATGCATGTATGTGTGTATGTATAGTTATGTGTATATCTATGTATGTATGCATGTAGGCCTATGATGCATTGTTGGAATATTTTCACAACTTAATTCCAGCCGTAAGGAAATCATTATTAAACGTTTATTAGACATTCATAACCTGTATCTAGCGAGCGAGCGAGCGTTTAAATCCGCGTCCTTTGTTTATTTTTTCTAGCTAATAACTTACGAAGCTAAATTAATATAATACCTTCGCCATTTTTTTTGCTAACATTGACGAATGTTAGTGTCAAAATTTTTTTCTTTTTTCGTTTGTACGGTGTACATGTAGGCTTGCAGTTCAAAAATCATGCATATCATTATTTTACCGCTTTATACCGGTGTTCAACTGCAGAACAACATAATCCGTATTCCTTTAATTCCAGGGTCTTCTTTTTTTAGTTCGCTTTTCAAATGAATTGTAGTTCCCTAATTTTCCTTTTCCACTCAAAACAATCAGATGAATTTTTACAGAAATAATTCGGTAAAGCGTAGATCGAGCCACACACGAAATCGCTATTTACCAATTTTGATGCTTATTCCGTGACATCTAGCGAATGAATTTTTCAAATAAACTTACATTTAATTTGTTTTGAAACCTTTCGCACTTAATAATAATAATAATAATAATAATAATCTTTTTTTAAATAAAGCGCCTGCAAACGCACTGCGCTGTACAGTGAACATACATATAGTAGAAACGGCAGCCACGCAGGGCGCCTTGCATACATGTATTAAGTAGAAGCACATGATAACAGTTTTACAGGAGTCGAATATAACTGCTTATGCGGCAGCCAACATACGGCGCCAAATCACGGCCTACTATTCATTTAACCACCGCCGCCGCCTAGCGAGTGGGAGGCAGAATTAACCTTAAATTAACGGATGTCTACCGGGTTCGATCTTGGTACCTTCAGCTCTTCACGCCAGTGTGTTATCCATTACTCTACGGGCTGAGAACTCGTCCCTGAAAATAATCAATTAGGAAATCCACGAATCCATAATGAAAGATAACTTAATCCAATCGTAAATCCAATCGTCTTTGTACTGGATTTCCATACTAAACATTAGACAACCTTAGCTTATACACAGCGATTCAAATTTCCTGTTTCTAATGTTAGGCCTAATAATAAGTTTATTTAACGATGAAATGATTTGCGGCATAACAAAGAGCAGCCGCTCTGCCGCCTTTCTCGGGTCTCTCTGGCAACCGGACTCGGACCGCCTCTGTAGGCCTATACCGATCTCTGGACAATCCCTCTGACAATCTGGTGCCGTGCGCTTAACTTCAGAGTAGGGCTTTAGAAATTTGGAGTTCACGATTACGATAACTGTTAGCGTAATTCCAACCGTAAGGAAAAGCTATCCGCAGCTTCTCAAATCTTCCAAACGGCTTCCCTATCAAAGCCTTTGTGAAAACAGTCCTACTTGATATTGCAAGTATTAATTGTAATTGTAATCGAACATCTATTAAATCGCCACTCAGCGATTCAGAGGCGCAATATGGGCCCACCTGCATTTTAAGAGGCGCTTTATAAATGTTTAGATTTCAATACAATACAATGCTCGTCGTTAAGGTGTTAAGAGACGTTTTCAAGATGATTTTTGATGGTCACCTCGAGTATAGGAAAGATTAATCTAGCGTCTCAGTTTTTAAACTTGTTTATTGCCATGTTTTCATATTGTCGAAGAATTTTTACATGGTTTTTTCACTACAGATGAAGTTGTTCGTGATTTTTCTCTGCATCGTCCTTGGTCTCGTCTCTGGTCATCCAGAACGCGAAGAGATTGCTAACGAGAATGTGGATGTCATTGTGGAGGTCGTCGATGCCATGTCTTCAACTCGTGTTCCTTTCGACGGCGCCAAGATAATAATCTATCCAGGTCAAAAGCTCCCAGGAGTAATGGATCACAAGAGCTACTCTTCTGGTCCAAATCTCTCCCGCTCCGAAAAAGCAAAGTCGGGTGAGATGGGATCTCTGGCTTCAGGAGTCTTGAACTATCGGAATATCACACAGAGTTCATCCAAGAAAATGAAGACGTGGCCGAGAATCTATTTAGGAAGATCAAACCAGCAGTTGGATATGTTGCAGAAACTCGCTCATCGCAACATATCCGCAAAATTCTTGGGGAATCTCCATAGAGTACGGGATTTGATGAGTCCTACGGACACGACCTCTGTAAATTACACCGGGGAAAATCCCCTTCAGAGAAAGAAAAGAAGCAATAGTCATCATGCTGGTCGTGGCGAAAGGCATGCACAGCATCAACACATTCCGGCTATCCTAAAGGCGGCAATGAAGAACACCGACTACTGGGAAGACAAACTATTATTACAGTTCGTTACCGAACACAACAGAACCACAATAGAGGAACTGACGAACCAATACAACGCAGCACAACGGGAAGAACGATGGGTGTTGCAAAGATTAATCGAAGGATTACCAAAAGAATCCGAAGCAGAACAGGTCTTCAATAGCTACAAGGCCCAGAGACCGGGCGAGACGCCGAAAGCCAAACAGAAGGAAGAACCTTATGTCGGTTTTTTCAGTAAGACATCTGATTTGCTGATCGAATTCAAGGATATAAAAGACAACGAGTTGGAGGTGGATGGATATTTTGACGGAACACTGCAGTACCCGAACGAAGAAGAATTCGACAAAGAAATGCGTGCAAAGAAGGAATACACTAATCTTCCAAAATCCATGAGAAAAGCAGCCGACCTGCTGAAACTCGTTCGTCTCCACAAGGAAGAAGCAAAACTGCTTCCAAAAGTCGAGGAGGCGTCTACGCCTCAGCCGACCGAAGCAGGACAGGATCAAACGGACGACGACGATTCCCAGAGTGACACCGCTACGGAGCCAGTTCCATCCAATGCCCCAGAAAAGGCGGGAGGCGAATCTCCGAAAGCCAAGCTGAGTTACAGCGTTATGAAGTCCCTTCTGAGCAGACTTCCGGAAGTACTGACGGGCAAAATTGCAGCAACCGACGAAGCAGAGGCAGTAGTTCTAGGACACTATAAGAAAGAACAAAGCTCTCCGGCTAATGAAACTGCTGTCTACGCAAAGAGACTAAAGGAAGAGAGAGATCTTCTGAGAAATGTTCTAAACGAAGCGGGGTCATACGCGTCGCAATTCCTCGAAATTTACAAAGCAATAAGAAAAGGCGAAACGTGGACTTATTTGAAGCTTGACGACGCATTTAAGGATTTCTTCCAAAAACCTTCTAATGCATTGACAGAATATGAAGCCTTAAAGAGACACGAATTTTCATCTTTAGACGCTTTCCTCATCGAGCCAAAAAAACAAGCAAATGTTAAAATACAGAATAAAAACGTAAAAACAGAGGAAAGTCATAAAATGGCTAAAACCGAAGATGAGGAAAAAGTTGGAAATGAAGAAGACGAGAAGGGAGAAGAGATGGTGAGAAAAGTAAGAGAGGAAAAGGCCGAGACGCCTAAAACTGAAGAGATGACAAGCATGGAAACCACTGGAGACGTTAACGCCACAACACAGGACGTCAACGGAACAGATGACTTCTTAGGAAGTCCAGATAACGTCACATCCGCAGGTCATAAACACACCAAGGATACCGCCAACCAAAGTGAGAATCACGACTACGATTTAATTGCGTTTGTTGTATAATTTTTCTATTATTATAAATTTTATCATTAGTTTTATTATCACTGTGATCGGAGTATACGATAATCAAGTGGTCCGCGTGCTGGACTGTCAATCGAGAGGTCGATGTTTCAAATCCCTGCCTGAACATAAAACTAGGTCGAGAGTTCTACTCCACCTGCGACCCCTAGCCAACTCAGCTGTAATGAGTACACTGACCGTACACTGTCGGTGGGACGATGAGACGGCGAGTGAGCGGACTGGTAAAAAAACTCAAATGCCGAGGTTAAGAAAACTGAAGTCGCTAACTCTTCGCACTCAAGGCTGCCTGTAGCTCAGGGGACTGCTCTTCTTCAATATCATGACCATCAAGGAAATCGCGCCTAACAAAGTGCATCATTATCGGATCTCCTCGACGTTTGTGAGAGTTTGATGAAACGCATGCATGAACCCAAACATACATTTTATTTATTTATTTATTCCGGATATTTCTATAGCGCCTCTCAAAGTCAACTACTACTCAGAGGCGCTCCCGACTACAGCATTTGATACTGTGCCGGAATTTTCACGCCGAAGCGCCACGAGCAATTGCGAGTGAAGGACTTGCCCAAGGTCCGTACGCAGCGGCTAGAGTGGGATTCGAACCTTCAACCCTCCGGTCACAAGGCGCCGAACTTACCACTGAGCCACCACGCCCCACAAACTCGTTCACGTGCCTATGTTCCCTTAATTTTATTGGACACATTACACATTAACACGTTAACGACGAGCTGCAATGGTTTCTCAGTCCCTTTTAGCATATGGGAGCGCCTCTGATTAGCGAACACCGTGAGAGGAGGCGCTTTATAAATGTTTAGATTTCAATACAATACATTGCTCGTCGTTAAGGTGCTTAGAGTCGTTTTCAATGTGATTTTTGATGGTTACCTCGAGTATCGGAAAGACGAATGTAGCCTCTAAAGTTTTATAAACTTTGTTGCTTATCGAATTGTAATTTCGGATGTTTTTTTAAAACAGAAGACCGAAACACGTCTAGCGTTGTCAGAATCGGGATCATATTGTCGGTGCCTATAAACATCATACTAGCGATCGTGTGAGTCATTTTAGAACTCTTATAGTTTTCTTAATTTCAATTTAAATTGCTTTTTAATTAATCGAAACGGGTATATTTAAAAATTACTTGAAATGGAATTTTTCGCCAAAAATAGTTTCCTATATTCGACTAATTATCACTAAAGTGTTTCGTTTGAGTTGCTTGATTTCTAGAATTCATGCTTTGCATACGTTTAACTTTAATTATTCCAGTAAGTCAATCGAAATTGATTATTAAATTGAATGTTTTGATAAAATTTGAAATCAGAGAGGAAATTATGGTTTAAGTAAAACCTGAAGTGAGTTCAGAAATTATCTTTACTTTTCTCTTGTGCAGGATTCTGGGATTGTATAGAAAGGATATACTGGAATGGTACAGGCTAAGGAAGATATCGAAATCCACTGTTGCGGATGGAGAAAAGGTAGAATACATGTTATGTGCTTCATTTAGTCTGGCTTTCCTGTTAACCGGACATTCAGTTTAATCCCTAAACTTATAAGTAAGTCCGACAGTTGAAATTTTACATTTGGGACTGCACATTGTTATTAATTGATGCGGTCGTACACAATGTTTCGTTTGAATTCTGTGGAAGCCAAGACAAATGTGCTATGAGAAATTGAATCTCTTAAATGAGTCGCCAAGCTTCAAATACGACCATGCTTCGCCTTTTCTGATTGCTTTGTAAAGTTCAAGTATTTGCATGAAACCTTGCTTCTTCTTGTACTTGATTCAGAAGCTCTCTCTCTCTCTCTCTCTCTCTCTCTCTCTCTCTCTCTCTCTCTCTCTCTCTCTCTCTCTCTCTCTCTCTCTCTCTCTCTCTCTCTCTCTCTCTCTGTCTGTCTGTCTGTCTGTCTGTCTGTCTGTCTCTCTGTCTCTCTGTCTCTCTCTCTGTCTCCCTCTGTCTCTGTCTCTGTCTGTCTGTCTGTCTGTCTCTCTCTCTGTCTCTGTCTCTGTCTCTGTCTCTCTCTCTCTCGTTGTATGCACAAGAATCTCATTTGGAACGCTTTATGCTTTTTATAGTGTTCTAGAAGTGTTTGCTACGGCCGTTGCTGCCATTTTCCGCCTCTTTATTTTGGTCATCCAAAAGATATCGGCAGAATTGCATAAATTTCTTCTAAAGAAAAACTGCTTAAGCTGACTTAATGACGACTAGTGATCATGATATGAAATATTCGGCAGAAAATGATGATTAAACGCCCATGTGGACAGTAGATAAAACTTTACTGGACTCGAGAATAATCGATAAGGGCATATTGCTCAAGCGACGAAATACTAATAATCATTTTCCACACACTCATGACACGAGAGTGCGCAATAGTGTAGTGGTTAGCTTACTGAAATGTCAATGGAGAGGTCGAGAGTTCAAACCCCGCTGGGGCAGAAGTTTGTATCGACTCCTGCTTCACTTGAGATCCCTAGCCAACTCAGCTGTAGTGAGTACACTGTCCGTACATGCACTGTTGTGGGAAGATGAGACAGCGAGGGAGAGGACTGGCCACCCACCCTCATAAGCCGAAGCTGAGAAAAATGAAGTCGACAGCACTTCATACCCCCTGGCTGCCCAAGGGCTAGCTTAACGGACTGCTCCTCTTCTACTGCTTCCTCTTCTTTGCATTCTTTGCAATCTTCTTCTTCTTTGCAATCTTCTTCTTTGCAATCTTCTTCTTTGCAATCTTCTTCTTTGCAATCTTCTTCTTTGCAATCTTCTTCTTCGCATTCTTCTTCGCATTCTTTGCAATCTTCTTCTTCGCTTCCTTTGCAATCTTCTTCTTCTTCGCATTTTTCTTCGCATTCTTTGCAATCTACTTCGCATTCTTCTTCACATCATTCTGTTTTAATGTTAATAACAGCGTGTCTGATTTCGTTTTTTCCTAGGAATTTTTACACTCAGCCAGAGCGGTATCAACTCTCTAAGCACGCATCTTCAGGAACACACTTCACTCAATGCCATTAAGAAGTCAACTTTTCGAACGACAATACGTCAACATTTTAATATGCGAACGACATCTGTGTCTGACTTACGATAATTGATGACTTTGTAGCCTTTTCCGTAATTAGTTTTGAAATGGATTTCGATTACCTGTAGCCAAAATCCTTCAGTGTGTATTATTAACTTTCTAACAGGTCATTACGTAGAAGAATTTATAAAGTGATTATACCTATTGCCAGTATCCTCTATGTAGATTTTCATTCTTCTGCCTAGGATTTTGAAGGTCCACTTTATACTTTGTTCTACTCAAAGACGATTTCCTTTATGCTTTCTTCTATCTGTCTGTCTGTCTGTCTGTCTGTCTGTCTGTCTATCTGTCAGTCTGTCTGTCTGTCTGTCTGTCTGTCTGTCTGTCTATCTGTCAGTCTGTCTGTCTGTCTGTCTGTCTGTCTGTCTGTCTGTCTGTCTGTCTGTCTGTCTGTCTGTCTGTCTGTCTGTCTGTCTGTCTGTCTGTCTGTCTGTCTGTCTGTCTGTCTGTCTGTCTGTCTATCTATAATAAACTTACATTGTGCCCCTTCAAGAAATCTACTCAGTGGCGCGCCTGACCCAGGCCCGGTCAAAATGAAAGGTCTTGAGAATGTCATAGAAAGTACTTGAGGGAGGGAGCGAAGCAAAAGAGGGAGGTCATTCCATACGGTAGGACCCACCATGGGTGGAGCGTGGTGGCTCAGTGGTAAGTGCGGCGCCTTGTGACCGAAGGGTTGCAGGTTCGAATCCCACTCTAGCCGCTGCGTACGGACCTTGGGCAAGTCCTTCACTCGTGATTGTTCGCAGCGCTTCGGCGTGAAAACTCCGACACAGTATCAAAATCACTCAGAGATCTGGAACGACTTTCCCCTGCTCAGACCAAACTAATGACTGGTGTTCCTCATCGGTCTCGCGTTCCCTAAAGTTACACCTGCTGTTTCACCAGTGTAAAGACTTCAAGCTACTCCCTCTTTCAAGTTACACCTGGTATCCTGAATTCGATTTCATATTACCCCGGTGGTAGCCTGAACGCGATTTCAAGTTACCTATATGCGCTGTTCACATTGCCCCCATCTGATTTAGCTCAGTTATAAATTCTTATGCTTGCAACCGATTATACGTTCATTGATTAAAACACGTGTAACATAACAGATTGAAAGTTAGACCTATTGTCTCATCACCTGAAAAAAATAAAACTAAAACTATGCTTGTTAGCTGCCTCATTTCATGATAGCACAACAGGTTGTTAATTCACACGAATAAAGGCATTCATGGCTAATAAGTACTTAATAAATAATACAGGCAGTTACTATAACATTTAGTTATATGCAAGATTAGAATGTTTCGTAATCGTTGATGTAAGTGTGTTCTACAGAGAAAGATAACTTATCGTACATCATGCACTGGGGCAGAGGCACGTTTATAGAAAATGGGGCCCTAGGCGCAAACATTTTTTGGGGCCCTTCTGAACGTGTAGGCTGAGTCTGAAACTCTGGTGGTGTTTAGCCAATCATGTGCAAAAACCCACGAAGTTGAACTTGAAGCCGTTTTGTGAGTGTTATTGACCCTGTAATTATGATTACTTATAGAAGCTATTTCAAGGAATGTGAAGTTATTTGGTTTAATTTCATATTTTATAACTGAAAAAATATTTTCATTTGTTTGGGGGACCTCCGAGATTTGGGGGCCATGGGCTTGCGCCTAGTGCGCCTATGTGTAAACGCGCCTCTGCGCTGAGGAGTAATGAGAATTTGATTTAAAGGGGTAATCTTAAACCGATTTCAAGTTACCCCAGGGGTAACTTGAACTCAATTTCAGATTAACCCCGGTATCTGGGGATGTGAAGTGGGGGTAATCAGAAATTGCTACACTAGGCTGCTATTGTTATTCTTCTGTGCTGAGAGCACCTCTGAATAGTTATTCTGAAAGAGGCGCTTTATAAAATTTAATTTCTATATACAGTGCTATACTATGTAACAGTTCTTTTAAAATGAAAGTTCAACAGCAAAAAGTTAGAAGATGGTCGTGCAAGCATCGCCTCTGTGAGGTACTTGAATTTATTTCTGTAACTCGTGTACATCGCCCTTTTCCTCGGTCACGGCTGTGCTTCGGCGCTATATAAATCGTCTTATTATTATAATTATAGTAATAATTATTGTTATTACTAAAAGGTCCTATATTAAATGCCGCGATCACCTTTAATGAGTTTCCTAGAAGGGACGCCATACAAGTAAACAAAGCTACAATATTAGTTCTGGAATCATGGCAACTACTATGCTGCTATTGTTATTCTTCATCAAAGATACCATGACGTCACAATTACACCTACGCTGACGTCACAACAATACCTGCGTAGTCGTCACACAGAGACCAACGTCAGCACGTTGCACTTTGAACAGTAGAGGATAAGCGTT
The DNA here is from genome assembly GCA_963556255.1 of Allolobophora icterica. Taxonomy (NCBI): domain Eukaryota; kingdom Metazoa; phylum Annelida; class Clitellata; order Crassiclitellata; family Lumbricidae; genus Allolobophora; species Allolobophora icterica. The sequence continues at coordinate 52,240,079 of OY744611.1, read as the reverse complement.
GGTTCGTAACGCGAATGGAATATCGACGATTTTCAGTTGTTTAGTAAACTTAGTTCCGACCTCCTCCTGTCACGAAATGGTTCGTACACTTGCCTAAGCAAAAGGCTCAAAACGGAAGATAGTTTTGGCTGGGAGGCAAAACTAAATTTTGCATCGTCGCACATTATTATGATCTGCCAAGCCAGAAACAACGACGTAGGTATAACTAAATATATAATTCTAATTATTATTATTAATTGGTAACTTCTAGAGCGATGGTGTCTAATGCACAAGGCATCAACCGATGGCGCACTATAACTAAGTCGTAATCAGGGCTGTAGTCGAGGGAATGTACGCGGGTATACAGCGTGTACTCACCTGTTGAGATCGTATACTCACCTCACAAAATATTTTGTACTCACCTGTAAGTTGTTTCGGAAACTAAACGGAAAGGGATGTAGGAAGAGATCGAGAAAGTAAGGTTATCCGTAGAAAGGAAGGAAGGGCATTCCACAGGGAGGGCCATATATGTTGGCAAAAGATCTAGTTTGAACTAGAGTGGTCCTGACACGCGGAACCAAGAGGACATGCCGGTCGCGAGAGCGGAGAGGTCGGTGAGAAGCTGCAGAAAGAGGAGGGCAGATGAGGTCCCTGAGATACTTTGCAGTAGTACTCAGTTTAGACTTAAGGACAAGAACAAGAACTTTAAATTAAATACGGGTTAGGAGAGGGTGCCAGTGAAGTTGATTGACCATTAATGAAGAGATATGAGAAAATTTAGGAAGACGAGCACTTAAGCTATTTTTTGGGCCGCCCTTAACAGTCAATCGTCGCATTTCGTCTTCAAGATGTTTTCATAGCAGTCGGCACATAACCTCGAAATTGAAGAACGGTAGCACCCCTGCTGCTATAAGCATTGCACCGTTTGCACGCGACCAACCATCCTTGTTTATTGTCATGTTCCCACATAGTCGAAGAATTGAACCTGGCTACTCATTGCAGATGAAGTTGTTCGTGATCTGTCTCTGCATCGTCCTTGGTCTCGTCTCTGGTCATCCAGAACGCGAAGAGATTGCTAAAGAGAATGCGGATGTCATTATGGAGGTTGTCGACGCCATATCTCCTCCGCGTGTTCCTTTCGACGACGCCAAGATAATAATCTATCCAGGTCAACAGCTCCCAGGAGTAATGGATCACAAGAGCTACTCTTCTGTTCCAATTCTCTCCCGCTCTGAAAAAGCAGAATCTGGTGAGACGAGAACTTTGGGGAGTTCTTCGCCAGTCTTGACGCCCCAGAATGTGACGGAAAGTTCACCAAAGACGACGAAGAAGTGGATTTATTTAGGAGAACCGGGTAAGCTGCAGAAACATCGCAACATCGCCGAAAAGAAATTCTTGGGTAGTTTCCACGGACTCGCCAATATGAGTAGTCTCGCAGAAACGACCTTTGTAAATTACACGTGGGAAAAGCTTCTGCGAAGAGAACGGAGGAACGGCCCGACCGAGGAAGGGTTTCACGCGTTTTACGCCAGTCGTTCCAAGTGGAACGAAGAGATGAATCAGATTCCAGAGAAGTTAAGATTTACGATGATCGAAACAAACGCCGTGGAAGAAAGGCTGTTATTGGAACTCGCTTCAAAACGCAACAACCGAACACTAATAGAACAGCTTAAACACGAGTACAAATCTGCGCAGCGAGTAGAAAGATGGCTGTTTAAAAGCTTGGTCTTAGGATTGCAGAACGAATCCGAGGCGGTCGATCTCATCGTTAACTACAAGACGATGAGAAACGGCAAGGACTGGGATTACACGAAGTTCGATCCGGCTTACAGCGAATTTTTCAATGGGTCATCGACGTTGCTAAAAGAATACGAGCAGTTGAAAAACAAGGATTTGGACATAGATGGTTATCTCAACGGAACCATGGAGTACCCGAACGAAGAGGAATACGACAAAGCAATGCGCGCGAAGGATGAATATAAAACTCTTCCGGAAGCCCCACAAACCGCGGACAAAGAGTTGATTGAGGATGAACTAACGAAGGTACGGAACAACACGGGGCAGACTCCGAAGGTCGATAATAACTCGATAAGTTTGAGCGTCAAGATGTCGCTGATCGATGCACTTCCGGAAATGCTGCAAAAGCAGATTCTAAGGACGGACGAAACTGACGAGAAACTTCTACAGGACTATGCGACAAGACCAGGCGTTTCGAGCGAGGTTCTTGCTCTCTACGACGTGAGGAAGAAAGAAGAGAGGGATTGTCTGAAACAGACGTTGATGTATTTGGGTCCCTATGCGCCGCAGACTCTTCAGATTTACAAAGCAATCAGAAAAGGCGTGGCGTGGAACTATACGCAGCTGAACGATAAGTTTAAGAAATTCTTCCAGAATTCCTCCGCTGCGTTGGTAGAGTACGATGCTCTAAAACGCGACGAACTGGCTTACATGGACGCTTTTCTTAGCACACCAGGCGTGGAAGCAGAAGTCGATGAAATATTCAACACGTCAAGCACAAGAGCTGCAGAGAGCCGCAGCGTCTTAGAGTCTCTTCTTTGTAGACTGCCCGAGGTGCTTGCACGCAAAATGGAAGCGACCGACGACGCAGAAAAACAGATTTTAGAGGTCTATGCAAAAACACAAAGCGCTCCAAACAAGACTCTTGACGTCTACAACGCGAGGAAGACGGAGGAGAGACAGCTTTTGAAAGAGGTACTAAAGGAAGCAGGGACTTATTCACAGCAATTTCTTCAAATCTACAAAGCAATAAGAAACGGCGAAGTGTGGGCTCACTGGAAGCTTGACGACGCATTTAAGGAATTTTTCCAGAAAGCTCCAGTTGCGCTGACGGAATATGAAACTTTAAAGAGAGACGAAATTGCATCTTTGGATGCTTCCCTTCTGGAACCAATCCCATCAGCTGCCACAGGGGAAGACGATGGAGGTGTGGCGGAAGCTGGAGTGAAAGCCAGTGTTGATGAGGACGGAGAGATGGTGAGAAAAGTAAGAGAAGAAAAGGCCGAGACTCCTAAAACTGAAGAGATGACAAGCATGGAAACCACTGGAGACGTTAACGCCACAACACAGGACGTCAACGGAACCGATGACTTCTTAGGAAGTCCAGATAACGTCACATCAGCAGATCATGAACAGAACAAGAATACCACAAACCAAAGTGAGAATCGCAACTACGATTTAATTGCGTTTCTTGTAGAATATTAATATCAATTGTAATTTTATTTCTAATGTAATCATCTAGATGATCATCAGTGCCATCGCCATCAATGAAATACCGACTGTCTAACAATGGCAGAATTCGGTGAATTCCTAAATCCTCAACAATTGGGAGAGTTCGTTTAAATAATTAGATAATTATTGTAAATCTGTGCTTGTCAAAACAAGCCCACAGCAAACATTACCACTTTCGAGTAGTGATTTTATTTGACCTATTTGGTGATATGATTACATTCTTAAAATTATATATTAATTTTTTAATTTGTCTACCTACGGTCCTACGTTAATTGCAAGCAGTGGCGGCGCCAGCTATACAATTTCAGCAGGTCGCGTCAGGGTCACGGGAGTCATTCAGCAGGTCGAAGAAATTAAACGTAAAAAAGTCGTTTAGATCTAATAATTGCACTAGTGATGTTATGGGAGAGAAGCTGATGTTTTAAATGTAAAAAAGATATTAAAAATTCCAAAGAATTTTACACAGCAGTAGGTAGTAGGCCTAGTCAAGAGTAAAATAAGCAGGTCATAAGGCAGGTCAAGAGTAAAATAGGCAGGTCAAATGACCTACCGCGACCCAAAGTAGCGCCGCCACTGATTGTAAGGGTACTTCGCGCTCGGCTGTTGTTTTGATCTGACCTTTGCTGATGGTACTGTGGTACACCAACATTCGATTTGTTTACTTGGTGGTACAATATAATAAAGTTTGAAAAGCGCTGGTCTAGAACATTTCGCCTTATTCATTAACAAGATCTCTCATTCGAACATAATTTCTGAATAATTTCTTTGCGAACAGGACTCAACTATAACTCTAGACTTGTCCGAATCTCCGTTTTCTTGTCGATACCGATCAACGCAATATTGGCCATTCTGTAAGTATATACGGTGAAAATCTGCTCTTAACTTTACTTTGAATTGCTGATTTTTTTATTAACGAAATACTGTTTGAACTAAAGAACCCGAGAGCTCAACTTAAAACTAATCTCTTTCGGATTCTTGACCTGGCTACGGCTTGGCTTTGGTACGCCATCGGTTAATGCTTTGAGCAGAAGAGACCGGCGCTATAGAAGTTACCAATTAATAATAATAATAATAATAATAATAAATAGTAATAAGTATTCAGTATAAGTGAATAAGTATGACTATAAGTGAGAAGTATTCAGGGCTTCCCTGTCCCACTTATTTCTGCCCATCGCATTCGAGACGTTGGGGTCAACTGTTAAATTATTGCAGCCTGTTGCATAATTACAAAAATTTATTCAGCGCTCGTGAATAAGCTGGTGCTTTGCGCTTAGGTTTAGAGTAGCGCTTTATAAATTTTGAGTTTACGATTACGATTACATACATACATACATACATACATACATACATACATACATACATACATGCATGCATGCATGCATGCATACATACATACATACATACATACATACATACATACATACATACATACATACATACATACATACATACATACATACATACATACATACATACATAATTAAATATATATATATATACGTGCACACATTATTACTAATGTGTTTCAGTTTAAATCGTTTAATATCTGAACTTGTTATTTACAATCAAGACAGGAAATATAAATATATATATATATATATTCGAATTCAGGTGTGGCCTTGTCTGCTTTTCCAGGGTCATGTGTATGTACAGGAAGGACCTGGCGAGACTGTGCGGAAGGAGGAAGACATCGATAGCCACTCCTGCCGATGGTGAAATGGTAGCTCTTGTCCTTAAGCCAACCCATCAACAAGACGCTTCTCTTTTGTGTTAGTCGGGCATTTGATATTATACTAATAATAATCTAACTTAACGATCTACCAGAATTCACTTTATAATGCAGTATGTAATATAACTGGTCTTTGATGTAACAAAAGGCGCTATATCAGGTGGCTGGATGCATGACTTCTACAGCGCCGTTGTCGTAGTTGTAATTGTAATCTTGATTGCAGATTTATATAGCGCCATTTCAACAGACACTCCTCACCAGAGGAGCTCCCGACCTAGGACAATAAAACTGCGATGTAACAGAATGGTCTTCAACCGCTTGTGGCAAAGAGGCAAAGAGAGGCTGAGGAGTTAATGTCGGAGGTTGGTGTCGAGTCAGAGGTGTCTTCGAGTTAAGAAGTCCGCTTGTCAGTAGACCAGGGAGGGAATGAGGTAGAGGGGCTACTTAAGGTGGATTCGTTCAAGGCGCAAGGGATTGGAAGACAGGGCCGGAACTCTTGAAGAGGTGAAACTTTCAGTTGGAGAGGAAAGCATATTAATCGTAACCGTATATTCAAAATTTCTAAAGCGCAACTACAAAGTTAAGCGCCAGCTTTTAACCCATATTACTGAAGCACTGAAATATTGAGTTTCATTTTAAACGCATTCACGTGATCTGTTTCAATGTTGATAAGAACATATCTCTTTTATTTATTTCTCGTTGTTTTCTAGGAGTTGCTGCATTCCGACAGACTGGTATCTGCTGGCTAAACATCTTCAGGCGAACATTTCTCTCGGTTTCATTACGAAGCCGCTTGTCGACATCCAACGAAGAACAGTTTTGTGCTGTTAGAGATGCATAAATGCCAGACTTGTAACGGACCTTTATATTTGTAGCTTTTCTTTAATGACTAGGACCGATTCCGATTACCTACTTCCAATATCCTATACATATGTATAAATTATGTAATACTGTATGTTATTATGCCTTCTCTCTTCTTCTCAAATAATGCATTCTAAATGATGTGGTTTTCCATAGAAAAACTTCCTTGATTCTTTCAGGGTTATGTGAAATACTAGGAACTAGTAACCTAGGGAATTGTAACTTAGGTACCTAGAAACTTAGGTATCTAGTTATATAGGTAGCTAGTAACTTAGGTAAGTAGTAACTTAGGTAACTAGTAACTTAGGTAACTAGTAACGTAGGCAATTAGTCATTTGGATGACTAGTAACTTAGGTAATTAGTAATTTCGGTAACTAGTCACTTAGATAGCTAGTCAGGTAACTATTAACTTAGGTAACTAGTCACTTAGGTAATTAGCATCTTAGGTAACTAGTAACTTTAGGTAACTAATATTTTAGATACATATAGTAACTAGTTAAATGTCTGTATGCTTATTGAAGCTACTCTTAAGCAACGTGAACACGATATCCAATCTGTCATAAATGATCTAGAAATCCGATTGGAATAAAAGTTCACAAATTACCCTGCCAACATATCCATGGGCATTAGGTTGGACCCACATAGGGGAGCTATACGGGTCCAATATCCCTCTCTATCGCTGGACCCACTGCGTGGAACAGTCTTCCCGATCAGAACAGGAATGCGCCATCTCTGAAGACATTCAAATCACAGCTCAAGACCTATCTTTTTTATATCATAATAATAGTTGGGTGTTGGTGTTGGTGTTGGTGTTGGTGTTGGTGGTGGTGGTGGTGGTGGTGGTGGTGGTGGTGGTGGTGGTGGTGGTGGTGGTGGTGGTGGTGGTGGTGGTGGTGGTGGTGGTGATTACGCTGATGACGCCGATGATAAAGCTGTCGTAATGGTGCCCAACTAATCATTTAATCTAAATAAATATAAATTACAGAACAGATAATAATTATGTGTAAAACCCCTTTACGTCATCTTCCACGTTAAAATCTAATCTTTTGTCCTCAAGCACTGATTCAATAACGCGGTGATTTCTCGTCCAATACACCATTCAAGTAAACGAGAGGATGGGTTCTCGATATTGTAGTGGTTATAACGTGCTGGACTGTCATTCGAGAGGTCAGGGTTCAAATCCCGCCAGGGCAGAAATTTGGTTCGAGATTTCTGCTCTGCAACCCCAAGCCAGCGCAGCTATGGTGACTGTATTGACCGTAGTACACTCTCGGTGAGAAGATGTGACGGTGAAGATGAGAGGACTGGCCTAACAACCTGCGACATGAACTCCTCAGCCTCTGATTGCCTCTTTTTCCTAAGCGTTTGTGAACTGAGTTTTGTGTACAGTTTTGCAGTGCGAGATATTTAGCGTATATATATAGTGCGCTTACTTTAGTTTCTCGTGTATATGTATATATGATAGATGTATAACGTTTAGTTGTACTTAGTGACACGCGTGGCCGGCCGATCTCGGCAGAGGCGCGCTAGGCCTATATGTATATTATTAGATTTCGCTTAGGCGCACAGAAGACAGGTGTGTCAAGAGGCGCGAAGAATTATGCTGACTAGAGAAGTTTGAATTCGAGTGTGTTCGCTGTAGTAGTGTGGCTGACTAGTTGAGTTGTAATCGAATTGAGTTCTGTCTGTTTGTTTCTTATTAAACTAAAAGATATTAAACTGTGTTGCTGATTAATTCAGGTTATACTTATACGTAGAATTAGTGTTCAAAAGGTGAACGTTAAATAGGCGTTAAGTACGAAGAGAACAAGGATTTAATCAGAAGGATTGTCAACGGAAGGATTGGGTTGACATTATTGGTGGCAGCGTCGGTGTGGATAAATACTCACGGTGGAATAAATACTCACGGTGGAATAAATACTCACGGTGGATAAATACTCACGGTGGATAAATACTCACGGTGGATAAATACTCACGGTGGAATAAATACTCACGGTGGATATAAACTCACAGTGGATAAAAATTCACGTTATCACCTCTTCGAAGGCGATAGAAGAATCTACGACGGTGTTAGAAGAATCTACGCGTTGTGTGCTGTGTGACGAGTTTACGATATCAACGACGGTGGAACACGAGAAACGGTATAAAAATTTCGTTGTTTTCCACGAACAAATACAAAAGAAATCCCGTTTGTTTATCGATTCACACACCAAGAAAAACCGTGACTTCTTTTAAAAGAGAAATCACCAAAGTAAACAAGTAAGATGGAGAAACTAAGTGCTGAAAGACAAGCAGATATTAAGAAGATGTCTACTGAAAGGCTAAAACAGCGTTTGTTGAAAGCCGGTTTTAAAGAAGAACAATTAGAAGGTATGTCACGTGGTGACATGATGCAGGAACTCGCCGAAGTGTGGGTGAAAGAAGAAGTCGAAGAAGAAGGTGCCGTTGGCGGTGCCGTAGAAAAGGCTATTGAAAAACCTCCTGTGCCTATGTCTATGGAGATGTTGATGCAGTGGATGATGATGAAAGAAGATAGGGAGGAGAAACGGAGACAAGAAGAGAAAGAAAAAGAGGAGAGACGAAGACAAGAAGAGAAAGAGATAAGACAGGAAGAATTGCGTCGTCAGAGAGAGAAAGAAGAGAAAGCGGAACTTGCAAGGCAAGAAGAATTGCGCTTGCAGAGAGAAAGAAGAGAAAGCAGAGCGTCTGCAGAGAGAGAAAGAAGAGAAAACGGAACTTTCAAGGCAAGAAGAATTGCGCTTGCAGAGAGAGAGAGAAGATAAAGCAGAACAAGTGCGTAAGGCGGAACTTGAATTGCAAAAGAATCAGTTTGAGATTCAGTTAGAACAGTTGAAAAGAGATAGGGAAGATGCTGAAAGAAGAAGATTGGAGCAGATGATTGAATTTGAAAAAGCTAGAAAAAGTGATGAAGAGGTTCGTCAGCAACAGATTGAAGCAAAGAGAATGCGTGAGGAAGAAAAAGAAAAAGCGCGAACGTTAGAGTTGGAACGTGCAGAACAGATCAGACAAGAAGAACTCAAATTTCAGAAAGAAAGTTTGGAAAAGGCAGAGGCAGAAAGACAAGAACGTCTGAAACTGGAGAAATCAAAATTGACATTGAAAGAAACGCAAATGAGAGAAGAACGGGAAGCAGAAAGAAGGAAACAGCAAGAAAGTGAAACTTTGGTGTCAAAAATTAAGAAAATAGGTGATGCAATGAAGCATGTATTGCCTCAAATGCCAACTGATATGATGGAGGTGCCATTATATTTTGAAACAGTCGAGAACGCGTTTCGTAGCTTTGCTGTGGAGAAGCCGTTTTGGGTGAAATTATTACTACCATTGATGACGCCGAAAGCTCGAACCGTTCTGAATAGATTGTCATACGATGATCTAGACAATTATGATAGAGTCAAGCAGCACTTATTAAAAGAATTTAAGTTGACTTCGAGAGAATACAGAGCCAGATTTGTGGATGCTAAGAAGACAACAGAAGAGACTTATACGATGTTTACGGCAAGACTGAAGAACTTGCTAAACTATTACGTGAGAAGTCGAAACGTGAACAGAGAGTATGATACGCTCTTTGATTTGCTGGTAGCGGATAAGCTAAAAGAATGTTTACCGCCAGGTCCACTACAGTTTGTATTGTCGAAGGAAGGAACTGACTGTCTCCAAGCTAGTGCAGTGGCAGACCTAGCAGACATTCATGTAAACAATCGAATTGGGTTTGCGATCCCAAATATAAACAGTTATCCTTCTCAACGTTCCGTAAACCAAAGCCAGAGTGGAAAGTGGAAAAGTAATCCAGAAACAGGGAGTCAGTTCAAAGGTAAAGAAGTCAAGGCTAGTGTCCCTGTACCCAATGAGACCAGAGAAGTGACGTTTGGTCGTCAGGGATTTAACAAATCGTCAGCGCCGTTTGCCAAGAGGGAAGGCAACACATCGTTTACGCAGTATAAGAGAAATGAAGGAAATGAACAACGAGGTATGGTTGTGAAGCGTTGTCACAACTGTGGTTCAGATAAACATTTGGTTAAATTTTGTCCAGTTCCAGTGGCAGCAGCTAGTTCTAGCAGAAATCAAGAACACACAAGGGTGAATTTGATTCAAGTGGTTAGTGATACAGGTAATCAAACCACGGGTCAAGAAAACCAAGAAACTGAAGTAAAGTCAGTAATGAAATGTGGTATTCAAAAAGAAATTCTATTGGATGCTGAAATTCAGAGAGAAGTTATAGGAAAAGATGACAGTCGAATATTGAAGAAATCGTTCTTGCAATATGTCGAGGTCGAAATTCGTGGAGTAGACGGTAAAGAGCCAGTGAAAGTCAAAGCACTGAGCGACTCGGGAGCAGAGATTCCGGTGATTAGTGAAGAATTACTGGAAGGCATGAAGGTGGAACAAATTGGAAAAGTGAATTTGCAATGTGTGGCAGGAGATGCCATTCCTGCGAAGTTAGTGAAAGTCGATGTTAGACTGTGTGGTAGTGACGTGGAAGAAGAGGGATTTCCGCGTAAAATCCAGTGTTCACTTACACCTTATGTCACCTTGATGTGTGCTAGTATTGCAAAGATGGCAGTACAGAAAGATTCTTGTTGCATCCAGAGATAATTGCCGAATTAAAAGCCGTACCACAGATGAAAGTTAAAACGATACAAGGAGATGTGAGTGTACGAGCAAATGTAATGACGAGAGCGCAGAGTCGGAAACAGGAAATGGTAGATGTTGATGAGAAGAATGAAAATGGAAGTTCAAGTGATGAGGAAAACGAAAGTAATGAGCAACGAAGCTTATCGCGAGATGGTGTAATAGCAGAGATGAACGAGCAAGAGATGGCTGCATGCGAGAATGGCACATTAAATGAAACGGAAGAAGACAATGAATGTGATGTGGGGATAGGAGACTTGTATAGAGATGAAGAGATGGACGAAGAACAAAAGGTGCAGATTGCCGATTCGAAGAAGTTCGAAGAGCAACAGAGAAAGGATGAATTGTTGAAGCCGTGGTGGAAGTTAGCACAAGAGAAAGAATCTGAATTCTGTGTGATCAACGGTTTATTGCATAAGAAATATCAGATATTAGACCAGACGATATATCAACTAGTGTTACCAAAAGAGAGACGAATTAAAGTGATGGAATTGGCGCATGAATCGGTATTTGGAGGACATCTAGGAGAAGAGAAAACAAGAGAACGAATAAAATTATCTTTTGTATGGCCAAAGATGAGAAGAGACATTGTGAAATTTTGTAAGTCTTGCGAGAAGTGTCAACTAAAGGCAAGGAGTCTGGTGATGGATAGAGTGCCTATCACTCCGGTCTCAAGAGAAGAGGTCGCCTTCAGGAGAATGACAATGGACCTAATAGACAACCCGAGGAAATGGCACAAGATAATTCCTTTCCACGAAAATCATTTAAAAGAACTCAAAGAAAATACGGAGAAAGCATTATTGTTTGCAGAATCTTACTCTCAAGAAAAGAAGTTGCAATACACAAATCAGTATAACAAGAGAGCAAGACACAAAGGAATTTGCAGCATATCGAATTCCTTTGATTTATCGAGCAGAAGTGGAACGTCAGATCAAAGAAATGTTAAAAACAAACATTATCAAACCATCATCGAGCAGAATGGCAAGCCCTTTGGTTATTGTTAAAAAGAAAGACGGATCTTTGAGACTTGCCTGTGACTACAGATACATTAACTCATTCACAGTGGATTGTAAATATCCTATGCCGATTGTCAGAGACGTTTTGAACAAAGTTGGAAAGTCTAATGTGATTTCCATCTTGGACTGTCGAAGTGCTTATTGGACTTGTCCTGTAAAACAATCTGATCAATGGAAGACAGCTTTTGTAACACATAATGGACTGTATGAGTTTACTCGTGTTCCTTTTGGAATGATAAATTCAGGCCGAACTTTTGTTAAGGCGATAAATTTAGTTTTACACCCTATAAGTGACTTTGCAGAACCGTATGTTGATGACATTGCTGTGCATTCTGACAGTTGGAAAGTTCACTTGCAGCATCTAGATGCATTTTTGATGCAAATGAGATTGCATAACGTTACTTTAAATTTGAAAAAATGCATATTTGGTAAGAGTGAAGTAAGGTTTATCGGTCATGTGGTTGGGTCTGGTAAGATAAAGATGAATCCAGACAGAATTGAAAGTTTGACTAATTTGAAGATCCCAGAAACTAAGAAGCAAGTTAAGCAACTGCTTGGATTTTTTAATTATTACAGACAGTTTATTAAGGACTTTGCACAGATTGCGAAACCTTTATCTGATTTAACTAGTAAACGTGTTTCTGATAAGATTGATTGGACTGTTGAACATCAGCAAGCATTTGATTTACTTAAAGAGGCTGTGCGATCCAAAGTAGTATTATATGTTTTTGAAGTGGGAAAACCATTCAATTTGTACTGCGATAGTAGTGACTTTGCAGTCGGTGCTGTTTTAACACAGATGGACGACAAGGGAATAGAACGCCCTGTGTCATTTATCAGTCAGAAATTAACTGATACCCAGAAGAGATGGGCTACTGTGGAAAAGGAAGCCTATGCTATTGTTTGGGCTTTAAACAAGTTAAAAGAAATTATAATTGGATCGAAAATTTTCATTTTTACTGATCACAATCCTCTTACATACTTGACTGAGTCAATGTCTAAGTCTGCTAAACTTGTGCGTTGGGCGTTAGCCTTACAAACTTTTGATGTTGAGGTGAAGTACAAGAAGGGCAGATTGAATATTATTGCTGATTGTTTGTCAAGGTTATCAGTAATCGTAAGACTGTTCATTAATTAGTTAGATATATATATGTTTCATGTATTATGGTAATTTCGCAAATTTTGAAATTTAATTTGCTCAATTCCAGAAAAAGGAAGGAGGTAATGTGAACTGAGTTTTGTGTACAGTTTTGCAGTGCGAGATATTTAGCGTATATATATAGTGCGCTTACTTTAGTTTCTCGTGTATATGTATATATGATAGATGTATAACGTTTAGTTGTACTTAGTGACACGCGTGGCCGGCCGATCTCGGCAGAGGCGCGCTAGGCCTATATGTATATTATTAGATTTCGCTTAGGCGCACAGAAGACAGGTGTGTCAAGAGGCGCGAAGAATTATGCTGACTAGAGAAGTTTGAATTCGAGTGTGTTCGCTGTAGTAGTGTGGCTGACTAGTTGAGTTGTAATCGAATTGAGTTCTGTCTGTTTGTTTCTTATTAAACTAAAAGATATTAAACTGTGTTGCTGATTAATTCAGGTTATACTTATACGTAGAATTAGTGTTCAAAAGGTGAACGTTAAATAGGCGTTAAGTACGAAGAGAACAAGGATTTAATCAGAAGGATTGTCAACGGAAGGATTGGGTTGAAGACCATTCTGTTCCATCGTGGTTTCGTTTTGTTTAGTCGGAAGCGCCTGTGATGAGTTTCTCTCAAAGTGGCGCTATATAAATTTCCAATTACCATTACCAGTATAATTTCTCGTCCTCAGTGAAACTCGCCTTGGAAGTTCCTCTGCCCCCTCCTCTCTCTGGTCTCGCTAGAAACCGAACTCGCATCTTCACGTGACATCTCTGAACAGCTGGATGCAGCGCTCGTGAACAAGCTGATGCCCCGCGCTTGGCTTTAGAGTAGCGCTTTAGAAATTTGGCGTTTACGATCACGAAGAGGGCGTCAGACGAAGTGAACTAATTTTTGCCGATGCGTCAGCGCAATTATGACGTCATAGCTACTCAGTTTGTTTTCATTTCTAAACAATGAACGATTCGCAGTTTGATGAAGGCAAGCGATGTTTCGTCTTCTACTAGGAGATACGCGTTTGCATCAACCGGTCTTATCTCATCTGATGTAAGTAAAGCACTTCTATATCGCCGTTAACGTAACGCATGGTCGCTTCGAATGAGACCGAAGCCGAAGTTAGAGTCCTTAGGAGTTGTCTGGTCGAAAGGCAGTTGGTGAGAGAGACTAGAAACAAACTACGGTCGGCAGGGGCGTCTACACCATAGAAACCTTGGAGCAAATGCTCCAGCCAAGAAATAGGGGGAAGATCTGTCAGTGTGTGTGCCACCATTTTAGGGGGGAAGGAACTGGGAGGGGGAAGAAGAGGGGATATGGACGTTGCTCCAATGACTTAGGGGGGATAGACGCCCCTGACGGTCGGTTAGCATGTTGAAACAGAAGACAATTTAGAAAAGTAGTAAGACAAACATTGTTTCGGTCCAATGACGTTCCTTTGGGATCGGTTCTGCTTGATTGAATTCACACGGTTCACATGTTTAAGTGCGAGCCAATGAGTGAAGCCTTCCAACACGCGGCCCGCGCGGGATGATTTTAAATGCCCCCCCCCCCCGAGCTGAAGGCCAATCGCAAATAAAAATTGCAAGCACAGTTCAAAGCCAAATATCTCACTAAAAACGTGTATGAACGTTTATTGATATACTTTTTTGGCGCTGAACTATTATAAAACATGCCATACATGCTATTTTTCATTGATTATTACATAATTATTTCCATCTGTCTATCGGTCGCTGTCTCTCATCCTTAACGAAACCCGCTTTAGCAGCCCTTGATCTTCCTTTGCCCGTTTTCCGCAAGCGTTTGAAAACCATTCTTTTCATCATGGTTTGGAGTTGTCAGGTCGAGCGCTCCTCTGAGTAACTTCTCATGATGTGGCGCTGTACAAAGCTACGATTAAGATTACAGCTAAGAGCTCTATTGCCTCCCCCCTCTGGTCTTCTGGACTTGGCCTCTTTACTGGGTATCTCTGTAGAATCCCTCTGACACGTAGGACATATCGATCGTGTATAAAAAAAAGTCTGTTAAGCTAGCTATTTAATTCGAGTTCTCATTTTCCTTCAAATTGTTCTTTTCTGCTGTCAATCAGAGACCGTTTGTTTGGCTAGCTAGTCAGGTTTCCTTTCTCGTTCTTTCCAAACTGTTATCGTGTTCTGCTTTCAGTCAAAACCCTTTGTCCTGTCGACGCCAGTCTTGATCGCTGCGAAAGTATTTCTGGCTGGAAGGAGCTTCGCCAAGGTGTCACTGATATGACAATTTCTCATCGAAGGCTCTCTCTGCTTTCCCAATGGGTTCGTTCGTGATCTTTCTCTGCATCGTCGCTGGCCTTGTCTGCGGTGATCAGGAAAGTAACACGTTTGGTACGACGCTGAAATTCAACGAAGGTTTCAAGGTCGCTTCTCCTAGAGCTGCTTTCATCGACTCCGTCACAAGAAGTAACCCAGATCAAGATCTCCCATCCCAATCTCCCCCATCCCAAGCTCTCCCAGATCAAACTCTCCCAGATCAAAATCTCCTAGATCAAACTCTCCTAGATCAAACTCTCCTAGGTCAAACTCTCCCAGATCAAAATCTCCCATACCAAACTCTCCCAGATCAAAATCTCCCAGGTCAAACTCTGCCAGATAGAAATCACCCAGATCAAAATCTCCCTCATCCTAGTCTCCCAGATCAAAATCTTTCAGATCAAAGTCTCCCACGTCAAAGTCTCCCAGATGGAAAATCTCAAAGAGGCATTGCTTCCGTTCCTGACCTTGCCAGCTCCGAAGATGTAGAATCACGCGAGAATGAAAGTCTGGGAAGTACTTCATCGCCAGGATTGAATTCCCTCCTGAACGCCACGCTCGACTGTTCCACGACCACGACCAACAGTACGCATTACGGAACAACCGCCAAGCACTTCCGGATGTTAAGGAAATTCGCTCATCCAAACATCGATGCGACATCTTTCGATAACGTCCGCAGCGCCGCAGATTCTACGGAAAACGAGACAAGAAATCTTCTTCAAGGAAAACGAATTCCCCGTAACGAAATCTGGGCTGGCTTGTACAAGAGACTTCCGCACAAGCTACGACTTGCCGTTGCGATGACCAATAGCTATGAACACGCTTTTCTGGAGGAGGCCGTGTACACACAGGAACGAGCGGCACTGGACGGAATATCGGAAGAGTGGAGCGAAATGAGACGTAACGAGAGAGAGATCCTTAGGGCGTTGGTAGAGGAAGCCGGATCAAACGGTGGAGAACTGGTCGCCAGCTATAAGGCGTTGAGAAACGGTGAGTCGTGGGAGAGAAACAACCCGACGTTCGCAAACTTCTTTCACACAGCCTCTCCGTTGTTGACGGAATATGAAACTTGGAAGAAGGGCGAGTTGGAGATAGACCACTACCTCAACGGAACGGAAGAGGAGAAGGCACCAACCCAAGAGGCAGGGATATCCAGACTCGATGAGACCGCGAGAGCTCAGGCGAACGAAATCGATCCGGCAGAAGAAGACCAAGAAGCGGCGCAAAAAGCCAGAGATCAAGCAGCGTACATCACGCACGCGAAGGTTCATCGGATCAAGACTCGAAGCCTTGATGACTCGATGGCCATGACGGAGAGCTACAGCGTCATACAGTCTCTTCTGGGTAGGCTTCCGGACGTGCTGAAAGCCAAGATGGTTACAACCGATAACATCGAGAGGGAAATCCTTAACCTATACGTTGCATCCAAACCCGTTTCAAACAAGGAAACGGACGCGTACAATTTGGCGAAGAAAGAGGAGCGAGAGCTTCTGAAACGAGTCCTAAAAGAGGCCGACTCGTACGGACCAAAAATCTTTGAAATTTACAAGCTGCTAAGAAGAGGCGAGCCGTGGAATTACGTGAAGCTTAACAACACCTACGAAGCATTTTTCAAGAAGCCTTCCGAAGCCTTGAAAGCCTACGAAGCTCTAAAGAAGGACGAACAGTCTTCTTTAGACGGGTTTCTTAGAGGACAAAGCCAAGCGATGGCTGCGGGACGTAATGTGACCGCAGAAGTCGAGGAAACTAACAGAGTGGCCAGAGCCGAAGATGGGGAAAGAGTTCGAAATGAAGAAGATGAGAAGGAAGAAGAGATGGAGAGAAGAGTAAGAGAAGAAAAGGCCGAGACGCTTAAAACTGAAGAGATGACAAGCATGGAAACCACTGGAAACGTTTACGCCACAACACAGGACGTCAACGGAACAGATGACTTCTTAGGAAGTCCAGATAACGTCACATCCGCAGATCATAAACACACCAAGAATACCAAAACGGACACAAGTAAGAATAACAACGTAGATTGTAATTAATAATGTATGCGCTATTGTTTATTTTTATGCCTCGTTGGACCCTCAATTTAGAATGGGCTTCCTCCTGAGCTGCGGTCTCTTCCTCGAGACTCGTACACTGCTTTCTTCTCTGCTCTAAACTTCTAAAGACTGTTCTCTTTCCCCGAGGTTGGGCTGGGAGCGCCTCTAAAGGGGCGCTATATAAATGTTTGATTGATTGATTGGTTGAAAACTGATCCCTCAGGACTTCAGTATTATTTAGAAACACAGATTTGTCTGCGTTAAATAAACCCTTCTTGTTTATAATTATATTATCGCCATTATTAATATTAACACAAATTCGCTGTAATTATGCGTCTATGTATCTACATTTTATATAGCGAATTTATTTACAAATAAAAGCGTTGCACGCAGTACATATGCACTGGCTTCCTCTCTCTGCACGTATTAAGTTCAAAATCCTCATTCTGGTGTCCAAGACACAGCGGGGTCTCGCCCCTAAATATTTAATTGATGTAATTCACCGGCCTATTTCTGTCTCCTCGCATCGTCCACTTCGCTCTTCGAACAGGATGGATCTTTCAGTTCCTCATACTAGAACAGCTATGGCGCAGTACCGATCTTTTGCCTCAATTGTCCCCCCCTCTGGAATACACTGTCTCCTACTCGCTCTCAAATTTTAATAGGTAACCCCTCGTCTTCTTTTGC
>OY744611.1:52214957-52219957 GCA_963556255.1 Allolobophora icterica | reverse complement strand
AATTCGATGTCAAAATGCGACATCGAAAAGTCTTGTTTACACGACGCTTGTAATCAGTTGTTGCAACCTAAAACACATTTCCTGGTTTTTGTCTGTTTCTTGATCTGATAATGTAAATGCTGATGTTAATGCGACATCTGATCATGCTCATGTTGATGTTATTGAGCAATCTGAAGAGGGTTAATGTTGATGTTAATGCGGATGATGATGATCCGATTATGTCAATGTTGATGGTAATGTAACATCTGAGGATGTCAATGTTGATGTTAAGGCGAATGGGATGATGTTAATCGTAATCGTAATCGTAATCGTAATCTCAAAACTTCTAAAGCGACACTCGAAGGCCAAGTGCAGGGCACCAGCCTATTCACGAGCGCTGCTCAGACAGGGATTTCTAAAGGAGGCCCGAGTTCGGTTACCAGTGGTCCAGATCAAGAGAGGAGTCAGAGCAGCTGTAAAGGCAGGTGTCGTTTAGGGCGAAAAGAATTGGAAGGCGGAGGATCAGATGATAAAGGGTAGGAATTCTTGAAAAGGCGACACTTTACTTTTGAGTGGAAAGCCCGGGGGTGATAGAGAGAGGAGCATGAGGAGGAGGAGGATGAAGGACTGGTGATCGTGGAGGAACCGAGCATCTGCGGAATTCAGAGGGGAGATCGTTCCAGAGCCGTAGTGCTGTCTTGGATATGGCTCGGTTGGAGAACTTGAGATGAGTAGGGACCGGGAGGTCGAGAGTGACTGAGATAGGAGTATGATCGGGTGGAGCGGGTTGCCTGGATGGTGTAGAGATCACGAAGATACTTGGGCTGGGAATATTGTAGCGTGTACTAATCGGTTGGTGATAGGCCTTTGAAGTGGATTAAGTCTGGGATTTTTAACCAATGGAGTGATTTGAGGATGGGAGTGATATGATGATGTTTGAGCGTTCTAGTGACAGCTCTGGCTAGTGAGTTTTGAATAAGTTGCAGACGCTTCATTTGGGTGTATTCAAGGTTGAGGAAAAAGGAATTGCAGTAATAAGCTTTGAATGAACAATGGAGGTAGCAATGGTGGAGGCAGCATGGTTGAGCATGGACCGGATGCGGCGTAGGTCACGAATGTTAATGTCGATGTTAATGCGATTATGTTAATGTTGATGATAACGCGACATCGGATATTAATGTTGATATTAATGTGAGGTGTGATTGTGTTAATGTTGATGTTAATGCGATATCTGATTCATATAGAGCACGTATAAGTCTGTTTTCATGAACTAAAGTTAATCAATAAGCGAACAGCGTCAGATGACAAGAAGTCGCCGCTGGACAGTTCATTTGCATAATGAATAATTCGTGACCATAGTGCATAATGAGGCCCCGCCCACCGGTGACGAAGCAGCATTCCTAACAAAAGCCAGTCTGACCATCGCCGCTCATTTATTGACCCGCTTCTTGGCAAACGCAGCTTCTGGCTCATTGAGGAAATCAGGATAAATCGCACTGGATAGAGTAACTATTAGCATCACAAGAGAAACTAAGGATAAATCGCAATGGGTAAAATGAATAATGGCATATCGAGAGCAAGAGCAATAATGATAAATCACATTGGATAAAGTTACTATTGGCTCTTCACGGGCGCTCAGTCAAAACAAACTCGATAGGCAGGTAGGATCAAAAGCATGTTCGAAGTGCCCCCAGCCTCTGTGCACTTGTCAGTAAAGAGGGCACTATCAAATACAGGTGCACGATATAAGCTGGGATACTGGGAGCATTAGGTGTAGCCAGCAATAAAGAAATGAGACCATATAGCAGACTCATTACGATTCTTATCGCACTCGGTGTCGTTGTCCCATCACCAACACAACCTCCAAAAGCGACCAGGCACGGTGATGAATCGGCGATGGTCCGGCGTTACAGGTGAGTGGAGATGATTGCAGAGCAGGTAAACTCAGGATTCACGTGGATTACTCATCTGACTCCAACTACTAGAAAAGTCGATGAACAGGTAGGTAAACATAGGGACCTGTATAGAAAGCTGAGAAGATGAGGATCATGAGAGGTAGTTGTAATTGCAATTATAGTTACCTTCTGTTGCGCCGCGGTGTCTATTGCACAAGGCACCAATCGATGGCTCTCCAAAAGCCAAGCAGAGGCAGAGATGGATGACCTCCATACTTCTTGACTTCGGCATATGAGGGCGGGTGGCATATCCTATCCCTAGTCGTCTCATCTTCCCACCGACAGCCTAGAAGAAGAAGAACAAGAAGAACAAGAGCAATAATAAGAAGAGAAGTCCTTTAAGTTAGCCGGAGTGGCATCCATGAGTATGAAGTGCTAGCGACTTCTTTTTTCTCAACCTCGGCATACGAGACGGGTGGCCAGTCCTCTCCCTCGTTACCTGATCTTCCCACTGTCAGTCTACGGTCTGTGTACTCGTTACAGCCGAGTTGGCTGCGGGGAGGAGGCGCAGGTGCATTCGAAATCTCGAAGCAAATTTCTGCCCACTTTCGGTTCCATGACCTTAATCTTTTTTTATTTATTCCTGATATTTCTATAGCGCCTCTCGAAGTCAACTATTACTCAGAGGCGCTCCCGACTACAGCATTTGATGCTGTGCCGGAGTTTTCACGCCGAAGCGCCACGAGCAATCGTAAGTGAAGGACTTGCCCAAGGTCCGTACGCAGCGGCTAGAGTGGGATTCGAACCTGCAACCCTCCGGTCACAAGGCGCCGAACTTACCACTGAGCCACTAATCGTAATAAAAACTAAGATAGACCGTTGTTGCTTAGTACCTCATGTGTCACCTGGGAATTCTGTTGATCTGGCAGCTGTAAGACAATTAAGACCGATCTGTCTATCTGCCTGCCTCTTTGTCTATCTATCTTTCATCTATCTATCTATCATCTATCATCTATCTATCTATCATCTATCCATCCATCCATCCATCCATCCATCCATCCATCCATCCATCCATCCATCCATCCATCCATCCATCCATCCATCCATCCATCCATCCATCTATCTATCTATCTATCTATCCATACGGCACCCACCCCAATCCACCACCCATCCACCCACCACCAATCCATCCATCCATCCATCCATCCATCTATCTATCTATCTATCCATACGGCACGCACCCCAATCCACCTACCCACCACCCACCCATCCATCCATTCACCTATCCATACTTCCATCTATCTATCCATCTTTTTTCCTTCTATCCGCCAATCTGACCATCCATCCATCCATCCACATCCTCATACATATCCAATTATCCATCCACTCATCCGTCCATTCATCATTTAATTTCAGAGTAATTCATCGTCACGCATGGCTGGTCACATTTTCCGTCTCACTTGGCTGGCGCTGTGTACAGCAGCCCTACATAATTGTTCGTGCATAACGGACGTCCTGCCGGATGTGTCCTCGACCGAGGAAGAGACCCAGACAGTCACTGAGACTCTTCGAAGCCTTGGACTGAATGAAGTCCTCCGGTGGATCGCGGAGTCTCAGCTGGACCACATCCTCAATAACTCGTGTGAGTTGCCTGCAACATCACTACCACCATCATCATCATCAGTCGATTTCTTTATCTCTGTCTCTGTCCATCCGTCCATCCGTGCGTCTATCTATCCGTTCGTCCGTACGTCCGTCAATCCAATCAATCAATTCGTTCGTTTGTTCATTGATTGATTGGTTGAATGATTGCTTAACAGACTGATCGATTAGTTGGTTGACTGACTGGCTGATTGATTGGTTGATTATTCAATTGATTGATTGACCCAATCATTCATCAGTTTGTTCATATATTCATGTATTTATTTATTTTATTATTATTATTATCATGCATTTATCTAATGACCAAGCATCAATCGATGGCACTAAGCAGCTGTGAGTGAAGGACTTGCTCAAGGTCTCTACACAGTAACCGTCTCAGAGGAGGAGGATCGAACCCGTACTCTACGCGTTACAAGGCAGGTGCTCAAACCAATCGGGTACCGTGTCCCATCTAATTGTAACAATGCTGAACTGATGACCATGTTATCGATGATCAAAGCTAAAATTATAACTGAATAATTAAAGTTAAAGATAAATATTAATTAGCAATGAATATTATTGCATGATAAACGTAAATTAGTAATGAATACAGCTGAATATGAAAATATGACGAATAAGTAATACTAATGAATATGCATCGATGAATAATGAATAACTAATAATTAATGACAAACATAATGTTGAATTCAGACCCAGTGACTTTATTCGCTCCGACGGATGACTCAATAGCAGCCGCTGCTCACTCAAACCAGTCGGGGCAGCGAGGCATCTTCGGTGACCCAGCGAAACGACGTCAACTCCTGTTGTACCACGTGATCAACGGAAGTGTGACGTTGCAGATGAAAACGTCGCCACCTAGGGAATACGAAGAACAACTCGTTCCAAGTCTTCTGGCGGGAAAGAGCCTGCGAATTACCTATCACGTGAAACAGTCGAAACAGGTATGCTAAGATGGAAACAGGTATGTTAAGATATAAACGGGTATGTTAATGTGGAAACGGGGATGTTAAGATGGAATAGGTATGCTTACAAGGAAGCGGTATGTCTAGATGAAAACTACATTTGGATCTAAAAAGTATGTTTAGAAAGTGGTATGTGAACCTGTGGATAACGTAATCAGTAACTTCTATTGCGCCGGTGTCTAATTCACAAGGCCTCAACCAATGGCACACCAAAACCAAGCCGTAATCAGGTCAATATCCAGAAGGTCTGTCCATAAGACAGAGAGGCAGCCTATGGTGGATTAGCAAGTTGAAAGAGGTAAGTTTTAAGTTGAGAATGAAATGACACAATCGACTGAGCAGAACGGACAGACACAGGGAAATAGAGTTCCAAAAAGTAGGTTCAGCAACCGAAAAATCTCGTTAGCAAGAACACTTCTTGATTTAGGTATGACCAGACAAAGATAATCAGATAACCTTGGATAAGATATGGAACGTGGTAACTGTGACTGACTTTCTGGGT
>OY744611.1:52197457-52209957 GCA_963556255.1 Allolobophora icterica | reverse complement strand
ACAGGAATGTCTCTTTCTTGAGAAAACAGCTTTATGAATTTAGTTAGCGCCTTTTAAAAATCTGAATGTGCGAAAGGCAACTAGTTTAGCAAATCTTGGAATTTGATATTTGTATCTGGTGTTTAACGACATCTCATTGTTGTCATAGTCGTTGACGTCAACCTTACCGTACCCATAGCCAATTGGAATTTGACCAAACTAATACCTAAGCGCGTTGAAAAGTTATTATACCAGCAGTTGAAATCATTTTAGAGGTGTCTAACTTGAGTCGTTCCAGTGTATAAAGACTACGTATAGTTGTCACGGCTGTTGACGTCAACCTTACCGTACCAATAGGCAATAACCCATTTGGGTGTGTAACACATGCCTGTCGCTTGCTTTGGTTAGTTGCCGTTTAATGACACTGTGTCATAACAAATATGATTAGTCTCTCCTCCTTTCTTGTAAGAGGCCTGAGACTGCCACTACCACAGTTTGAGTAGTATAATTGTATAATATCCAACGATTAAACGCATTGAAAGTATATATATCACCAGGTGAAAGAATTTTAAAGGTGTCTGTCTTGAGTTTCTGTATCCAATATTTATAGACTTTATACGGCTGCTAGGGCCGTTGACGTCTACCTAAAATATGAACTAAAACGCAGCTTATGCTTATACGCGCTTGAAATTATATATACTACCACTTGAACACGTTTTATAGGTGTGACTCTTTAGTTGTACTGAATAAAGAATTTTACGCTTGAAATTATATATACTGCCAATTGAACGCGTTTCAAAGGTGTGTAAATTGAGCATCGGGTTACCCCGTATTTAACGATGTATTACGGGTGCCATGACCGGTAACGTCGACTTTACCCCCACCTTACGACAAAGGCTTATAAAGGGCATAGCACCCGTCGCTTCGACTGAAGGCAATTTTTGTCTAACAAAGATGATTAGCGTCGCCCCCTGCTTTATGTATTACTCGGGTGGTGCCAGTACGAAGCCTGAAAGAGGAGGGCGCCCCTGAGCGGAGAAGCAGCGTTGCGCGATGTGCAGATCCCCATAGGAAATACCAGGATTACACTCTCATTAGACAATCCTAGCTCAAACTTAATTCTAAGCTAACATTGATGATTTTAGCGATATAAGACATTGATAATTTGATACAGATCTAAGATCTAAGCGAATTATTAAAACGAGGCACTGCGCGTTTGAAAATTGGTTTTAAAAATATGTTTTTAAATCGCTTTTACGATGAGCGTATACCATATTTCCTGATTTAATTTGCATTTTTGATTATAGACTAACATTGGTGAATGTTAGCGATGAAAATTGATATTCATGAATATAAGGTAAATGGTGTGGAAGCTCTGCGTATTTTGAAACGGATATAGCCTTGTAATCAGTGTTTTAAAGGTGTATGAATTAACCATCTTTTGTAACAACACGCATCACCTTAAAATTCATCTTTTGGATTTAACCAATCAATCAATCAATCAATCAATCAATCAATCAATCAATCGATGTACATTTGCAAATATGCAAATACTGAAACAAAGCTCATTAGTTTCAACAAACATAATTATTGTTGCTATGACACCGCTTCGTTAAATATTAAATAGAAACTACTTTGGAATTACTCTTAAGCACACTACCTTATGGGGCTCTCTATGATACCTTAGTGCTCGGGCCCCAACTGTTCTAGCCCCTCGCAATTTTCTCCAGGAATCGGATTCTTTGGAGTAATTGTCATATACACCGCTGACGATTATATTGTTCTGCAGTATTGTTAATTTAAATAATTTTTTAATTATCTTAGAGGTAAAGACATTGAAATTACATTTGAGATACAAAAATCGATTCAAGTTTATAGAGTTTTAAACAGAAAATTCTTCGCAATTTTCTTTAAAATAGTCTGTGGGAAAAGAAAAGGGAACATTTAATTCGGGAGTAAATTCTACAATTAGGGCCTAGGCTATACGTTTTCCATATAGCACACCGTTATAAAGGAATAAACATTGCGTTCAAAAGGAATTAGGCCACATTTTCCGCATATGTGTAAAAAAATAAGTCTTGTCAATTGAGGTATTATTATTATTCTGATAAGAAGGTTATTTCAGTTGACGTGCCAATATTGATGGTCTAAAATAGATGGCCTAAATACAAAATTAGTTTAGGCGTATGGGTTGCAAAGAATGATGGAGGAGATTGAAGATGAGGGCAAACTAATAGGGCGTCAAATGCGGATCATTTCTCGCTCTCTGCCTCTCTGTTTGTCTGTCTGACTCCGTCTCTCTGTCTGTCTCTGTCTGTCTTTCTGTTCTCTCTCTCTAGCTGTCTGTCTGTCTGTCTGTCTGTCTGTATCTGTCTCTGTCTCTTTGTGTCTGTCTGTCTATCTGCCTCTATCTGTCTGTCTATCTCTCTGTTCGCTCCCTGTCTGTTCTGTTCCTCTCTCTGCCTGTCTCTGTCTCTGCCTCTGTCTGTTTGTCTGATGGTGGATGGTCATTCCACCTGGAATGTCCATCCACCTGGAATGGCTACCCACCTAGAATGGCCATCCGCCTGGAATGGCCATCCACCTGGAATGGCCATCCACCTGGAATGGCCATCCACCTGGAATGGCCATCCACCTGGAATGGCCATTCAATTGCCTCCCTTTGGATCTGCCTTTTGTCTTGACCAGGAATTCTGCATCCACTTTCTACAAACACTTGACAACTGTTCTTTTCCACCGGGGTTCGGCTGGAATTCGTAGTAGTTGTCTTGTATAGGCTCTATATAAATGCTCTGAAAGAACGAATGAACGAACAAAATAATGAATGAATGAATGAATGAATGAATGAATGAATGAATGAATGAATGAATGAATGAATGAATGAATGAATGAATGAATGAATGAATGAGTGAATGAATGAATTGGGTCTGAGGCTTGATGGAAAAACAATGAAGAGAAATGTCCAAGCCTCTAAGTTTATCGGGTGCAAAAGTCTATCCCATGAACGAAATGAATATTAATATTCAACATGGATATTAATATTAATGTATATGAATATTTACAAGGTCTATGAACTGTCTCACATCAAATCATGCGCCGTATTCGCCAGGTGTCGCATGTATGCTGTTAATTAAACATGCAGTTCGGTTTGTGACAGGATAAATCGATAATAACCTGTTAAACTATTTCTTTAAACTGATTAAATCGACTCAAAACCACGTCTAGTAATTTGCATTTTGACGCCAAAAGGTCAGCCTTAAAGCGTTTTGCTTGTTGTATAGGAAGGGCGGTTTGCACACCTGAGAAAACTAGAGTTTAGACGCATATCTACTGTGAAGTGAAATCCTTGAGTTACGGGGAACTAGCTCACGAAACTAGCTTACTAGTAAACAATTTGTTTGGGCTGACATTCGTCAATGTTGGCTTATAATTTAAAAGCTATGGTTGTGTAATGCTGAAGAAGTTATTCATATAACACGATTAAGCTTTCGGATGACATATCAACGTAGGGTACTATGATAATGTAATGTCATGTAATATAAATATTTATAAAGCGCTCCTCGCAGCAGAGCTATTCAGTAGCGCTCTCAACGTAATAGGCTTGTGTAGGCCTATAGGGCCTATATAAAAAGAGTCTGTAAGCATTTAAGTGAAGCTGATGAAAACCCCTCAAAGTCAAATAGCTTGCTCCCGATCACAGAAGGGAGTTCATTCCATAGTGAGGTAACAAATTGACTGATCGAATCAGCGGATTAACGAATGAATGAACGAGCGAACAAATGAACGAATGAATGAATGGAGGTCTGAGACTTGATGAAAAAAAACAATGAAGAAGTCGCCAGATCTCTGAACTTATGGGTTTGTAAAGGTCCATCCAATGGTCGAAATGCAGTGCTTGTATATGAATATTCACGACGTCTATGGTCTGTCCCACATGACATCCGCCGCTGCCTTCAGCGAGTTGGGTTTCAACTCGTGAAGTCATTTCACCCACTGATTGCTATAGCAACGTCATTTTCTTGGCCTCGATATTCCTAAACTGATCCTTCTCAGCCGAAGATTTCTGTAGCGCTGCAATAACTGTTCAAGGCTATAATATCAGTAAGAATCAGAGCAAGAATCAAAATAATGTCATAATATCAAATACAGAATTTGTGAAACTGAATTGAGGGCCTACTGCTGATCAGAACGTTCAAATTATTATTAGGTCAGTTATGCCTCGTATTCCCCAGATGTCGCATGTATGCTGTTAATTATATATGCAGTTCGGTTTGTGGCAGGATAAATCGATAGTAACCTGTTAAAATGTTTCTTTAAATTGATTAAATCGACTCAAAACAACGTCTTTCTAAAATTTACACTTTGAAGCCAAAAGGTGAACTTTAAAGCGTTTTGCTTGTTGCATTTTAAAGGCGGTTTGCACACCAGAGAAAACTATATTTTAGACGCATATCTAATGAAGCGAAACCCTTGCACTTCATCAGTAAAAATTCAGGCCTTGTTAGGTTAACAAGGCATTTTTTGTCGCTGACATTCGTCAATGTTGGCAAATGTTACAGTAGTCGAGTTTGGAATGAACAACTGAGGTTGTTGCTGTGCAGGCGTTTTGCTAGCAAGTATTAGGCGCAGTCGACGAAGGTCACTAATGTGCATATAGCAAGTGCGAGATAGATGGGTGATGGGGTCGGCAACGGTAGCCTAAGTTTTTTTTATCGAATATGATTCCAAGATTGCGGATAGGAGAAGAGTAAGGTAAGGGAGAAGTGCGATCTGTTGGAGGTAGGTCGGAAGGATTGGTTACTTTGCTTAATTGCTGGAGGAGGTTAATAATGAGAAATTCTGTTTATGAAAGGTTTAGGCGTAACTGGTTGGCGGTCATCCAGGCTGATATCTGGGTGATGATGTTACGTAGATGATTTAGTGCGTGCATCTGGAAAGGGGCGAAGGGAGAAAGATATGAACAGTTGTGTATCGTCAGCACAGAGGTTATAATCAATAGAGGATGAGGAGTTTCTGTGGGGAGGTGCAAAGACTTATCAGCAGAGGATCGAGAACAGGACCTTGAGGAACACCGCAGATGAAGGTGCATGTGCGGGTTAGAGGAGTGACTATAGCGACATTAACAGTGAAAGAACATAAAGGTATACGACTCGATCCACGATAAGGCAGCAACAGATATTCCAATTAGAAATATGATTAGCGTCGCCCTTCTTCATCCAGACTTTGGACTGGCACTATCAGAAGACCGGTAGTGACGGAGTTATCGTTTGCCATTTATCTTGTCAGCAGACTCTTGGTGAATCAGACGCCAGCGCGATAGAAAATTTTAAACTTCAACTGCAATCCTTATACAGAAAATTATTCGTTAATAATCGTTAATGTTCGATGATAATCGTTACTGTTCGTTAATGATCGTCAATGTTCGTTAATAATCGCTAATGTCCGTTAATAATCGTCAATGTTCGCTAATAATCGTCAATGTTTGTTAATAATCGTTAATGTTCGTTAATAATCGTTAATGTTCATTAATGTTCGTTAATTATAATCGTTGATGTTCGTTAGCAATCGTTAATGTTCGTTAATAATCGTTAATGTTCGGTTATAATCGTTTATGATCATTAATGCTCGTTAATAATCGTTAATGAACATTTAATAATCGTTAATAATCGTTAATGTTCGTTAATAATCGTTAATGGTCGTTAATAATCGTTAATCTTCGTTATTTTCTTCTTGATTTTTGTTCGTTCTTCCTATTTCCTCTTTTTTTGTCATCGTATCTTTTGTGATTTTTCGGATACACTGCAAAAGAAATTATCCGGAGATATTGAATCACCAGCGCCCCCTTCTGAATTAAGTTGAAAAATGCAGCTATTATTGGTCTTTCTGTAAACTTAACGAAATTAAACAACACGATATTAAATTCCTATAATCTTATTTAAACTGTGTAACGTACTTGACTATTTTGTTTGTTATAATATCGATCAAGCATGAGTAGAAAGTCTTATTTTTCCCATAATATTTGATAAGGAAGACACCCAGATTAACAAAATTAACTTTTTATATAAAGCGTGGAAACGTTTCCTCCTGTAACGGTTTTAATATCTTTGTTTTACATAAATTTTTGTCGCTAACATTGAACAATGTTAGTCAACTTTAATCATTTCAGTTTCTCATGGCGACAGATAAATTAAATGTGAATTCAAAATGGAAGTTTAAAGAAGACAAGACAGTGAGGTTTAATTATAACCTCTCGATGATCGATCAGTTGACCTGGGTGCGTGGGGATAATAATGTTCACCCCTAACTTGTATTGTGGAAGTATTATAATGTATTATACTGTAAATGTAATGTAAATGTAAATCTCCAAAGTATCTCAGTGCCACACAATGACCACGTCAGGGAGACCAGCCTATTTACCGGCGCTATACTAAATCAAGTCCGCAAAAGGCCTAGCCAGGCTGCCTTGTCCGTTCCGGTGCCAGGTCTCGCGTTGAAATGAACAACTTTCATGGAGTATGTGTATAAAACAACACCGTACAATAGAATACGATCTCACTGGTGTCAGAAGGATAAAGAAGGAGGGCGAAGCTAATTTCATCTTTGTTATCGTAATAGTAATTTCAAGACTACATAATATAATATCCATAGAGCGTGTGTCTGTCGATAAACGCTCTGGAATGAAACGGAAACCGTTTGTGACGTCAGTACTGCGGTCTTGACGACGGCGATCAGAGCATTTTAACCAACGATGCATATAGACCTATATACACTGCCGTCATAATATGACGGGTAAATACTAGTTCATAAGAATTTGTATATAATTAATCAGAATATATTATTAATCGGAAATAGCCTCAAGTAGGCCAATTATTAAGCAGACTATTCCTGCAGTAATAAAATCGCTCTGGGTATTTTTGGACAGATTACGGCCCTGTCCAAATTCTGTTCACTTTAGAGGGGTTCGTTCTCCCGGCTCCCCTCAATTTTCGTCCAGGTACCCTCTGGAAAGCATGCAATGATGGTAGGCCTATATCGGAGGTTCTTAACTTCTGGCACACGACACACCTAAACTTGCAACCAAATTTGTCGACACACCATGCAATCATCATATGTGAATATTATTTTAAAATGTTAAAGTTAAACTAGTTATTTATTAACATTTTAAATTGTTAAGATTTTAATGAATTAAAATGTTCATATTGAATCCTTTCTAGTTTCTACGTTAACTTAGTAACAGTTAATGGGATTTTTGCTCCTGGAGCTTCTCTGCATCAATATTAAAACGTGGATCCACAGTTTTTGTATACGTGCATTACGAACGGAGGAAGCTCATTCCAAAGAGCAGGGCCAATGAAAGTAAAAGGTCTAGATCAGTCAGTGCTTCCGAAACTTTTATGGCTACGGAACCCTTTTGATTTTATATTTTTTGACGGAACCCCGACCTTAGGCCTAACGGAGCACAACAATATAATGTTTAATTAATAACAGTGATCTGGAGATATGTGTACAGTTTTAATCCAAACAAATTAGATTGTAAAAAATTTTAATGAAAATTTCCCAAGGAACCGCCTATATAGGCCTAGGTCTTCACTTCGGAGTCTGTTATATAATGTAACAATTAACACATTCAAGCAACATTTTATCCAATTTCCTCACGGAACCCTTGTTTTACCCTCACGGAACCCTAGGGTTCCGCGGAACACACTTTGGGAAACGCTGGTCTAGATTGAGCCAGTGAAGTCCTGAAACGGGAACGAAGATGTGTAAACGGTCAGAGGAACAAAGAGGACGGAGAGAAGTAGCATAGAATTGCATTGTATTGTATTGTATTGTATTGTATTGTATATCTTCTGTGTAGATGTCGTCACTGTTTTTGCTCCAACTTCCGCCGCCTTTGGTAAGCTGCTGGATGGCGATTACGACCAACTTATACGAAACAAGACCCGCTTTTCAAGTAAGCGCTTCTAAAACTGTTGAAATGGGCGCCATTTAGAATCTTACCCTTGGAAAAAAATTAAATAATTAAATATTTTTCCTGCGTGCGTTTAATTTTGCAGACATTTCATAGTATAATCAGATTTCCAGACTTGAGGCAGCGCTCGTGAATAAGCTGGTGCTCTGAGCTTAGCTTTTAGGTATCACTTTGAGTTTTTCGAGCTCACAAGTATGGTATAGAGGCTATATAGAGCAGTTAGAAGAGCACAGTATGTTTTAAACGAGCAAGATGCGCCAACTGGCGACAACCCCCTTTGATACGCTTTGGGGCAAGCACTGGCGGCGCCTAGTGAATGAGTGTGTAGTTACGGTACTTGGTCAGGGCCGTTTTTAAGGTTCCTCGAATGTCGGTGCACAAATTTACAAAAGGGCCCGTGTTGGTCGAGCGGCAGATGGTTTGCCAATACCATGTACGGCGTATAAATATCATCAAAAAATTACATCTAAGGCTTTTCTAGTAATTATTGTTGCTATTTGCATGATCTGTTCACTGAGTTAATAGGTTTTTATATCCTATTTATCAATTAGTTATAATCTTTATACACACTATACACAGTATGACCATAGTAGGGCCTAAGTGACGGCCACTGACTGTTTGAGAGTTAGTGTAGGCCTACATATGGACACTTCAACAGTGCATAACAACAATTTGTCAATAAAATCTGATAAATCTCAAATATGTAATTAATTCTTGAACGCTGCTTGCAGCCTGCAGCAAATGAGCAAATGTCATAAGCCAAAAATATCAGCTAGGTCTAAATTTCAGCAAAGTCCTTTTCATCTCTAACATACAGTCACATCTCTAACATACAGTCACAGCCTGAATTTGCTGGTGAAATCCAGCAAATTCAGGCTAAACAGTCGAAATCCCACGTCTAGCTTTTTGTGACATGAACGCGTCAAAAACTTGATCCAGTTGCAAGTCGTTTGCTAGATTGCTCTCAATTTACAAAAACGCCAAGTTGGAAGACCTATGGGTTGTCATTATAAAGTGTACAGGCAGGGCTGTAGTGGTAAAATTAGAGGTGAGTACACGCTACCGGTTAGTTTTCCGAAACAAATTAGAGGTGAGTATACGCTACAGTATTTTGTGAGTATACGCTACAGTATTTTAATATAAATAAATATAAATATTTTGTGAGGTGAGTATACGGTCTCTAGAGGTGAGTACAGTCAGTACACGCTGTATACCCGCGTATACCCTCGACTACAGCCAGTGGCGGATCCAGAGGGGGGCGATTGGGGCGATCGCCCCCCCTAAGAGTCCAAAAAATAAATTTTTTTATATTTAAAAATTTAAAAATTTGATATACTATAGTGTACTACAGGATAAATGTCATGTGATTATTATTACGCATGTACAGCGCCGGACTGCAGTTTGAATATTACTTCTACACGCCCTTGCTTTAATCATGCTTTAAACTTGATAAGTAATTTTAATTCCTTTGACCTTGGACGTCCATGAAATCGCCCCCCGTAAAGTAAAAGTCTAGATCCGCCCCTGACTACAGCCCTGTGTGTAGGGCCTACTCCGCAAAGGAATCTTCAAAAGACGCGAGACACTAAAAGAACGTTCAGCGGACGAGATTCCGATTGGCAACGTTAGGCCTACGAAGAGGTATAGCAACACTTCAGTGCATGGGAAAACGGCTGTTATGTCTCCTGTGTCAAACAGAAATGCCGAGATGTGTCTTGAATTTGCTGTGTTCAGCTAATCTGATACTCAAGTGTCCCAAGTCTTTCCACAGCTTTGGCTGCCCCTCACAAAACAACCAGCAGCTGTGGCAGTATGCGGCATCCCCCCACCCCCATAAAATTTGTTTTTGGGGGTTGCGTTTTTGCACAGAACAAATTTGCATAGAAAAAATAGAAAAAAATAATGATCAAGTAAAGAGTTTGCACAAATATTCCCTTATTCTATTTTCCCTCTCTCAAAGTAGGCCTAATACGAGCAAACCTACCTTCCCAGTCCAAGACGGAATCGGTTTCATACAGGGACAGCAAGACAACACATGAAACGGCTACGTAGACTTAGCACTCACTTTCAAGAGAAAGTACCGGTACACGTAAAAGCACGAAACAAACTTAACCAAGAACGTCACGGTTGTATTACAAGAACACTCGTCCCTTTTCTTCGGTAGTCTGACCGACTACAAAACGCCTGTTCGAGCGAAACACAATTGACTCTTGACATGTCTGTTCCGTTCCTACCAAGTTTTTTCGACCTTCAACGCAGTCGACCCTCACAGTTCCTACGAAATTGTCCTACTCAGAAGTGTTCGTCTTCTCCGTTCATATAATACTGCCCGACTGACTCACAAAGCATAGTAGTAGAAGTTTCAGTTTAACGACCCATGTGATCAATTGATTCGCATTCCTTCTTCATCCAGGCTTGGGACTGGTTCCTAAGCTAGCGGGGTATATTTAAAGTCTGGCAAAACGTGTGTTAGTTGGCATCTAAGTGAAGAAGCTCAATACTTAGAGACTGTCGCTCCAGCCAGTGTCAATTACATATGTTAATATATATATATATATATGTATTTATTTGTGTGTATATATAAATATACATTTATATATATTACGTTCTGACTAAGCCGTTCACCAGCCCGACCTGTTATCTCGCAGCGATCGGCTAAAAACAACACAAGAGCCGCTGGTAAAGGGAATACGATACCAATTAGCCCGTTGCGGCTGAATGCATTTCAAGGTCTCGGGGTTGACAATATGAATGTCCATATTACCAAGACAGAACTCTATAGGCCTACGTTAAATTTTCAAGAATACGCCTAAACAAAGACGCCCATGACAGTACCATGTAGCAAACAGCGTAAGTGAATTAAATCAATATAATCACTAGTGTTTCCTTACACTTACACTTATAATTTTACAGACACTTTTATACGACATTTAGCAAATAGTAACAAAACTGCTGTACACGCTCGGCTCAGGGGCCTCGGTGCGCCGCACCGTTTGCACCTGTGTTAAAAACGGCCCTGTACTTGGTGCAATTTGCCTCTTTCCAGATCTGGTCTTGTCTCACGTCGTACCTGGAATTCATCACAGCGTTTCGTTCGGCAGTGAGTTGATCGTTCAGCCTTTGTCTGGAAAACCGGTTCGTCTGACACGCACAGCGGAAGGTCAGCAGAAACAAAGAAATAACAAAATAAACAAATTAAAACAAATTGCTAAAATGACTAGATTGTTAGGCCTATTTGTTTTGTATTGTATAGGCCTACTCAAATAAATGAATAGATGAAGTGCAGTCCCTTAAGGAATCCCTGAGGCAGATGATATGAAGCGACTTCATTTTATTAGCATCGGCATATGAGGGCGGGTGGCCAGTCTTCTCCCTCGCCGTCTCATCTAAACACCGAAAGTGTTCCGTACGGTCAGTGTACTCATCATAGCTGAGCTCGTTTGTAAGCGCAGATGGAGAATAAATCGCGAGACCAAATATATCTGCCCTTTCGAGGATTTGAACCCCGACCTTTCGACTGACAGCCCAGCATGCTAACCACTACACAAACATAAATAAATAAAAAGATAAACAATAATTAATTATAGATAACTAACGGATTACTTTTTGACTTGTTGCTTCTGCTTGAAGGTAACGTTACGGCCAACGGTGTCCTGCTGGTGGAAATGGACGTACGTTTAACAAACGCAATCGTTCATCATATCAACGACCTCCTCTCCTCTTCCTCGTCATCTCCCTCCTCATCTTCGGTGCTTTCGTGTATCTTATTGAGCTGTTTATTCAGTGCTTGGCCTTAGCAAGTCCATGTGCGTTTAAGGCCAGAAATGGCCCCGCTTCCTAAAAGACCAGAAAGGCAATGCTTCAGACAGAGCTAGATGGGTCTCAGTTCACAAAACCTGGGTTCTACGTGTAAGCGCGAGACAAGCAGCGGTTAATTTTCCAGCTATTCAACCATCGTTCGCAGAAGAACTAGATCTGAATAATCTTACAGTCTTCCTGCACCTATTCAGGAAGAAAAAAGTCTTCATGTTTAAGAACAAAACAGCTAAAATGTACTAACTGTGTAATTCATTTGGGCCGACAGTTGACATTGCAAAGCATCCTAGAAGTATCTTTCTACTGACGATCATATAAAAATTGTCCTAATCACATTTCAGTTATTAATATTTTCGTACAACATGCGTTTAAATATCACTGACTTTCGAACCACTGCACTTCGAAAGAATGACCAAATCAAATGTTTTAACGTTAAATCAAACACCTTTTAAACGCTTTCTATCCCGGCTACAAATAGGCGCTAATCGTAATGGGTGTAATCGTTGATCAATCAATCAATCAATCAATCAAACATTTATATAGCGCCCCTTCAAGGAATCTATTCAGAGGCGCTCCCAGCCCAACCCCGGCGAAAGAGAAAAGTCTTTAGAGCAGAGAAGAAAGCGGTGGATGAGTTTCGAGGAAGAGACCGCAGCTCAGAAGGAAGCCCATTCCAAATTTTGGGACCAACGACGGAGAAAGCACGCTGCTGCATATACATGTAGAACACAAT
>OY744611.1:52137457-52192457 GCA_963556255.1 Allolobophora icterica | reverse complement strand
ATATGCACATATCCGTATTTGTATATACTTATCTGCATACAATACAATACAACTGTATTTGATATTGCCCTCCTTGCAAAGTTCAGAAGTGCACACACGACCATACGACAGAACATCGATGGCGCTGAGCAATTGTGAGTGAAGGACTTGCTCAAGGTCCCTGCCCAGTGACTGCCTCAGTAGAGGCTCGAACCCGTACCAACCGCGTAACAAGCCAAACGCTCTTTCCAAACTAACAACAAACGGTCTTATCCGCTACGGTGTACCACAAAGAGTAATGTATCGTAAGGAGATACGACCTGGAGAGCCAAAATACTAAGCATTTAATCAATAACCTTGAAAAATTTCCTGCAGCATGATTTGCCCACATAACCTGATCTAGTTGACATGATCTGACCCAGTTGACCTGACAAGACCCAGTGACCTAATGCCACGACCCAGTTAATACACAGAACGCCTCAGGAGACCTGAAAAACTGTATCACGCTCTCAGAGAAGCGCCATTCCAAGTGGAAGAATTTTCTGTACAGAATACACTCGCAGCCCGACCGCTCAACACCTCGCTTCACAAAAACAGGAAATGGCAATTCGTTTCTCGACGCCCCTACCCTACCAGAAACAACGAAATGACCCCCACCA
This sequence comes from Allolobophora icterica, assembly GCA_963556255.1. NCBI lineage: Eukaryota > Metazoa > Annelida > Clitellata > Crassiclitellata > Lumbricidae > Allolobophora > Allolobophora icterica. The sequence goes on along the minus strand of OY744611.1, from coordinate 52,191,819 downwards.
CCCAGCTCACCTAGAGTTCAACATCGGAGTATGAAGTCTGCATAGATGTATCTTTTTAAAAAATCAGCCTCGTAACAAAAAAGGATTTTACAAGCGACAACCCTCTGAAAAAAACACGACTGTTGTCCGCAAGTGGCAAATCTCATTCACTCGCCCTTAAATGCTCTTCAACACAAACTTTCGAATGCTCGTGACATGCATTTTCTAAACTGTAATTGTAATTAGTAACTTCTGTTGTGCCGGTGTCTAACGCACAAGGCATCAACTGATGGCACACCAAAACCAAGCTGTAATCAGGTCAATATCCTTACAATAACACAAGGATTTTTACACAAAACAATTAAAAACTGAAAGAATTCATCAACTGACTGCTTTAGTTTTTCGCACTTTGCCCTAATATCTGAACACACAACAATCAGCTTCTATGGAAATACATCACAATACACTACATTACAAAACTACGCTCGCCAATAATTTTGGTCAAAGGACTGGATGCGATGTAAAATCGCTAATCAACCTAAAAAGTCTTTCAATCACACGAGCGTACTACTGGCCGGTTGTACAAATCAGGAGAAGATTGGAGTGACGTACAGCGTGAATCCATTCACGAATCCAACCGCCCGGTCAAAATAAGTCGCTGCATCGATGTAAGCGCTGCACATACACCGACCAACACTAAATCCCCCAACGACACATCTCCAATTGCTTTCAACATTTAACAACACTGTAACCAACTACAGTGTGGACTCATTCACATGCTCCCAGTTTATGCGCCATTCGCTTCAATTGAAGCGGTGTTTCGTTCCCCAAAAAGGTATTAACCAAACACGCCGTAATGGTTAATGCAATGCACAGGACCTGCACGGTAGTGCTAAAATATCGACTTTTCAGCATTATCCCTCTTTAAACTTTGTCTAGTTAACAAGCTGTATCGTAAGGTACACCTGAACCCTCCCGATGACTTCGTTTTAATGTGTCCACACTGTAATAATAATAAAACCTGTCATTACCTTAAAAGAAATGCAGCTGCTAAATCAGAATACCGAGTGGCCAGAAAGATGGGGAAATATCCGGGTGAATGCATCGCACTTAACAACGCATATACCAGATTAAAATTATTGAAACACACCATCATAGCACAAATTTTGCAACAGTCTGGCCACAAACATTGATCCCACTTATTCGTTACCTTAAATCAAGCAACATGATTCAACTCCTTGAAATGGCTCCTAAGGGTAGTGGTCGAAAGCAGGTCTGCTGTAGCTGTTGCAGCTACTTTTCAAACCAAAAGGCAGCAGTTAAAACAGAATGGGGTGCAACGTTTCCCCCATCTATGACCCAGGTTATGAAATCAGTACTTTAACCATATATCTGGACAGCAAAATGAGCCAAATCAATTCGAACCTCTTAAAAATCAATCCACTGACATTCAAAGTCAAACAACAAAGAGCAGTCCCTTACACTAACCCTCGGAGGCATCCAAGGGTATAAAGCATTAGAGGCAAACACTTCTCGATACACAGATAGCATCGTTTCAGTTGAAACTCCTAGTGATTCTTTGATTCACTGCTTCTAAAAGACATACTCTCAGAAGCACACACAGAAACACAATCCCTACATGTCCACTGGCCAAGGTCCATGGCCCTCATCTCGAAACTGCCCTCTCACCCTACGGAAGCAATCTCAATGTCTCGGACAGGCAGTGATATTAACGACACCATTGCAAGAATCTACTGGCGTGAAACCTAGTGTCGAATAGTCCTCCCTGCAAACCAAAGAGAGCATTTGCAAGGTGAACAGAAAACTGCATATTAAGGAGCAGATTATACAGGCACAGGCGTATCTAATGGCTTACAAAGGAAGGAAAGTGGAGGACAGGTCACATTTCTTGATGACCTTGTCCTTACTTCCCCAATTCTCAACTCATTAATTCCCCAATCCTTCTACCCCTAGATCTCCAATCCTACTACTTCTTAGTTCTCCAATCCCTCTACTTCTTAGTTCCGAATCATTCTACAACCTTTCGTTTTCCAAGAATTTTTATTACCCCTTCAAAGTCTTCCCGAACTTTTTGTTACCCTTTGTACGATTTCCAAGATATTTTATCCCCTTTGTTTCTTAGTTTTGGCATGACCTACATTAAACAAATACAACGCAACCCTAACCCTAACCAAACTGCGACCAACTCGGAGGCAGCCCCAGAAGCTGATGGGGTCATGCCCAGATTGCCCCCCACTGGATCCGCCTTTGATTCAGAGGAAACAAAAACCAGAGGGAACCTCTGAGGCTCAATCAAGCCACACTGGAAACAAGAAACCATCAGCACAACCCGTCACAGTCCGTCGAATAACCGAGTCCTTCGGACGAGCGCTCGCGTCGAGGCAAAATAAACATAGTCACACGTCTTTATAAATTATGCACAGTGTTGTACAGCAAAGTGAACAAACAGTTCAATGATACGCAAAGAACGATCTCGTTCCAGTTCTTGGGTGCTTCGCCCGGGCAACGAGCGCAGAGCCGGCGGTCGAACCGCAGATCGTCCGTCGACGGGATCCGGTCGACCTCGGTCAGTCGCCATCGCATGAAGCACAGTTACATCTCTGGACTGTTACGAGGATGAAAGAACGTCAGTTTCGTCACCAGCAGTCTCCGACGACGCTCGTACGCAAGCGCCGGTTGGCAGAGATCACGGATTATACGAGACCGAGACGTCGATCGACCGTCTGTTTCGCCGCCGAGCGCGACCGACGCGCACCGCCGTCGTGGCGCTGGCACCGCCGAGTCAGTCGTACGGGACGTAACTGGCATCGGGTCGTTTTATTACTCTGTTGATATTCGATCGTACGTTGTAGACGAGGGACTAAGCTTCTCGTTCACTGAGGCATATTATTTGGGAATCGGGCGAGGGAACTGTGGGTGCTGCTCGGGAACTGTTGGACGCCCTCCATCGGAGCGCCCCCGAGCGACTGACTGTAGTCGGGGGCCATTGGGAAGCGCAGGTGTGACTGTTCTGAGCCGTAGCCGGTCATTTCGAGCCCGGCGCCGTGCTGGGGAGCGAGGACGCCGGGCATCATGCGCTGCATTCGCGCCATCGACTGCATCGAGACGGTGTCTGCGTAGTGGGGCGGCGGCCGGCGGGGCGACGGGGCGCGCTTGGCGAGGCCCTGCGTTGTCGGCCGGAGACCGGACGCGCCGGGCGCCGACGACGCCATCGAGGGCAGCGGCAGGGAACACGGAAGAGTCGGTTGTTGAGACTGTGCCTGTTGCACCGTTGTCTGCTGTTGCGGTTGCTGTTGCTGAGACGGTTGTTGTTGTTGTTGTTGCTGCTGCTGCGTTTGCGATGCCTGCATGTCCATCTGGATCTGGCCGAGTCCACGCTGCTGCTGCGAGACGAGCGACTGCGAAGGCGCCGCCTGCATCCCGGTCGGCGGACCGGAACGGATCGACGCGGCCGCAGCGGCGGCCATCTGCGACTTGAGCTGCATTCGTTTCTGGTGCATCATCATCTGTTGCTGTTGTTGTTGCATGTGGTTGTATTGCGCCATCATTCCCCCGTCTCCCGAGGGAAACCCCTGCGGGTGTCCGCCGCCGCCGCCTCCTCCTCCTCCTATGAAGTTCATCCGGACGCGCTGGACCTGCGGCGGAAGGCCTCCGCCGCCGCCGTACATTCCCATTCCCTGCTGCGACATGTGCGACGGGTATCGCTGGTACTCGGACGGCATGCATCGCATCTGCTGCTGATGTTGCAGCCACTGAGGGGACGCCATCCGTCCGGCCCCCGCGCCCTGTCCGCCCATCTGGTCGACGACGCCCATCATCGGCCGCATGCCTCCCATCGAGTTGGGCATCATCGACATGTGCCCGCCCATTGCGTAATTTGGGTCTTCGATCATGTCGTCCATCATGTGAGCGGCACTCGACATTGGCACTCCTGACGGTCCGAGCAAATGTTCACTGTTCGGCTGAGACTGCAAATGTAAATGATGGTAATGTTATTGTGCAAACAATGTATCAGCCACAAAACGTTGTTAATAATAATGGTAATTAAACTGTGGTAAATAAGCAACAACATAGTTCATACCACGGTAAACAAGCGAGAAGGTGACCTAAACAGAAGCAAATGGTTGAAATGGTAACTGACACTGAGGTCAAGATTATCAGACCCAAGATAAAACATGCTAGAAGGTAATAGATATTAGGTTAAGAATCAAGACAGCAATCACTGCAATGGTAAATAAGCAGGACGGTAACTAACATTAACTCTTTAATGACGAGATTGTCTTAAAAGCAATTGGGAAACGAACACCTTGTCGTTAAAGTGTTTAAATAAGCAAGTGACAAGGCGATGAATACTGAGGTACGTAAGCAAAACGTAACCAATACTGAGCTTAGAGGTGACGTTAGCAGTACTGAAACAATTTTACGAGTAGTTCAACGAGAGAGAAACCGATCGCAATGAACGCGATTGATTGTAGATTGATTGCAGATTGATTGCATAGATCTAACCTGTTTCATGTAGCCAGGCATCATCTGTGGACTTCCCTTGACGAATCCGACCATCTCCTTCTGTGCCATCTGGCTCCCACCCGACCCTGGCGCCTTCATCCTCTTCGCAAGCAGCATTGCCATCTGTGTCGAAGCAGACGCACCTCCCATCATAGGCGGACCCTGCTGCTGAGAAACACCACCACCCTGCATGCCGGCCATGGCGTCCATCGCGTGCTGCGAGGGCCCCATACCCATGCCGGGCATACAAGCCTGCGTGCTCATGCCCCCATGAGACGCACTCATCATGTGCTGCTGCGGCGCATACATCATCTCCTCGTGCGACCGCGACATCGTCTGCATCCCAGGGTACATCTCGTGCTGCCACATCCCACCCTGGTCCATCATCTGCATTCCGGGACCCCCCATGAACTGGCGCTGGTGCATCATGGACCCAGGCATCGGGCCGCCACCACCGCCTCCGATGTACCCGCCCGGACCCATCGCACGGTGCCCGGCGAGCTCCATCTGCCGCTGGGCGCCCATCATCGACGGGGACTGACACCCGGGGGCACCGGTGTGCATGAACTTCCCTCCGGCGCTGTAACCGTGCGGCACGGCGGTCGTCGGCGTCGGGGGATCGGAGGTCGGCTGGTGCGAGGACTGCGGGGTCAGTTCGGCGTCCGGGGCGCGCTGCATGATCGCCATACGGCGCCGGAGAAGCTGGTTCTGCTTGAACTGCTGCTCGGCGTGCTGCTGTTCGAGTTTCTGCTTCATGTTCGTGCAGAACGGAACGGGGCACTTCGTCTCCTTGCACGTCTTGGCGTGGTTCCAGCAGAGCGTCAGCAGCTGCTTGCAGACCGGGCAGCTGTTGTTGTTCTGCCGGCGCTTGCAGTTGCGGACGTGCTGGACGAGGCGCTTCATCTTCTGGCAGATCGTCCGGTGGCAGTTGGCGTCGCGACAGTGGCAGGCGTGCACGAGCGACTGGATGTACGTCTGCAGCGACACGCGTCGCGCCTCCTGCGAGTTCTGCGACTTGGCGTCGTTGGCGCTGCCTTCGTCGAGGTCGAGGCCGAGCCGCGTCATCTTGCTCTTGTGCGGATGGCTGGACGTCTGGTAGCAGGGAACGCAGAGATCGTAGTCCTAAAACAAATCGACAAGTCAGATATAATGCTCTGACATTGGTCTCTGGTTGGTACGAGCGCTCACTTTGAAATGTGGAGAGTATGGGTTCAAGGCCCCTCCTTCCCTGAGAGTTACTGTGTAGGGACCCTGAGCAAGTCCCTTACTCACAATTGTTCACTACACAAGAACAGGCCCAGAGACAGGCCCCAGTGATTGGAAGACAGGCCCAGTGATCGAAGCAAGGCCCCAGTGATCAGAAGACAGGCCCAGTGATTTGAAGACAGGCCCCAGTGATTTGAAGACAGGCCCCAGTGATTGTAAGACAGTCCCAGTGATCTGAAGACAGGCGCCAGTGATTGGAAGAGAGGCCCCAGTGATCAGAAGACAGGCCCCAGTGATCAGAAGACAGGCCCCAGTGATCAGAAGACAGGCCCCAGCGATCGGAAGACAGGCTACAGAGGATTTACAGACAAAAGACAAGCGCTTTAGAAATTTGGAGTTTATGATTACGATCTACATATCTCAGCGCACAGACTGGTTCCCTTACGTCACAGACGCTGCAGTGATAGCGGGTTTCCACGTTTGCCTTGCAGTCGTTGCATGTGTAGATGAACCCGTCTTTGGCCTGGGTGTGTAGTTCGTAGAGAAGTCCCATCGTCGAGAACTTGGCGCGACGCAGCGACGAGAATTCGTAATGTTTGTCACGTGAGAGCGTCAGAAATGCGTCGCGTCCATCCATAAGATCACAGTTGATGAGAGGATCCGGGTCCTTGATCTCGTGAAGTTCACCCGACAAAGGTTGCAGCCGGACGACAAAGAAACCCTGAGCAAACAAGATGTACAAGGTGAAAAAATGCAAGATGACAAGATGAAATAACACAAGATGACAAGATGAAACAACACAAGATGACAAGGTGAAAAACATAAGATGACAAGATGAAATAACACAAGAGGCACAGAATGAAACATTGCAAGATGAAAAAGATGGACAAATTACAAGATGAAACTTTGCAAGATGACAGGATGAAAAATACAAGATGACACGATGAAATGCAACTGTAATTTGAAATTTATAAAGCACCACTTCAAGAAGAAAAACTCATCAGTGGCGTTCCTGACCTGAACCAGTGAAATCAGAGTCGAATATAACAGACTTCAGGCGCTAGATACAACAAGCGCATGATGAAAGAGAAAGAATACACTGGACTGGACATACACTGGACTGGGTACTCACTGGACATACATTGGACTGGACACACACTGGAAATACACTGGACTGGGTAAAGAACTGGACCGGACAAACAGCAGACTGGACACACACCGGACTGGGCAAACTGGACATACACTGGGCTGGACACACAAAGGGTTGGACAAATAGCAGACTGGACACACAGTGGACATACACTTGACTGAAAACACACACTTGACTGGACACACACTGGACTGGACACACATTGGACTGGGCACACACACAAAAGACTGGACACCCACCTCCTTGTGTTTGTCCATCGTCGACAGAAGTTTGGCCGTCAGATCGTTACCGCAGTGTGGAAGACCAGATTTACTCTTGCGATTCGATGGCTTCTTGTTCTTGGTGTTCTTCTTCTTAGTATTGCTGTTGTTCTTCTGTCCCTTCTTCTTACCAGCAACCGGTTGCACCTGCAAGACAACCAACAACCACACTCATCAGTAACTAACTCACCTCACTTACCACAAAAGGCTAGAATAAAGGTCATTGTGGTAAATGACACTGTCTGGACTACGGTCACTGTTATAAATGACTCTAGATTAAAACCACTGTTATAAATGACTCTAGATTAAAACCACTGTTATAAATGACTCTAGATTAAACCACTGTAATAAATGACCCTAGATTAAAACCACTGTTAAAAATGACTTTGCATTAGGAACAACGGAACACCATTATAAAAATTACTGTCTCGACTAAGATCACTGTTATAAATGATTCTAGATTAAAACCACTGTTACAAATGACTTTGCATTAGGAACACCATTATAAAAATTACTGTCTCGACTAAGATCACTGTTACAAATGACTCTACATTAAAACGCACTGTTATAAATGACTTTGCATTAGGAACACGTTATAAAAATGACTGCATATCTGTCGTGTTAAGTCAAGTTGATTCAGCAGTAAGCCCAATATTCATTATTCAACCCACCTCGGTGCTGTCTCTGTCTGTCGGTTCCAAGTCCTCCGTATCAGCTGCCGCTTCTTCCTCCTCCCTCAGGCGCTTCTCCACCTCCTCCTGTTCCAGCTCCTTGATGCACTCCTCGAGAATGTTTGGCCAGAAGTCGCCCTCAAAGTATGGAATTTCACATACACTTTGGAAGTTGTTGTCGATCGCATCTTTCAGGATATCCTGTTTGAAAAGAATGTGGCAGAAACAGAACCATACTATACAAGCATCACTCTCCTTCTAAATGAACCAACATAATGAAATTTCAACAGGAACATGAAAACCAGTTGCTCAACCCCAAACAAAATACCAAATGGAACAACAGAAACATGAAAACCAGTTCCTTAAGTCAACCCCAAACACAAAACCAAGTGGACTCGTTGACACGACGTCGCTAGAAGACATACCTTATGATACAGCGCATAAACTAGGCCTCACGTTGAAAGGGATGACGCCGAAAATGTTAATATTTTGCAGTATGATACAGTCACTGTATGGTGTGTTAAGCTAATAGCTTTGCAGATACAGCACCATTTTGCGTTAAATGGTCAAGACTAGGGGTCCACCGGTAAGACATTTTCCGCCGGAAACCGAATCCGAGTATTTGGATGTATTTTTGCCGGAACCGGTAACGAACCGGTAACGAACCGGGTACCATTTGTTCCATATGCGAAGCTTCACATTTTCATGTAATAAGAAATTATCGACATAAATTTGTGTACTTGTAATAAGTGACTAATACAATTTGAATTGTAGTCATTTCTGTGCAGTTGTGAAGTTTTCTGTGTAATTGTTTTAAGGTTCAACATTTATAATTTTATATATGTAAGTTTATTGAATAAGTTTTGACAGAAAAAAATTTTTTTTAAAGAAATTTTTTTTGCAACTATTTGCGTCTACAATATTTGCCGAGCCGAATACTTCCGGAAACGGGATTTCCGGCCGAACCGAGTATCCGAGCCGGTTTCCGGTGGACCCCTGGTCAAGACCCACGAGTCCCCAAAGACCTGAAGAAAGACCATCGAGAGTAAGCATCCGAAAGAGTCAAAGTCTCACAAATACTATACATCACACAGATTGACAAAGACAGCAATTTTGTGAGGTACTCAAAAGACATTAGATCAAGTGTCCCAATACATACGATACAACGTGATACAATACCTTGTAATCGAAGATAACGCGATCGTTCAGCGCCTTGTCTAGCATCTTCTTGTACCACTCCTGGAGGCGTTTTGGCTTCGGTATCTTCTGGTCCGGAGGATGGCAGTGGAAGATGTAGTCGTCGCCCTCGCTCGGGGGACACGCCCAGATGTGAGCCGTCTGGAATCTAAGCACAGACAAATCAGCTTCAGGTATCTATAGGTGTGTATCGCAATTGTAATTAGTAACTTCTATTGCGCCAGTATCTAATGCACAACGCATCAACCGATGACGCACCAGAACCAAGCCGTAATCAGATCAGTCCACTAACATTTGCCACTGCTATTTCTGAGATGGACCTTGAGCAAGTCCGTTGCTCACGATTGCTCAGTGCCATCGACTGATGCTCAGTCATCAGACAATTGCCCTTAATAAACATAACAATAATGACAGTAACAAAAATAGAATAAAAGTACATATACAAATATGGTTTTTCTGTAGTGGTGCTACTCAGTTACAATTACAATTAATCTCAGACGAAAGCCTACACTGAACAGAGCCAGATGCAGTCTATGCCTAAGCAAAGCAAGAGGCCAGTGCAAGACGCCAGTCCCACGCCAGGATATAGGAGGAGGGCAATGACACTAATCATCTTTGTAACAGCATAGCATCGTTAAACATTTACTGACCAACCACGTCGGTGACAGCGAGCAAATCCGAGCACTGGAACTCACCCGAGCGTCTTCACGTAGTCCATGTATCCGATGAGGATTTCGTGGTAGACCATCGTCCGGAACTGCTTCGGTTGGAAGAAATGAACGCTGTCCAGGTACGCTATGTAGACTCGCCTGCAAAACCACAATCAGACAATTCCCGTTTTCACGTGGTGCCAGCCCAAAGCCTAATTAAAGAAGGAGGGCAACACTAACCAACTTCATTGATGCTGTATTGTTAAACAGAAAATATCTATGCCAATCCAATAAAACTCAAAAGCAGATGTGTAGAAATTTTAGTTGAATATGGCTTCAGTAACGACGTCCGTTCTTAGCATCTCTGATTAATAATAATAATAATATTAACAATAATAATATTTTAAATACTAATAATACTAATAATAAGTAATAGTAATAATAATAAATATTAACAATAAATAATAATAATAATAAATAATAATAATATTAATAACAGGTAATAGTAATAATAAAGGTCATCGCAGACAGCCGTACAGAGTGGAGGAATCTTGTCGCCCGATGTTCTGCACAGAACGCAGGGAACTAAGACAGGGAGAGTAATAATAAAAATAATATATATTAACAATAAATAATAATAACAAATAAATAAATACTAATAGATAATAATAAATAAAAAATAATTAATACCTGGCATTCGGTGGACGGCAGTCGGATCCATATTCCTGGACGTGCATTCCGAAGAAGCAGACGTCGATTCCGTCGATCTCTTCAAATGCAAACATCGCTTTGACGCGATATGGAAAACTCTCCGCCAGATTCATGTTAAGGAATCGCGACTTCATGCCTGGCTTCACCTCCGTTGCCTTATCGTAGCTGGACAGGACACGGATCGTGACCTCGCCGGCGCCAGCGTCCTTGCGCTTGAGCAGAGAATTCACGCGAGTCTCCAGATACGTTCCAAGCTTCGTCGAGGGCAAACCTATTGGAATAGGATCAACATATTGGAATAGGATCAACATATTGTCACCTATTGGAATAGGATCAACATATTTTCATCTATCAGAATGGATCAACATATTGTCACCTATCGGAATAGGATCAAGATATTGTCACCTATCAGAAAAGATCAACATATTGCCACCTATTGGAATAGGATCAACATATTGTCACCTATCGGAATAGGATCAAAATATTGTCACCTATCAGAATGGATCAACATATTGCCACCTATTGGAATAGGATCAACATATTGTCACCTATTGGAATAGGATCAACATATAGTCACCTATCAGAATGGATCAACATATTGTCACCTATCAGAATGGATCAACATATTGTCGCCTGTATAGGATCAACATATTGTCACCTATCAGAAAAGATCAACATATTGCCACCTATTGGAATAGGATCAACATATTGTCACCTATCAGAATGGATCAACATATTATCACCTATCAGAATGGATCAACATATTGTCACCTATTGGAATAGGATCAACATATTGTCACCTATTGGAATAGGATCAACATATTGTCACCTATTGGAATAGGATCAACATATTGTCACCTATTGGAATAGGATCAACATACTGTCACCTATTAGAATGGATCAACATACTGTCACCTGTAGGAATAGGATCAACATACTGTCACCTATCAGAATGGATCAACATATTGTCACCTGTAGGAATAGGATCAACATATTGTCACCTATTGGAATAGGATGAACACATTGTCACCTGTAGGAATAGGATCAACATATTGTCACCTATTGGAATAGGATCAACATATTGTCACCTGTAGGAATAGGATCAACATACTGTCACCTATTGGAATAGGATCAACATATTGTCACCTATTGGAATAGGATCAACATATTGTCACCTATTGGAATAGGATCAACATACTGTCACCTATTAGAATGGATCAACATACTGTCACCTGTAGGAATAGGATCAACATATTGTCACCTATCGGAAACGCTGAACATATTGTCACCTATCAGAATGGATCAACATATTGTCACCTGTAGGAATAGGATCAACATTTTGTCGCCTATCAGAAAAGATCAACATATATTGTCATGCAGAAAAGAAGAGTAGTCCGTTCTTCAAGTTCTTTGCCCTTGGGCAGGTCCAAACATCCGGTATTGCCACTCCTCTCGATGCTGGGCTTCCTCCTTCAGTTTGCTACATCCATCCATCATCATCCAGTCCACAGCATCCGTCTGGGTCTTCCCGCGTTCTCTTGCGTCCATTCTTCCCTCCATAATCATTCTCAGCAGGGAGAACACCCCTCTCCGCACGTGACCAATCCACTTTCTCCGTCTCCCACAAGATTACAGTCCCTTCCACAGTCTCTTAAACAAGTCCTTCGCTCACAGTCGCTCAGTGCCATTCAATGAAACCAAGTCATTAGACAATGGTGCTTAATGAATTCATAACAGTAATAAATAATAAGAATAATAATAATACCGTCCAAACTTTAGTAGTGCTAGATAAATCAGACGACATAAATAGATCAGAGGCCTTCTGGTTGTTACAGGTTTGCATGTGCAGGGTGAGGGCCACTGCTCAATCTAGGAGTTTGTCCTATGTTGCCCCCTCCAGCTGGAACCGCCTTCTGCAGGAATTGCGGCTTGAACTCTTCAGTCTTTTCCTTCCCCTGTTCCCGAAATGCATGAAGTCCATTTTATTTGTTAGTGATAGCACTGACTTGGGTCGGGAGCACCTCTGAATTGTTGAGTGGCGCTATTAGAGATGTTCGATTACAATTACAAAGGTTACAGTCAGAACTTACGTTTGGCTGTGTATTTGTTTTCCTTGCGTGTCACTCCCTTTCCCTTGATACAGCGTTTGCACGTGAATCCCTCCGGCCAGATCTGCTCCATGTACAGAACGCAGATCTTGTGCATCTTCCGGCCGCAGTCCTGACAATCGACGAACCTTAACAAGAAAAACCATTTCTCTCGTTAGTCTCTCACATGAAAACTTCAGCAGCTGCAATGGCTTCATACAACTAATCTTACGTGTGATTGTGTGTGGTAGGTTGTGCTGCATCTAGTTACTTTTTCCTTTACAGTAACTAGTTACTGCAACTAGTAATCGCGACTTCGTGCCTGGCTTCACCTTCACCACCTTATCGTAGCTCAGTGGCGTCACTAGGGCTGGTGTCACCCAGTGCGGTAAATCATGGTGTCACCCTCATTAAAGGTTCAAAAAAGTAAATTAGCATAGAGTTTCAGAAAAGGGGTTAAATTTGATGACCTTTTTTAGGAATTCGTCTAAAAAAATATGCCGACCTTTTTTTTAGGAATTCGTCTCGCAAAAAATGTGATGACCTTTTTTAGGAATTCACCATCTTACAAAAATTTCATCATTTTCTCTTGACACTTTGTGTCACCCCCTCTGAGGGTGTCACCCGATGCGGTCCGCACCTCCGAACCCCCGTCGTGATGCCACTGTTGGGACAGGACTAGCTGGACAGGACAGGAAGCCTGACGTCGCCAGCGCTGAGATCACTATTCAAAGACCTCAGCACGATACTAGTTACTGTAACTAGTCACTTTTCAAAGGTACTTCTCAGCAAACACATCTTTCAACACAATGTCTCAAAATCATAATCTGTTTTGCAGAACTAGTCAATTTTCACCACACTCCAGAGATCAGAATTAAGGCCAATCTGCTGCTAAGCAATCTGGAAAAGATTGCATTTCTCATCCCATAACCTACTAGCTCGCAAGCAATGAACAGGCTCGGGCATCAATAATGGAGGTCAAGTGTTCAGACCTTCAAGAAACAACTGAAATTCCATACATTGCATAACATATACCACTTGTATGGACAATTAACAGCATAAAGCATCCACGAGTAGCTCATTGCTTATGATGCCATATAAATTCTCATTATAGCCGTTATATATATATATATGGCAAAACTTTCACACCACACTGCAAAAGCTTAGACCTCAGTAGAATGAAAGATGACTGAAATTTACAGCCAATCATTAAAACAGACAATGCAGAAGCTGACGTCTTCGGACTACTTACAACTCGCGATCCAGTTTATCATTCTTCTCCCTCACAAATTGCTCCTTCTTAATTTTCCTGCAAAGAAAGCCAGAACACAACGTAAGTAAATCTGTCGAAAGACTATGGACAATTTGTAATGTAATGTTGGGTCAAAATTTATGTAGCATTTAGGGCTTGAATCCTGCAGGCTGATCAAGAAGTCGATGTCACATCACAAAAGTCTGTTAAGTCAGCTAAACATATCTCCACATTCCATCCATTCACCCACTCACCAAAAACAAAGATACAAAGACACAAAGAAAGATACATAGAAAGAAACAAAGATCCAAACACTTTTCATTGAAATGACAGAGGTGTTCTACTTACAGCCCTGGTTGTGATGGATCGTCGGCCATTTCAATGTCATCCCCATTCAGTTCGTTGAAACATTTCTCACAATAAATGTACCTGTGCAAAACATACCAACCATCAGAGAATAATAATGAACCATCTGCACATTAATGTCGTTCGGTTACTAACATTCCGTTTTAAACACTTCCTCATCCTCTAGACATATTCACTTTTTTAACACTTATTCACTTTGACAACACTTATTCACTTTAATGGTCACTTACTTTGTCATTCCATTTTGTTAACACTTATCCACTTTACACTTTAATGGTCACCCACTTTGTCAACACATATTCACTTTAATGCTCCTTCACTCAGTAAACACTTATTCACTTTGCTCACACTTACTCACTCAGTAAACATTTATTTAGTCATTAAATTAGATTAGTTGCAGTTGTGAGCATCTCTTTGGTTCGATCTTCATACCTGTCCTGGTAATTGTAGTATATGGTATCTCTAGGTATAGCACACAGCTGTTTCCCAAAGCAGCAGAGAACCTGTGGCGAAAAGACATGTCGTCGTCCGCAACAGAACCCAAGCGACTGCATGATGCCATCGATTTCACCCTCAAACACCTCAGCAAGCTGTACAAACATGAACATATCTAGTGGTTTTGAATCACGTTCTGAGGGTCAATATTACTGTGTATGGCAGCGGAACATTACTGTTCATTTTTGGTTTACACGTTGACACCCATGACCTAACACCCATTAATTGCTGCTTTAGCTCCTCAGCCTTCCTCCTGATCTGTTCCGGAAATGCCTGAAGTCCATTCTATTTGTTAGTGATAGCACTGACTTGGGTAGGGAGTGCCTCCGAGTAGTTGAGTGGCATGTTTATAAATGTTCAACTACAATTAAAATTACTAAAAAAATCTGATTCCAAAATCTAAATAACATGCTGCATAAAATGCTGTTACAATTACGAAACATCATATAAAATGCTGTTACAAAATAGGACATGTTATATGAAATGTTCTGTTACAATTACAACATGTTACATGAAATGTTCTGTTACAACTACGACATGCTACATGAAATGTTCTGTTACAATAACATGTTACATGAAATGTTCTGTTACAATTACAACATCCTACACAAATTTTTATTACAATTGCTATATGATAAATGCATTTTTACAATTACAAGAAGTAATACAAAAGCATGTTACACAATGCCTTGTTACAATTGCAGTCGATACATAAATGTCTTGTTACAAAAACCACACGTAGTAACGATCAGACCTTTGAGCAGAACTTGTAGACGCGTGATGTCTTTCGGTTGTAAAGCCAAGCGTTGTCGAACATGAGACCGATGTCATCAACGTACTGCCAAGGATCGGAATATTCTCCGCCCTCCAGCTTTGCTCGAATTGTCGACAGGTCGATAGGATTCTTGACGATATCAAAGTAGTCCTGTTACAGTAACAGATATACTGCATTTACGATTTATTATTACTGTATTTATGATTTATTAATACAGTATTTACAATGTATTTTCTCGCAAATCTAACAGATAAAGAATATCAAGAAATTAACTGATGGTTCTAAATAATCTGCTGTATTGCTGGGCACTAATGGGTCGGGGCCACAATTTATTTAATAAATAGGACCTGGTTTTTGTGCCACACTCTACCAACAGAAGGAATTATTTGTGCCATACTGTATTAATGAATGGATCCTGTTTCCTGCCACATTTTATTGACATATGGTACTTTTTGTGCCACACTCTTAATAAATGGAACCTGTTTTTTGTGCCACACTGTGATAATAAATGGAAACCGTTTTTCTACCACACCGTATTAATAAATGAAACATATTTTTTTGTGCCACAGTTTACTGATGCTGTATATTGAAACTGTTTTGTGTCACACTGCATCAGACTGGACACGTTTTCTCTGCTCCAACCATTTAGATCAACTCTTCTCATGACTGACCGGAATTCCAAGTTCTTCAGGATTGACAGGGAAGCGGAAAGGAGCCGCCTCCGGTTCCAGACTATAGAGCTTCTCCCATGTCGGCAGCAGGGCCTGGAGTAACTCCTCCAATGACCAAACTGAAAACAAAGATTGCCAACACTGACCAGGTCAAAAGAATGCAAGAACACGTAAATGTATAACTGCATGCGTGTATGTATGAATCTGTGTAAGTATTTATGCATGCATGTATGTCTGTGGGCAATGCAAGTATGAATTTATGCATGTATGTATGAATCTAAATGTATGTTTGAATGCATGCCTGTATGTATGTATGAATCTAACATATGTATGTATGCAAGCATGTATGTATGTATGAACCTATGTATGCATGCATGCCTGTATCCATGAATCTATGTATGTATGTATGCATGCATGCATGTATGTATGAATCTATATATGCATGCATGCATGTCAGTATGTAGGAATAAATGTATGCATGTCTGTTAGCATGTATGCATGCATGTGCAGTTGCATTACATTACAAACAACACAAATATTACATACAGCAAACCATCTCATTACACACAGCATAGCATTACTCTACATTCTACAAACGTTGGCACAATGCAAACGGCAAGAACTCGATGCAACTACCTTTCCGCCCGACTTCCGGTTTCTCTCCGTCTACTTCTCCGTTGCCCATGGCAGCCGCTCCATTTTCCGTTCCCTCCGACGACGCTTCCACTTTCACGGCTGGGGCTGCTCCACACTCTTCAGAACCATTTCCCTCCGCTTTCACCCCGGCTACAGCGACCACCGCCTCTTCCGTCTTTTCCATCGCACTCTTCTTCTCCGCGTCCTCGTCGGCCGCCTCCATCGTCTCCTCTTTGACCTCGACCTTCATCTCGACGAGCGCTGTTTCCGGTTTTACGGTTACAATCTCGTCATCGCTGATATCTTCGTGCGCCGTTGACGTGTCGTACTTGAAATCCTTGGGCGACTTTGGGTCCTGCGAGACTGTCACGACTTCTGCAGCGTCCTTGAAAAACGGACTGGATTTGGCAGTGTCCAAGGCAGGCACAACCTTCTCGCCGCTTGGCACCTGGTCTACCGGGCTGGACCCCGTCGCGCATGGCAGAACCGACCCGGGTTTGGCACCTATGACGACTTCGCGGGGAGAATCGCAGGCCGGTTGGAGGTTGAGGGTCTCGGCGAAGGATACGTCCGGTTGGTTGTTGGAGACGGGGGGTGTTGCGGTCGGTTGCCGTGCATTTGGTGGAAGTGATTGCAGATTAGGAGGTAAGGAGGACAATGCGTCTGGTTTGGGTGGATCGCCCTGAACACAAAGAAACCTTAAACTATTATTATTGATATTGTTTATTATTGGTTATCATCATTATCATATTTGTTATTATTATTATTATATTATCACTATTAAATTTATTATTGTTACATTTATTATATTTATCATTATTATTATTGCTCTTACTGTTATCAAAATTTTTTATCATATTTGTTATTATTATTATTACTATTATTAGGGCTGCGGATTTTAATGATTAATCGTTAAAAATGTTAATCGATTAATTTCGGCTTGTTCAATTAATTTTCTTACTTATTTCATGATGTCAAGCGGCCCATTTCCAGAGTGCAGAGTACAGTGAACAATTACAATGTGAAACATTTGAGTGGAAAAATAAGTGATCATTTGCCTAACGGCAAATGCTGATGGAAAAGTCAAAGATGGTGACAAAATTAACTGTCTTCATTGCTTACCGTTGTTCAAACACATCGCTGACGTATCACCTTCAGCACAGACATCAGGGACTACATTTTTAACAGTTTCTCACGCTTTACGTGACAGACACCAAATTAATCGAATCTAATCGATTAATCGAAGTAAAAGTTTGGAGATTAATTTTTTTAAATCAGTACCAGCCCTACTATAATTATTATTATTGTTATTATTGTTATAAATTGATTTGGAAGCACAAGATAATGTAAAAGAAAGTAAAAGAGCTGAAACTAATTGTCTGGTGCAAAGTGATAGCGACACATTAGAGGTCATTGGATTCGGACTGAGGGACACAGTGGCCGATTGGTTAGAGCGCTCACCTAGTAATGCGTAGAACACGGGTTCGAGCCTCCACTCAGGCAGTCACTGTGTAAGGGCCTTGAGCGAGTCCTTTACTCACAATTGCTCAGTGCCATCACTGCTCTTTCATGTGAGCACTTATGAACTCTTGAAGAACGGCAATATCACATACAGTTGTATTGTATTGTAAGGTAAGGTAGGTAAAGGTACTCAGTCGTTACCTGCTCTTTGCGGCTGAAGACAGCATCGGCCATCGACTGTTGTTTTGCGTCCGGAGCAACTGCAGTGAGATGACTTTGGTTATCGACTGGTCCAATCATACGATTCGCCTGTCGAAACAATCAATCAATCAATCAATCAATCAATATTCGTTTAATTCAACAGAGTTGACAATAAAAAAAACAGACATAACTCGGTAATGTAGCAGTATTAAATGGCTAGAGCCATAACTAATACATCCAAATATGAAGATATAACCCCTAAGCTTAAATCTCAGCATTGGCTTCCAGCTCAGCAAAGAATTAGTTTTAAATTGGGGCTCGTATTTGATAAAACTTCGAACTCTGGCCAACCACAATACTTAAAACTCAGTTCTTATTCCCCAGACTTATCATTATTCAACGAGGTCATCTGATTATCTTTGTCTGATCATACCCAAATCAAAAACAGTTCTTGGTGAATGAGCTTTTTCGGTTGCTGGACATACTTTTTGGAACTCTCTCCTTGTGTCTATGCACTCTGCTCAGTTGCTTATGTCATTTCGTTCTCAACTTAAAATTAAATGGCTAGAGCCATAACTAATACATCCAAATATGAAGATATAACCCCTAAGCTTAAATCTCAGCATTGGCTTCCAGCTCAGCAAAGAATTAGTTTTAAATTGGGGCTCGTATTTGATAAAACTTCGAACTCTGGCCAACCACAATACTTAAAACTCAGTTCTTATTCCCCAGACTTATCATTATTCAACGAGGTCATCTGATTATCTTTGTCTGATCATACCCAAATCAAAAACAGTTCTTGGTGAATGAGCTTTTTCGGTTGCTGGACATACTTTTTGGAACTCTCTCCTTGTGTCTATGCACTCTGCTCAGTTGCTTATGTCATTTCGTTCTCAACTTAAAACTTAACTCTTTCATATGGCTTAACAATAGCACGAGGTCGAGCATTACGATCGTACCTGTCCGTTGCTAGGCTGCTGGGCTTCTTGGCAACCATAAGGCATCCCGGTGCCCGGTGGAGGCTGGGGCATCCGCTTGGCGTAGACGTCGAGGCCAAGACGTGGACCGAGGAATTGTGGATCGCTCCTGGCACGTAACATGTTGGGATTCCCCATGTCGCTATAAATATCATTTCCTAAACGATTCACACCTCCTGCCCACAACAAAAACAACACAACAATTAAGCATAACAAATCGTAAAGTATTTCTGTGATGTAATCCAAAGTAAGGTATGACAAGTGGGATATGGCAGCGGATTTGTTGAGTGCTCGCCCTGGAACGCATACAGTATGGGTTCAAGCCTCTGCCCAAGATGTTCACTGTGTAGGGACATTGAGCAAGTCCCTCACTCACAGTTGCTGAGTTCCATCGATTGATGCCCAGTCATCAGGTAGTGGTGCTTAAGAAATGCGTACTGACAACATGTAAAAATATGCAACGAAAATTCTGTGACTTAAATCAAATTAATGTAAGACAAGTAACCAATACAGGAGAGCAGCATTACAATTTATATGCTTGCTGGTGTAAAATATTCCAATGGTTATCATGCTGGACTGCCAACCAGGGTTGAAATAGCCACCAGGCCAGAAATTTGGTTAAGGATTTCTGCTCCATCCGAGCCCCTCGCCAACACAGCCATAATAGTATACTGACCGTACACTGTCTGCGGGAAGATGAGACAGCGAGGGAGAGGAGTGGTCACCTGCCCTCATATGCCGAGGCTAAGAAAATGAAGTCGCTAACACTTCATACCCATGGCTGCCTCTCAGGCTAGCTCAGAGGACTCTTCCTCCTCTTCTTTTTCATCTACCTCCTCCTCTTTTGCTTCCTCCTCTTCTTCTTCCTCCTCCTCTTCTTCCTCCACTTTTCTTTCTTCATCGTCCTCCTCCTCTTCTTCTTCCTTCTTCTCCTTTTTCTTCTCCTTCTTCTTCCTCCTCTTTTCCTTCATCATCTTCCTCCTCCTCTTCCTCCTCCTGTACTTCTTCCTTCTTCTTCTTCCTCCTCCTCCTCTTCTCTTTCTTCTTCATTTTCTTCTTCTCTTCCTCCTCCTGTTCTTCTTCTCTTTCTTCTTCTTTTTCTTTGTGTTTGTTTTGCGTTTGTGCTGTAATTAAATGTTAAGAAAGATATGTAGAGTCCAGACCTGGAGACTGGGACATCAGGTACATGGAGGTTAGAGGTGGACTTGAGAATCCACTGTCGACCTGGGAATCTGAAGCAGAAAACAAACAACAGGTGAGATTGGCTGAACAGCAATATGTCACTTCTACGGAATCAATAAGCCACCAATGTTGTAACAATAAATGAATGGAGTGATGAATGAGTGGATGGATGGGATGGGATAGGAGGAATTGGTGGATGGATAGGTTAATGGGTGGATGAGTACATGGGTGGATGGACGGAAGTTTGGATCGATGGATCTAAAGTATGGATGGATAAGTGGATGGATGGTTAGCTAGCTATTAACTTTTTTCCATTTTCTTTAATAAAGAAACAATACTTAACTCATTCCTATATAGGGTTAACTGTATTGGCAAATGAAAATGTGTGACTGTGGGTAGGTGATTATAATATAATATATTATATACGCATAGATGGATGAATGAATGGATGGATGGATGGATGGATGGATGGATGGAAAGAATGGATGGAAGAGGCTTCATCCACCCAAATCTACACAGGCAGGTGCGTGGATGAGTGAAAATTTAATGATTTAGACCAGAGGTATGACTGGAAGCACTATCTAGAGTCCTGCAACCACCTGTTGTCCTGCAACCACCTGTTGTCCTGCAACCACCTGTTGTCCTGCAACCACCTGTTGTCCTGTAACCATCCGCTGTCCAGCACCTACCGTTCGATCCGCCATGTACGAATCCAGCCACGGCTCCCGGTGTATTGCCCGTGTCGATCATTCTCTTCATTCGCTTTTCCTCGAGCTCCTTCTGTATCTTGTAGATCTTCTCGGCCAACAGAAGATAGTACTCCTCCTACGCACAACACACGGTTTTATATAGCACCATTTCTTAACCTCTCAAACGTTCAGCATATATTGCTGTCTAACAGACCAATGCAGAGACAATTTTTGAGATGGGTTGAAACAGTATGCTGAGCACAGTTAATTGAAACAGTATTAAAACGCAAGTACGTTGAAATGGTTCTAAAACGTAAGTCAAATGAAACGGCACTAAAATGCGAGTAAACTGAAACGGTACTAAAACGTAAGTCACTTAAACGGTACTAAAACATAAGTCAACTGAAATGGCACTAAAACGCGAGTAAACTGAAACGGTACTAAAACGTAAGTCACTTAAACGGTACTAAAACATAAGTCAACTGAAACGGTACTAAAACGTAAGTAAACTGAAACGGCACTAAAACGCGAATAAACTGAAACAGTATTAAAACGTAAGTCACTTAAACGGTACTAAAACATAAGTCAATTGAAATGGTACTAAAACGTCAGTCAATTGAAACAGTACTAAAACATAAGGGGAAGACACATAGTATGTACGTAACATGTTTAAAGATACAACAGCACCCGTAAGTACCTCACAAAACGCTGCACGCAAGACTATCATTATTATTATTTTTATTATAAATATTGTGCATTTCTTAAGCGCCACTATCTAATGACCAAGCATCAATTGATGGTGCTGAGCAATTGTGAGTGAAGGACTTGCTCAAGGTCCCTACACAGTGACCGTCTCAGAGGAGGAGGATCGAACCCGTACTCTCCATATTGCAGGTCAAGTGCTCTAACCGATCGGCTACCGTGTCCCACGGGGCTACTGCGACATGGATTTCTCTGCCTTTCTTGAGAAACTAAGTAAGTAAAGTAAGTAAGTATATTCTTTAATGAACCGCCTGCAAACGCACTGCGGCTAACAGACATGTTATGCACATGGTTCTCGTCCATGCTTTTGTTACCAGTCGAATTGACCATTGTTCTCGATTCTAGCTGGTCTCCCACTCGGGGTCTTAGGGCGTCTGGATCGGGTTCTACGCTCAGCCGCTCGACTTGTCGGGCGTATCCCCAAGTTCGCTCCTGTATCTGCCTACATGCGCGATGTGTTGCACTGGCTCCCTATCGCGCAGCGTATTTCCTATCGGATCGCTGCCTTAGTCTCTCGTTGTCTTCTAGGCTGCGCTCCATCTTACCTTTGTGACCTTTGCCGCCCGGTGTCCGACGTCGTAGCGCGTCGGGCACTACGCTCCTCGGCCAGAGGGGAGCTCTTGGTCCCGCGTGCTCGTTCTTCTATTGGGCAGCGCCGGGCTTTCTCAGTTGTGGGTCCCTCCACTTGGAATGGGCTCCCGCTGGAACTGCGATTACTACCTCTGAATAATTTGCCTGCATTTCATAAATCGCTTAAATCTTTCTTTTTTAGCCGTGGCTGAGCTGGGAGCGCACCTGAGTAGATATCTTGAAGGAGCGCTATATAAATCTTCAGAATGAATGAATGAATGAATGAACAAAAGAGGCGCATTAAACAAAGGAAATACAATAAGAGAAAAAAGCAATTGGAAAATGTTACTAGAAAAATGTTATTAGAAACTGTTATTGGAAAAAGTCCATAAAACAAGGAAAGTGTTTTATCAGTTTTTCATCAAGTATTTCATCAGTTTAACTGATTCCGAAATTGCACATGTTGGGAACCTACCCGACTGCTTGCGGTTTCGTACATGTCCCCCTCGACTTTCTTGGCGTACTGAACGACGTTGTTCATGCGATCGTTCTTCAGAATGGTTGGGTCCGGCGTCGGAAATATTGCTTGCACTCTGAAAAGTCAACAAGAAGTTATTGCTCAAAACTACACCATGATGCTCAGGCTTAGTGCTCACCACCCGTCATGTAGCTCAAACGCGTTCTTACTCACTGTGCTCACATTAAGTTCTATGAACTAATCGGGCATTAATTCACAAACAGAACGTCTTAAAGCCTACATACTTAACAATTTTTCACATCGTACTCTGTTCTTACCATTGCACCCCACATATCCCCTTCTTACCATAAGTTTATAATAACAACGACAATAATAATAATAAGCAGCTCCAAGTAAGTCTCTTGAATAGGTGCTATATAAATTCTCAGAATGAATGAATGAATAATAAGACAAATTTTATAATTCCTTAGCACAGCCGAGGTCGAAGGAAAGGGCGCTATAAAGGAGTTCAAAAAGTCAATAGCAGTCACGTGACTGTTTGAAAAGATAAGTCTCGAGATGTGATTTCAATGTCTCCAGAGACATTCTTCACATGGTCGGGAAGACTGTTCCGCGCAGTGGGTCAGTTAACACTGACTTGGGTCGGTAGTGCCTCTGAATCATGGAGTGGTGCTTTTATGAATGTTTGATTACAATTACAAGCGATCTCTAAATCACACTTGTACAGAGATCGCAACACTTACAACTTGTGTATGAGATGATTTCTCAAATCCTGGACAACCGAGTGATGCCAGTCTTTAGTTGGTTTGCTGGAAGTGTCGTAGACGGCATTACCGATCACCGCTGTGCCGCCGCTACCCGGCTCCAACGGACCGGAAACAGGTTTGCCTGGGTTGACCGCCACCCCAACCCCGGGAGCGCCCTGCAGTGAGGAATTGGTGTTGGAACGTTGCAGGTGGTTGTTGGGGTCGAGCCCAAGAGTCTCGTAAGTGCGAGTCATTTCGTCTTTTGACACCACGGCGCTCGGACCGCCGCTCATGACTTGCGTCGCGGGCATCGGTGCCACCGGAGTCTCGGATCCGGACGACTTGTTTGGCACCGTCTGCGAATTGGTTCTGCGATTCTTGAGCGGCGAGCAGATGGGGCAGTCCAGCCGGTCGCAGTTCTTCCAGTGGGTGATGATTTGGCGAAGTGTCGCACAGTGCTGAACTACAAGTGCCAACAAAACAACAGGTCTATACGTAGAACAATGGTTTCATTACAGAAATAAACACTAATTTCAGGTGAATGTTGCAAATTATGCCAAATTTACCACAGAGTTAAGAGACATGGTAAAACAATATCTCGTTAATCTCATATTCACCACTTTTATGATTCGTACTGAGGCGCAGTCCTCAGTTGAAAAACCTTTGAGGCAAACGAAAAAACTATTTATCTTATCTATTTCCCATATTTTGTTTATTGCGCCTTGTTTTGCATGCTCGTGTTTTGTAACCTGCAGTGCGTCTACAAGAGGTTCAATAAAGAACATAGTTACTTACTTACTTATTTACTTATTCTGCTTCCTTATGTGTGAATGAGGTTCGTAAGGGATTGCTCATTTTTCCTATGTTGTAAAATTTAGAAGCTCTTCTACCTACCATAAGCAGACTCTACCCACCATAACAGTCTCCACCCACCATAAGCAGTCTCTACCCACCATAAGCAATCTCTACCCACCATACAATGCCTCTCTGTCACAGCAGATTCATCTTCCCGATGTTGACCTCCTTAAGCTTTGGCATGCCATAGGTTAATGCATTGTGCGTTAGACACCGGCGACATAGAAGTTATAAATTACTAGTAAAATCTAACACGGCAGACGGCAGGACAGACGAGAGACGAACCCTTGCAGGATTTGCCCTCCTGACATTCAGTCATGTGCTTGAGGAGCGTCTTCATCGACGAACACCCCGTCACGTGGCAGATGAATGATATGGCGCCGTTCGTCTGGTCCTTGCGCTGGCACTTGTGCGCGTGCAGGAGCAGCACGAGCTTCTGTTGCACCTCCTGTACCTCGCGCCGTTTCTCTGGGTTGATGACGGCCATTGACGGCGGTGGCGCTGGCGGGCCTTCCATCGTCGTCTCAGGTGGCGCGGCCGGTGATATGGGAAACTAAAACAGAGAGAGACGACTTCGATCACCGAACACCAAGTATTTGTTTATAGTAGAGCTACAGTACGATACAGTATGCATGTGTCAAGATACTTAATTTAGCACCTGATACGTACCTCACAAAGGTGCTGCACTCGTGGCTACCTGACTGATCTCAACAAGTGCAGTTTAAGAAGAAGAGGAGGATGACGAGGAGGAAGAGGAGGAAGAAGAAGAGCAGCTAGCACTGAGGCAGCCACCTGGTCTCACATTGGTGGGTGGCCAGAGGCTGTGAAAATGAAGTCGCAAACACTTCATGAATCCAAGGCTGCCTTGCTCGGTAGCTTAAGGGACTACTGCTCTTCTTCCATTGGAAATAATACTGACATTACTGATATCACTGTAAACTTCAAGTCATTAGTAACTTAATATTACCATTCTGATTACGAATTCTCATACATGTATGTGTGTGTGCATGTATGTATGTATATACGTATGTATGCATGTATGTATGTATGTATGTATGTATGTATGTATGCATGTATGTATGCATGTATGTATGTATATATGTATGCAGTATGTACGTATGTATGTATAATAATAATAACAACAGATGTACCTGACATTTACCGCTATTGTTACTATTTTTGTATCTAAGTGTATTGTTATTATTTTTGTATCTAAGGTAGACCAGTCCCCTCACTACATGAAACAATTACATGATGAACTGTTCTGTAAAGGCCAAACTGCTTTCTGACTCAGCAAATATGCCTCAAAATAATACTAAGTCATGCTGTTGTTACTATTAAACTGACTTTAATATTATTATATTACTCTCATTAACTATCATCTTCATCATTTCCAAACTAGAATCGATTGTAGGCCAAGGGGCATGTACTGTTAACCTCACAGGCTCACACAGCTGTGAATGGGGTTAAAAACCTGAACAGAAGTGCAAAAAATGAAGAAAAGCAGTCCCTTGAGCTAGCCTGAGAGGCAGAAATTGCTATGAAGTGACTTCATTTTCTTAGCCTCAGCATATGAGGGCGGGTGGCCAGTCCTCTCCCTCGCCGTCTCATCTTCCCACTGACAGTGTATGGTCAGTGTACTCATCATAGCCGAGTTGGCTAGGGGGTGCAGGTGGAGCAGAAATCTTGAATCAAATTTTTGAAGTTGCAGGGAATTGAACCCCTGACCTCTCGAATGACAGTCCTGCATGCAAACCACTACACTAAACATAACCAGACGCCAATAAGTCTCTCTGAGAGATGTTCATACGAGTGTAAAACATGTTTTGCACTTGGCGCCAGTCTCACGCAGACCAAGCAAAGGTGCTTCGCATTGCATCGCATCGGCCCATATACGAAACACCAGGGCGTACTCCGGTTTCCTCCCCATCTCCCCATCTCCCCATCTCCCCATCTCCCCAAGGTCCCTACTCCAAACAATCAGTGCAACCGTCGGGAAGCTGAATCAAACTCGTTGCCACTCGCTACGTTTCGACTACGGAGCCGTGTCGGATTTTACGGCGCTTACCCTGGGACCCATCACCGTTTTCATTCATGGCGATGTTCCTTTGCCTCCGCATCCCACACTCTGCTCCGAATCCCACCTTCTGCTTGGCCAAAGCCAGGAAAGCGTTTCAACGCGGATAAATTTTTGTCAGAGCAGGTCTCGTCAGAGGCTCAGAACACACATTAAGTACACACCAACCTGTTGGTAAGAGGTCAGTGTACACATAAGTACACATTGACCTGTAGGTAATCAGGTCAGAGCACACATAAATAAAAACTGACCTGCATGTAATCAGGTCAGAGCACACATAAAGACACATTGACCTGTCCACAATCAGGTCAGAGCACACAAAGACATATCAACCTGTAGGTAATCAGGTAGAGTACACATAAGTACACAACTACACATTGATCTGTAGTAATCGGGTCAGAGCACACATAAGTACAGACTGACCTGTAGGTAATCAGGTCAGAGCACACATAGGTACACATTGACCTGTAGGTAATCAGGTCAACATCTATGTTTCAGATGTATCTGGCCACTAGTAAGATAGCTTTTAGGAAGCTCATAAAGTTCCTTTCCAAGTTCCAAGGTTCACAATCCTTTGGGCAGACTTGTTTGCCTTTCTAGACCTCATTCTGTGAAAGAGACCTGTGCAGAAAAATGGCACAGAGGAAAGGCTGCTACAAGATACAGACAGGCAGTGGATTGGCCACATGCTGAGAGGGGTGTTCTCCCTGTTGATCGTTCTCATGGAGGGAACCAACAGAGGACAGGAGAAGAGAACAAGACCTAGATGGACGATTCTGGACTGGACGGATATGGTAAACTGAAGGAGGAAGCCCAGCACCCAGAGAGGAGCGGCAACACTGGGCGTTTGAACATGCCAAAGACCAGACAACTTGAAGAAGATTCTACCAAAATTCACCTGGATTTCTCCAACAGATAGCAATGTTTGAAACTAAACAAAGATAACATTTTACAACTTACGGTCCCAGGGTTTCATTGACGGATTAATTTTTACTGAAGCGACAATCAATCGAAGCTTTGCGCTTCACGACATACAAAGCCGACGACTTCCGTAACAGCACTATGGTAGCCATCGGATTTGATTAGAGAACCAGTCGTCAGGTGAGATTAGATTAGCTTCCAGAACCATTCTAATCCACTACCTGTTTCCTGTGCATTGTCTTTTGCTTGCTTATGACATTTCGGTCTCAATGGCAATTAACATCACATAGATTGGCACAGGCAGTGCTTCTGCGAGGCACTTAAACGGCGCTACAGCAAGTGCCCTGACGCATACATACATGTATACATACATACCGGTACATACATTTATACATACACTGACAGACATGCATATATACATACAATACATGCATGCATACATACATGAAACATGTGTTCATAAAACATACACAAATGTACACATGCATATATAGTATACATACGTTTTCGTACATACATAAATATGTGCATACACATGCAACCACACAGACAAACATACACACATACATACATACATACATACCAGTACATATATACATACATACACACACACACAGATACATACATACACATACATACAAATACATACATACAAACACATGCAAACACATACATACATACAAATACATACATAAATACATACATACATACATACATACATACATACATACATACATACATACACATACAAACACTTACATACAAATACACACATACATACATACATATATACATGTACAAATACACACAAACACATGCATACATGCACACATACATACCCACACATACATACATACAAACACATACACACACCACCAACATAGCACACCAACCAAAAGATCATCGGTTGACAACCCAAAAACCCACCCACGACGTACGAACGACCGAACATGACAACAAGACCTCGAATCAGTTGAAGCCAGATTACCGAACACACCGTTTCAAAAAACTGACGGCTGCATTCATCGATCAAAGTCAGCGCAGAAAAGACTCGCCTGTTGCTAATGACCTGATCAATGGTGTTTGATGCCACGGATGAGACTGTGCATAAAGCAGGCACACCAATTCGTTCGGCCTATCCGACCGACGAGTCGCGAAAAACATAAACGGAGCGCAGCTTTATTTGTATCTAGGTATCTATGGCTGTGTGTGTGAGTGCGCGCGTGTGTGTGTGTCTTTCTGTATGTCGATGTTTGTAATGTATTTATGTATGTATCTCCCTCTTCTCTCTCCCCCTCTCTTCTCCTTCCCCTCCTCCCCTTTCTCTCTCTGTCTCTATCTCTGTCTCACTCTCTCTGTCTCTATCTCTCTGTCTCTATCTCTGTCTCACTCTTTCTGTCTCTGTCTCTATCTCTGTCTCTCTTTCTCGTGCCACCATCTAATGACCAGGCATTAATTGATGGCACTGAGCAATTAGCAACTGTATCAATTGATGGCACTGAGCAATTGAATGAGTCGGTGGAACTGAGCAATTGTATCAATCAACGGCACTGAGCAATTTTATCAGTTTTATCGACTACCGTCTGCCACAAATTACTGAGGTTTTGCACTGGTACCAAACAATCCAGAAAATCTGTTAGCACCGATTCAAGGTCCTGAAACACTGTGTTCTTCATTTTGGTTGGCCAAAATAGTGTGAACTCGTTAACACTCTGCCGTTGGGGGGGACATAACTTATAATACAGTGTGTAAACCAGGATGCCAGTTAAAACTGTAATCTAAAGCGCCACTTGAAGGAAAAACTCATCATTGATGCTTCCAACGTAATCTGGTCAGTGAAATCACTGTCGAATAATACAGACTTCAGGAGCTTCAAAACCATGGAAGGGACTAACTGAGGCGCTCGAGACTCAGCTCTTGAGAAAGGCGATTCCAGTTGGGGTGGATCCAACATAAGCAAATCTTCCGGACTGAGGAATAATACTGAAAAAGTCCAAATTCAGCTCAACGTTACAGTTCTCGAATGGAATGTTAACCAGTCTGGCCTGATACGTTAATAGCTTTCGGGGAGACAATGCCGCTTCGCGTGAAGCAGAATGGCATGCAAATCAGGACACGTAAACCAAGTCCACACAGTAATAATACAATGGACTGACTGAACAGAACAAAAGAACTCCGTTGCTGTGTGAGCTCTGGTAGTGCCAGTCCCAAGCCTGGATAAAGGAGGAGGGCAACGCTAATCATCTTTGTTATGAAACAGAGGCGTTAAACAGCAACTAGCCAACTCATTGTTAACTCCGCCACAACCTATAACCTGGAAGCGCCAGTTCCAAGTCTGGCTAAAGGAGGAGGGCGACACTAATCATCATTACTACAACACAGCATCGCTAAACAGCAACAAAAAACCTCATTGTTAACTCGGCCACAGCCCGTACTCTGGTAGCGCCAGTCCCAAGCCTGGACAAAGGAGGAGGGAGACGCCTATCACCCCTGTTATTAAACAGCAACTAATGAACGAAGCCGAACAAAAGCCACTACATAAGACTATGAACTCGTGAGAGCACACTTACAACGTTGGTCTCCGGCGAGAGGACGCCCATCTTCCCCGTTGGCAGACTGGTAGATCCTGATTTTGGCATCGCAGCTTTGGCATCAGTCAGATTGCAAGGCGCCTGAAGATTCGCCGAAGCGGGACCCAAGCTCTTCCCGTTACCGCATGGAAGCACGCGTGACATTGTCGTCGTCGTCAGTCCGTTCGGCAGCTTTGCTTGCATGACGGCGCCGCCGATGGCGCCGGCGCCAATGTTCGGATTGCACATCTCGGCGCCTTCGTTCCGCATCGGAAACGGGCTGCGGCCGAAGCCGCGGTCCATCGCCATCGGGTCGGCGTGCGGAAACACGCTGCCGTTCATGCGTATCGTCCGTACGTCGTCCGGAAAGTAGGACATCTGCGCTGGAAGAGATTTCTGTCGGACAAAGTCCGGGTGTCGCAGCGGGTAGTTGCTCGCGACGGGGCTGCGCGCGTAGACGCTGTTCATGTTGCCGACGAAACCGCCGGGGCCGGGACCGCCGCCGCCCGAGTGCTGCATCGTGCCGAAGCCCTGCCGCTGGCCCTGCATCTGGTACATCATCATCATCTGCTGCTGTTGCTGCTGCTGCTGGTGAGGATGCTGTGGATGCTGAGACATCGGATAGCGAAGGTTCATGTGACCGGCCGACGACGAGATCTGCTGCGGCAGACTGACGGAGCCGAGCGGCGCTCGCGGGTCGTTGTTGGAGCTGAGCAGCAGCGAGAGGTTGATGTTGCGCTGGATCGTGTCGTCCGCCTTCTTGCTGCTGCTGCTGCTGCTCCCGTTGCCGCTCGGGCTGCTCGTGCCCGAGTCGGCGGCATTCGTGCTCGTCACGTTCGAGCCGCCGAGGTTGCCGAGTTCGTCTGGCAACTCGGAGTTGAATTCGTTGAGCAGGTTCCAATCTGCAGCAGAAAATGAAGCACATCAGAGAATAATTGAAATTTCGTCATTAATTATTATTATAATTATCATTTTATTACTATCATTATTCTTGTTATTATTAATTTTATTGTTGTTATTATTAATGTTATTATTGTTATTACGCATTTATTAAGCATCACTATCTAATGACGAAGCATCAATTGATGGAGCTGGCCAGTTGTGAGTGCAGGATTTGCTTCAAAGTTCCTAAACAAGTGAGGCTCGAACCTGTACTCTCCGCGTTACAAGGCGAGCACTCTAACCAATCGGCTACTATGAGTCTATGACCCAATTCTAACGTGGAAACTTCCATGGCACACGGCACGTCTAGCTTTTAAAGCACCTGCTTTAACATGTAGCACTCTGCAATTATACTACTGCACGAGTCAATTGATGTAATTCTTAAGGATTTGTCGACTTCCAAGGATGGCTTTGTGACCATACATGGAAATCGCAGCGACAATCTAGAGCTACATTTTAACACTTTAACGACAAGCTGGCACTGGTTTCCCAGTCGTTCTTAGTACTCTCGTCGTTGAAATATTAAAGCAAGGTTGAAGAGCATTTTTAGTCAGAGCTCGTTCATCATTATGTGTGTGTGTGTACATACGTATGCGTATAAAAATTTCTTTACACAGACATTATAGAACATATTATTGTAGAACATAGACACTTATTATTTTTTGATTATTAGTCAGATGCTTAAATCATCATAATTTGTGAATTTGCATCAGAAAGCACTGGTTGCTGGAAAAAGATAGTCTTACATCGTTTTCAAAATGAAATAAGACAAAGGTACCTCGAAGATGGGGGTAGTAAAACACATAATGTAATGTAATGTAAAAGGTAATGGCACGTAGTCACAGGTTAGCACTGCACCTCTTCAAGAGCAACTCATCATAGGTGCAAGATGGTACTGATCTGACAACACAAGACAATGACTGAAAAGAATGGTCTCAATCGCTGGATAAACAGAGGAAGAGAAATTGCAAGAAGCTCACGTCGCAGGTTGCAAGGCCGTCTGCTCCACAGAAACAGAAGGAAGATGTAGAAAACTGCAGAATACGACAAGTTGCGAGTAATGACAGTGCAAATATTTATTATTATTATTAATGTTATCATTATTATTATTATTATTATTATTATTATTATGGGACGGCTTATATTATTATTATCATCAATTATTATTAAATTATCAGTATTATTATTATGCATTTATTATGCACCACTGTTTAATATGACCAAGCATCAATCGATGGCGCTGAGCAATTGTATGTAAAGGACTTGCTCAAGATCCCTACACAGCAACCATTTCAGGAAGGTTTGAACCCGTACTCTCCGCATTACAAGGCGACCACTGTAACCAATCGGCCACCGTGTCCCCAACAACCCCACTGACCTGAGCTGTCGAATTTGGTGGGAGGTGCGGGCGAGGAGCTTCTCTGCTTCTTTGACGGAGGCCCCTCCATGTTTATCTCGTACCCAGACGACATGTCACGCGGTCAGCCTCCGTACCAGCATCGCAGTTGCACGAGTGTCCCTGTGTAGTGCCGAAACAACAAGACAGCCAGTTGACAATTAGAATCGCTCTTTGAAACGAATGCACGAATTATATCGGACGTCTACAATATCGCCGGCTCATACAAGCTGGCGAAGAAGGTGCCTGCGTGTACGTACTCACGCACGTACGGGATTATTTAAGTAGCGTCTTTTATGAACCGCTGCTCAAAAGCCCTGGGTTATCAGAAGGCAAATAGATGAAAGGGACACTTGTCCGGCCGCAGCAGGTTGCCAATTCCCATCCAATACGAATAAAGGATGATGAAGATGACACTATCAACTATAACTTTCCACTCAGTGCACCTTAATTTCTGTCACGCAGCAAGACAATACAGCTGGGCTGTCCTTCCATTAGACCCGATTTAATCAAATCAAATCTAATCTAATCTAATCTAATCCGCCACCTAAAATAGTCCGCTATGTGTACCTAACGTCGACACTGTAAATAAAACCCTTATCTTTTCCCAGGATTGAACATCTCTGTTGAGAGAATCTGCTGATGATATGAATGAACGAACGGACGAAAGAATGTCTAACAACTAATCTACAGTGCCAGAACATTAAAAACACTGAGTACCTCTTTTGAAGGGTGCTATATAAATTACCAATGACCATTACCAACACAAGTAACAAGATCGAAGAAAACTTCTACGCAACCACGATGGTGTTAACAAGAAAACAAATAACAGCATATAACTAATTTAAACCGTTATATCTATCGCACTTCTCCAATTTTAAAAACCTTATAATGTAAACACAGCAACTTTTAGACACTTTGCTTAATATTGCTTCGTTTCGCGAAATATCCATGCCTCAGATTTAGATTTGCTGACTTTGCACATAATAATAATAATAATAATAATAATAATAATAATAATAATAATAATAATAATAATAATAATAATAATAAAATTTATATAGCACATTGGCTCAGTCTAGGCCGAAGAAAAGGGTGCTGTACACAAGTTAAAAAAATCAGCGAGAGTCAAATGATACTTTACACAGAAAGGTCTTGTTGAGCTGTGATTTGAATGCTTCCAGATGTAATCAACAAATAAATAAATAAACAACAAAATAAAGAAATAAACAAGTAAATAAATAAACAATAAATAAATAAAATAAAACAGGCAATGTTTTTAAGATGGTGTGGACTCAGTGGCTCAAGAAAAACATACACAAAGTCAGCAAAACTTAACTGAAAGCATTCAGAATTTTATCGCTAAAATCTCAAAGTTAGACATCGCATTACAATCGCTCGCAATAGGTAACCCAAAACGAGCAACGATCTCCCACTGGAAGGGTCACCATTTCATTTACAGTGTTACCAGCTCCATTTGCCTTTAGAATGGGGATCATTCATTTCCTAATTGCACTTTGTGAACTAAAATTATGAAGATATGATGCCTACGTAAACTTCAAGATATGTATATATCGGTATATTTGTACGCCACCTTTAAGCATTCAAAATGTCTTGGTGCGTTGGATCAGAAAGCATTAAGATGGTTCATTAAGATGGTTAAAATTTGTTAATACGATCTCCTCAGTAGTCTCTCAACAGTCCTCAACTCTCAGAACTTGTGGCACTGTCATGCAGTAATCTCATGACGTAGCGCAAGCATTCCGTGACCTACATCATCGCTAAAATCCATACACTGCATCCAATGGCTGCAACTCGTTACTTACTGCACGCCAAAAATCTCCGCCGATCAACAGAAAATCCGTTCTAAAGCATCAGCCGAATAATACAATAGCAGCTTTGAAATCGTTGCAACTACAATAGCCTTCGTACGAGAGCGCACCGGCGTACAGCCACCTACGTATCGACACAACCTGCGATCATACATTGTCATCCAACCGATCATCCATCTTATCCAACAGTTCATTCGTCCATCTTTACATCCACACGCGCATCAGTCGTTTCACCAAAGCACGAATACAGAGGCGCCTCAAGCCCTAAATTATCGGCACATTAATACAAAAGCTACCGTACTATAAGGCCTTCAGCGTACAGGGGGGGTCACGGATCAGTCCGGTATTCATCGGCTTATCACGTCAGCATTTTCGGCGAAAGGACAAAAGTGCGTTTAGTCCAAAGAAAGATCGACAGTTCCCGATGATCGATTCGATCCGATTTCGTAAATCGGCGAGCGAACGAGTCGACAAACGACGGCCTTTGTCTTTCATAGCATTATCGACATTTTGATACAAAACAAAATGGCGACGACTTCGGCTCATCGAGGTAAGGAGCCGAAGATTGCCGAACATTTCCGAACGCCGGAAATAAATTAATAATAATTACAAGCACGTGGGCCAAAGCGCAGATGATTAAATTAATTATTCATGATCCAGGATTAAGGCACAGCCCAGGACACGCGGTGCTGCTGCATGTATTTAGGTCATGTCATTCGTTGACCTAAAATTTTAGACCAGAGGCTAGCGAGGAAGTATTTTGGCTTTTTTCGATACCTGTTAGACAGATCTAAATACCTTGCTCTAATTCTTAAATGATTTAACTGGTTTCATACAGTAGGAGCTCTTTGATTTGTTACATCCGAGAAATTTTGATGTGTCCAAACGTTGCAACCTGCGACAGTACTGGTATCTCCTAAGTAAGTAAGTCAGTCAGTCAGGAAGTCTATATTTCTACTTTATAAAATTGTAATCGTATAAATTTAAGTGAAGTGAATTAATGCAAAACGGAAAATTGAATTCAAAGACTGGCTCCCACGGATTTCACTTGATGTTATGACGTGCTGGGATCTGGGGATCAGCTTGTCACCCTGTCGCAGCTTTAGACCTACAAGCTAAGACGCTGCGAAGATTAACTGTTAATTATTTACACTGATCAATATTACATTATAATACACACAGGTGATCACTGACATCTGTAAATGAGTAAAGTTCCCGCTAAATAATGAGTTTGGGCGCTATAAAAATTTTCAGACTTCAATAACATTAGTTTAACTTATAGCTAACTCATTTTTAGCCAAGAGTATTAAATCCATTCTTACTATAACTGGGACCCACTATGCAACTCTGCCAGCATTTCCATGGAGCATTAGATAGAGCTCATAGGCTATATGGGCTCTATACGGATCCCATATCGGAATATAAGACCCTACGTGTCAAGTACTCCTACCCTGACTCATCTGATCCTCCGCCTTCCAATTCTTCTCGCCGTAAACGACACCCGCCTTGACAGCTGCTCTGCCTCTCCTGATCTGGTACCCTGGAAATCGGACTTACGGCCTCTTTGGGACTCCTCTCAGGAAACCCCCTCTGATTTGGTTTGGCCTTCTGGAAATCGGACTAGGACCTCTTTTGGACTACTCTCTGGAAAACCCCCTCTGATTTGACGTAGCGCTCGTGAATAGGCTGGTGACCTGCGCTTGGCCTTCGAGTGGCGCTTTAGAAGTTTGGAGATTACGATTACGATAATATAGGCTCAACGTGGGCAGGTGGCTGGGAAGTAGCTTAATTTATTAACAATTCGCGATCCCTTACAGTAGCTAACATTCGCGGGGTATAAGCTTACGTAGAGTTCAACCAGTTGGCAAGCAATGGGTCCACTAAATGTGGCAGCCTTTTGGTCACCTAAATGTAGCCTAAGCAGAAGCAGTGCCCGTTGCGATGGGTGTTCAAGCGGTGTCATACGGAACAGGGAGCAACTCAAGAGGTGGTGCGCACATTTTGAAACGGAATGATTTAATTATTAAACTAATTACTTTATCTTGAAATACAATATCCATTTAAAATGAAATGTAATAAATTAAGTAGGCCTAACAACAAATAAAGTGTATATAGGCCTATAATATTAATAGACTATTAGGCAGACACCTGACTTATTTAAAAATGGTCATTGAACATTATAGTAGGCCTAAATAGGCTATATTCGCGATTACAAATTTGGTCGTTTTTGGTTAAGTTAATCTTTCTTTGTGCGCTTGGCACAGAGCGCAATTTATACGTTCTTGAACATAAGTTTCTAAGTTTCGTGCGATGTAAGGCTCGAGCTGTAGCCTAATCGCAATCTCAAGATTTCTACAGCGCTCAAAAAGCTAAGTCGCGAAAACCAGCTTATTCGAATGCGCTCAGCCAAAACAACATCGACAGACAGTTAAGGTCAAAATCGGTTCCAGGTCAAGACCTATGCTATAGGGTCAAGCGCGCAGAGAGTCAGATTGCTACGGTGGACGTTGTTTAGAATTGAAGCGGTGAGAGAGGCGAGTGTAGGAATAGGATTTATTAAAAAAAACGTGTTTCAGTTTTGACTGAGGTAATTGCGCAGGTGTAGTAAGAGGTGAAGTGACATGTACAGAGCCGGTCAATAATCTGATCTTCCTGACCTGGGTTTTGTTGAAAATTTTTGAAGATTTACATTACATTCACTCATTTGTCAGTCATGGTGACTGTTTCCTGCCAATTATTTCATGCCACCTAGCGACTGTTTTCTGCTACCTGACGACTGTCCCTCTACCACCTAGCGACTGTTCCCTGCCACCTAGCGACTGTTTCCAGCTACCTGACGACTGTCCTCTGCAGCCAAACGACTGTCCCTCTACCACCTAGCGACTGTTCCCTGCCACCTAGCGACTGTTTCCAGCTAACTGACGACTGTCCTCTGCAGTCAAACGACTGTCCCTCTACCACCTAGCGACTGTTCCCTGCCACCTAGCGACTGTTTCCAGCTAACTGACGACTGTCCTCTGCAGTCAAACGACTGTCCCTCTACCACCTAGCGACTGTTCCCTGCCACCTAGCGACTGTTTCCAGCTAACTGACGACTGTCCTCTGCAGTCAAACGACTGTCCCTCTACCACCTAGCGACTGTTCCCTGCCACCTAGCGACTGTTTCTTGCAACCAATCGACTGTCCACCTAACGACTGTTCCTTGCCACCTAGCGACCGTCTTGCGCTGGATTCGTATCTGAAACTCGTGAGTACTTGAGACTCATTGCTTCGTCGACTGGTTGATGCAGCCAACTCAGTCGTTCGTTCTAACTGATTGAATTTCGATTGAATGGTGATTGACTCATTCAGATTCATTCAGAGCGTTTTTAAGACTGAATCGCTTCTTCGCTGTTTCTACTGGAAGCACTTACAACCATGCACCCTCTGGATTTTGCAAATATTTAATTAAAATACAATCTTTTGATTATTATGATTATTACAACAGTCCCAACACGATTTTCAATGCAAAGAAACACTTAATTATTTAGGTAAAGTGCTTGACCATCATTTATTTTTAATTCTTTTTCTATGCAATTTTTTTCTTTTGAAAAGCGTCACTTTGCCCCCCCCCCCTCAAAATGTTTTTGCACCTCCTAAAAAATTTGCGCCCCCTAAAAAAATTTCTGCGAACGCCCGTCTTTATACAACCATAAACACACTGAAAGAAGTAGAGTTTATAAGTTTTCAGTTTAGGAAAGACAGTCTCGTTAAATTAAAACAGAACTGCGCACATGAGGAGTTTGAGAATTCCTGATGGATTGAGGAACCAGTGGTCCAGTACTAATCGCAATCGTAGACTACAAACTTTTATAGCGCCACTCGAAAGCCAAGGCAGGGCACCAGCTTATTTACCACCACTGCATCAGATAAGAGGGTTATCCAATGGATAGTCAAAAGGAGGTCCCAGTCCGATTCCATGGGGTCCAGATCAAGAGAGGAGGCAGAGCAGCTGCTAAGGCGGGTGTCGATTTGGTCGAGAATGGGAAGGGAGAGGAAAAGATGAGTTAGAGTAGGAATTCTTGAAAGGGCATTTTGAGTGGACAGCCAGAGGTGATAGTTAGATACTAATTAATGAACACCGGTATATACACGTATAAAACATCAAGTATTGTCATCTGGCACGTAGATCTCATGTTATTTAGGCTATTATTATAATTTTATAGAGTGTTCAATTTGGCGGGGGATGTTCAATCCCCTAGCTATTCTTCTAACCATCAGCTAAATGAAAAGACGTGGGGTCAGGAAACAAATATCTCACGACTCACGAGTCGTTATAGTTGTTTCGTGTGGAACATATTCACATAATTCGATTTCAACCTGCGTTCGTGTACTTTGGTAACCTGCAACCATAGGTGTAGACTCGGGGGTGGGGGGGAAACCGGGGCACGTGCACCCCCCCCCCCGAAATAATTGAGATGGACTGTACACCCAATGCAACAAGTGTACAATGAATAACCAAACCCCCCCAATATTTTGGACAAGTTTACGCCAGTGCCTGCAACATTTTGTGACTCTCCTGTTCCTTTGCGACAACCAAAACACTATATTTATTTTAGGATGCTAGATTCTTTTTAACTGTGTTTATTAGATGTCTGTACACCAAAATGCATTCAGCAATAAAATTGGTCTGTAAAGAATAAACTTACTTACTTACTCACTTAATTATAAACTGCGTGTTTGTTGTGTAGCTGTGAAGAGTTTAGTAGGCGCATAGGTCACATCTGACGAGTCCGTTATTGTCGCAATTAGTGCAGCGAAGAGCGCAGAAGTGTTCGGTGAACGTATTTCTGCGAGAGGACTTCTTGCTGCCTCTGCAACTCGGGCACGGAACGTAACAATAGCCGCCGCACTTGCAACAACTGGTCGCCAAACTCCGCACTTTCTGCAAGCATACACACATATTACAAACTGACGACTTGTTAGAACCAGCGTAGAGGTGCAGAAGTTGAGACAGACAGACAGACAGACAGACAGACAGACAGACAGACAGACAGGGAGAAATAGAGCGAGAGAGGGACAGAGAGAGAGACACACACACAGACAGACAGGGAGAGAAAGAGAGACAGAGTCAGTCAGATAGACAAACAGGCAGACAGACTTCGCAGAGAGACCTACATACACAAATTACACAATTCAGTTTGACAGACTGAGCAAAATTGGCATGGCCGTATACTTTTAACTTCGCCGTATGTTTAGAGCTGTTCAATGTGTATTTTTAAATAGGCGAATCCCGCATAATATTCAACCTTTGATTCGGACCTATAGCAAGAAATCTATATATAGCATAGATCATAGATGAATGGCAACTTGTTGAAATATCGTATATCCGTGTGCACTCTTATCCACAGATGTCGCCCCGCTTCGATTTTTATTTCTGATATTAAATATGGTGTTTTAAATCTCCACGGGCAATTTTTAACCTCGCAAACATAATTATTCGTCGATTTGCCTTCATAAAGAAAATTAACTATTACCTGCGTGCATTTGTTCTGAACTCCCAATTATCGCCCAAAAGCCAGTCACAAAATTATGACACTAAATAAGGAGTTTCCAGTTTGATGCGTATTCTAGGTCCTTGAGCCTACGTGTTGCTCAGCCAATACCTACCTTTACATTTTTAAACATCTTTCTAAGTATTCCAGTTTCGTTAAGATGTTCAATTTCCTCTGGTCCCTGTAAAATGAAACGATCATCGTCAAAACATACTCGAAGAAACTGCAGAAGAGCATTCCCTTAAGCTAGCCCTGAGTCAGCCATTGGTATGAAGTGTTAACGACTTCTTTTTCTTAGCCTTGGCATAAGAGGGCGGGTGTCCAATCCTCTCCATCACCGTCTCATCTTCCCACCGACAGTGTACGGTCAGTGTACTCATTATAGCTGAGTTAGCTAAGGGCCCAGGTGGAGCAGAAATCTCGAACAAAATTTCTGCCTTGGCGGGGATCTGAACCCTCGACCTCTGGATTGACAGTCCAGCACGCTAACCACTATAGGCTATCGACCACCCCAAACATAGTCAACCGCTGTATAAATAACAGTCATTTACGGTAAATTATTGGAAATAGGCCTATTGAAAATTTCCTGTGGGACTTGCAATGCACTGTATTTGCTACACTTCATCATTGTAACAAACGCATACAATACAATACAATACAATACAATGTTTCTGGCTGCCCACCATCAATGTGCACTTGTCAACTTTGTAAGAAGGGCATTATCAAATTACAGTTGGATACCTGAGGAGGGCGACGATAATCATCTTTGACATGACACAGCGTCGTTAAATGGAAAACTATGTCATCGTTAATTGGTTAATCACTATGAGAACTATATGAATGTTAAGCAAATAGCCTAAGTAAGCAACCTTTATTAGCGTGAGACAAATGGCCATACTTTATAAGAACAATGCATACAATAGTGAAAAAGTAGCAAAAACAGATGCAATATTATAAACAAACATGAAATACAACGCTCTCCTTGTACACCTTTAAAACACCATCACCTGATGCTACATATTTGTAAAATAATTTTCACTGGCTAACTAACTGCTCGTCAATCACTTTTATGACTCGCGAGACGATATCGTTAAGTATAAAATACGCTTTGGTTGTACACCTTTAAAATGCTGTCATCAGATTCTATAATATTCGACAACCGCGTGTACACGTCAGCTAGATTCGATGTACCCTTAAATTTTCCTATACTGACATCAACGGTCTTTTGTGCCATAAGATATCAAATAGTAAAACAGTTGGATCCAGTCGCCAGTTTGATGTCCAGCCATTGCTGTTCCGTCTCCTTGGAACAAACTCCCGCACATATTACGACAAATGTCTGTTCCATCCTTCGAACTAAACAAATCCTCACCTCTTGCTATCTCTGCACAGGTCTTTCACTCAAAACTAAAAGCACTCCTCTTTCACAAATCCTATATCCTATCCCGATTCATCCTCTTCCGCTCCCTCCCTCGCCATTTAAATTCGAAACACCACCCACCTTAGCCGTCTGACTGTCTGCCTGCCTGACCCCTTTGGACCTGGACCTGGAACCGATTTTTACCAACCTGCCTAAGACGTAAGCGTTTTGACTAAGCGCCTGTGGCTAAGATGGTTCCCGCGACTACGCCTTTTTGAAATTACGATCCAGTTTCAACTCCCACCAGTTATGGTACATGTTTCGTTCATTCTCACCCCTAAGCTGAATCCTCCAGCAAACGTCTGCGGCAGTTCCAAGTGTTCGTTTCCCAGTCTCTCGACGAGCTCCCTCTGAAAGTCCTTGGACAGCGAGACGTCCCTCTCCTCGAACTGGATCATGTGGTTCTGGAGGATCTTCTTGACGGCCTGGCATCTCTCGTGCGTTTCCCGGATGACCATGACGCTCGTCGTGTACAGAACCACCCTCCCTTTCTCCAGCAGCCGATAATTCTGCAAAAGAACGTAACAAAAGGTTTAATCACAGAGCATAATTATCATGACATCAAAAATAAAAAATGCTTATAAGCGAAATTCTACTTGCAGTTTGTAAGTATAAATCATAAACTCCAAATTCTAAAGACCTACTCGATAGCCAAGCGCAGGGCACCAGATTATTCACGAGCGCTGAGTCGAGTCATAGGGGTTGTCCAAAAATGTCTAGCTGCAGCATTTAAGACGGATTGCACAGGAGACAGCCGAACATTAGGGAGCCCAAAAGAGAATTGCAATAGTCAATGCGCGTAGATACAAAGGCATGCACCATGGTCGTGCACCATGGAATAAGCAGAACACTCGTGTATTATGCATTGCAAAACTGAACTTTAACTATGCTCTTTACTAATATCTGTTTAATATTTAATAGGCCTAATAGCATAACAGTAATAATGATAATAAATTAATAATAATAAAAACTCACGAGGTTTAGCCACCCGCATATTTCATTACTCCAAAACTTACTAGCCCCGAGGGATATGTACCTATACACGAATATTTACCTTGGGAATAAAAAAAACATAATATTACAACATTATGTGTAAAAATGTGTAAAAATAAATAACATCACACCATTTTTATAAGAGTATGCAACCTATGTGCATCGTGACTTGCCTTGCAGTTGTCTTGATTTTCGTCAAAGACAGCAATCCCGACCTTGACCTTGTTCCTCATTCCTCTGACTGTCCCTCGGCTGCTCACAATCGGCGTCTCGTCCTCGTCGACGTCCGGATCGAATGCCCCGAGTGGCCTGAACAGAACCACGTCAAGGCCAGACAAGTTCTCATCGTATTCACTGACCCAGCCTCGACTCAACGATCTTATTTCAACAGGCGCCGTACTTGCCCCGTTTCCTGCGATTTTACAACTGTTTCCGCCTTCTGAACACACTGAAAGGCTTCCACTCGAGTCTCCGCTGCCGCGACGATGGCGCACATACCCTTTAGAGTAATCGCTGGTGCATACATCTTGTTGTTGAGCAGACGAAACGCAGTAAACTCCCCTATTATTGCCGGGTTCTTTGTTTTCGCTTAACAAATTGTACGGACTGGGTCTTGAGACGCTTTGAGAGATAGAATCGGAATTCAAGTGTTCAGAAAGCGATTTTGAACGACGATTAAGGCATGCGACTTGAGAACAGTCGACCCGTAAGTGTTCCAGGCTAGCGGGTATAGACGTTGCCCCGTGACTGTTAAGATGGCGTCCATTGGGGCGTTGGCTACTTCCCGAACTCGGTTTTCGTTCCGGCGTGGCATTCTCGTAGACAGCAGAAAAATTCGAGTCGAAAGAATAATCTCCGTTCGTAACGAACTGTTTATTTCGAGAAATCGCAAGATCTGATATTTGTTCTATTTCTGGGCGCCTTCTCGCCTCGTCGTAATCTCGCGCAGTTCTCGAAAGTTCGGAGGGAGTGAAGTCGCCATCTCTTGACTCTTGTTTAACTCCAATAGGGGAAAGAGATCGGGTCGTCGGCGAGTTTTCTTCGATGGCGTTCAACAGAGAGACCATCGTGCGGTATTTGGCCCTGGTCCTTGGCAGAGCTTGACGGTTGGAGGTCTCCGATGGGTTGGGCTGTTCTATCGGGTCGTCCCACGGAACAGCGAGACTTGTTGGGGAGTCCGTTGGGTCGCTTGCGTCCATTCTAATGATAGTTGGCGCTCTATCAGGCTTCATTCGAGTTCCACCCTTCACACAATACAAAATTGGTTATAAAGGTTGTTTGACACCGACAGGCTTGGTTCTTCATTGATTGATTGATTAATTGATTACACTACACTACAAAGGTTAGTTTAACAAGATTGCATTGGCTTAGGCTATGTAAAGAATCGCAGATTTAGCCTAGTTGCATTATATGCATATATCTGGACGCTTATGTACAGTGCTTTTTTTCTAGAAAAAAAGGTTCCGGAACGCAACAATAGGTTCCGGAACGCAACAATTATGGGCGGACTAAAATCACGAGAAAAACGGGGTTGGGGGTTAGGAGGGGTCTCAGTAAACACTGAAAACAGTTAAGAAACACTTAAACTAAATTAAAATAACTAAATTATTATTTTTATTATTAAAATAAGAAAATTATTTTTTAGTAGCTGAAAAAGGTGCCGGAACGCCGTTCCGGCTGAAAAAAAGCCCTGCTTATGTAGCACAATCCCCGTGGTCTGTTGACTTCCTCTTGAACACTTACAACAGACTACACCTTGTTTTCATGTAGCATAGC
Source organism: Allolobophora icterica (assembly GCA_963556255.1). NCBI lineage: Eukaryota > Metazoa > Annelida > Clitellata > Crassiclitellata > Lumbricidae > Allolobophora > Allolobophora icterica. The sequence goes on along the minus strand of OY744611.1, from coordinate 52,147,804 downwards.
ATTGTGTGTTCTTGGAGAGGCTCTGGCACTGTCCGTACGCGAGGATCTTAGTTGATGTGTCACCCATTCAAACGGGCCTCGGTATTGTAATAGCGCTATATAAGTGGCTTGGCCACAGAGGGGATCTATGGAAAGATCTAGGAAGAAGACTAGTTGGATTCGGACTGGCACGAGGAATGGTTGCACATTTAGACTGTTTAATAAACGTGTTTCAAACTATTACATTGGCGACGAAGATAATTTGGAAAACGCGGAAAATAAATCGCTTACGAGTTCCAGACGAAACAAAACGGGCATGGGTGAGTATTTTACCAGCGGGTATAAACGATACCAAACATGAAAATGATGATACCTTAGACCATAACAATCAAAACGCACCTATTCCCAACTCGCGCTGACGATCCGGCGATTTTCTAGAAATTTTTGAAATTCTGTAGAAACCCATGTTAAAAGTCGATATCGCCATATTTACGTAGAACATATATCACTCGGGTTCACATTACTTTACGGAAGGACTGTATTGCGGACTCTGGAATGATATATGTTCTACGTAAATATGGCGATATCGACTTTTAACATGGGTTTCTACAGAATTTCAAAAATTTCTAGAAAATCGCCGGATCGTCAGCGCGAGTTGGGAATAGGTGCGTTTTGATTGTTATGGTCTAAGGTATCATCATTTTCATGTTTATACCCGCTGGTAAAATACTCACCCATGCCACAAAACGTATTGCGAAACGCAACATTCGTTCTAATTCGACGCTTACATTCGCACAAGTACGCACGTGCTCAGAGCTAAAATGGCCGACAACCTGCCTCCATTCCCAGCCTTCGAACCTTCGCCTGAAGCTGGTGATGTCGCTGTCCGCTGGAAGAAGTGGGTTGGACGATTTCGCAACCTGTTAGTTGCTATCAACATTACTGACGATGCACGACAGAAAGCGCTTCTTCTCCACTATGCAGGCGAACATGTGAGTGACATTTTTAACACACTATCAATGTCCAGCCCCAACGAAGACGAATCCATGACAGATAGAGCCATAAACGCGCTGACCTCATTCTTCGCCCCTAAACAGAACACGGAATTTGCGGTTTTTCAATTTCGTCAGGCAAAGCAGAACCAAACGGAAGACATTGCATCATATTTAACACGACTTCGCCAGCTAGCCATCACGTGCGACTTCAGCAACGCGAACCGCGAGCTGAAAAGCCAGCTCATCCAGGGCTGCTGGTCGAATCGCCTTCGTCGGAAGGCATTGACTGACCCCACGCTTACCCTGGACCAGCTATTTGACGTGGCTCATGCGGCTGAACTTGCTGACATTCAATCTTCTGCGATGACAAGTGAGCCTGCAACAGAGTCAGTCAGACAGATTAAAGCAAATAATCAGACCTTCAAGAAAACTTTGGCACATCATGACGAGTCCAAAAGAAATGCAACATGTCGCAACTGCGGGAAAGCTTGGCCACACACAGGTGGTCGAGAACACTGTCCAGCCTTTGGCCAAACCTGCAGGGGTTGCGGGAAGCTGGGACATTTTTTATCTGTGTGTCGCAGCTCTGGCCACTCTTGGCACCCAGATGATGGTCGTAGACCAAGAGTTAATTGGATTGCTCCAAATAACCCCAGCTCTGAATCAGAAACCGAGTATGTGCATGCAATCACCACACAGGCATGCCACCACGATGCACCCACTTTTGTTGTCACACTGGACGGTACACCCCTCAAACTCACAGCAGATTCGGGAGCAAGCGTGAATATCCTTGACGAGAAAGATTTTCGCAAACTTCATCCCAAGCAAAGACTCAGACCAACCACTACCAAAATAATGTCATACAACGGCTCAACACCACTCCCAGTGCTCGGCAAACTCACCATGCTGGCTGAACATGACTCCAAACGAGCATACACAGACTTCTTTGTCATCGCTGGCTGCAGTGGCTCACTTCTGAGCTGGGTGACGTCTACCCAGCTACACCTCATTAATGCTGAAGAACATGTAAATTCCTTCACAAGTCCTGCTGTTCCAAAGGCCATCACATTGGAAGAAGTACAGACAGAAATGAAACGTGATGTCACCCTGCAGGCTGTTAAATCAGCGATACAGTCTGGTCGGTGGACCCACCAGTCGCAAGAAAACAGCTTTGACTCGATTGCATATGATGCCTTTGCCAAGGTCAAATCTGCCCTGACCCTTGACTCTTACAACGACGTCATTTTACATCACAACCATTTAGTAATACCGCAGTGCCTTCAGGAACGCTCGGTGCGGTTGGCTCATGAAGGACACCAAGGAATTTCCAAGACAAAAGCCCTGGTGAGAGACAAAATCTGGTTTCCAGGCATCGAAAAAATGGTCGAGACCCAAGTGCGGTCTTGTCTTCGTTGTGCTGCCGTCATGCCAATGGACAACTGTGAACAGCTGATGTCTGCACTGCCATCAGGTCCATGGCACCATGTCAGCATTGACTTTGCTACCATCCAAGGCCACTGTCTGATGGTCATGTACGACGAATATTCCAGATTTTCGGTGGTTGATATAATCTCATCCCTTACGGCGACAACTGTCATTCCGAGAATTGATAAGATCTTCTCAGAATATGGTATACCAAAGACGCTCAAATCAGACAACAGGCCACCTTTCAGTGGCAAAGCATTTGAGCTGTTCAGTTCCAATCTGGGCTTTCAGCATTGCAAAACTACACCCTCTTGGCCTCGAGCTAATGATGACGTTGAAGAGTTTACAAGAACAGCTAAACATGTAGTACATACAGCCTACATGGAGAACAAGAACTGGAAGCAAGAACTATACTGCTTTCTTCGCAATTATCGGGCTACCCCACATTCAACGACTGGGGTCGCACCAGCAACGTTGTTGTTTGGCCGTCCCATGGCTGTGAAACTGCCACAGCTGAGGGTGGAGGAAAATGATGATGACCTGCATTACCACGACGCTCATCCGAAAGCTGCCATGAAGGAAAATGATGATGACCTTCATTACCACGACGCTCATCAGAAAGCTGCCATGAAGGTGAATACTGATTGTGAATCTCACACAGAACTCTCAACCATGGCCGTTGGTGATTCGGCTCTGATGAAACCAACACACACACACTCCAAGAGCAACACTCCTTTCAAACCACCGCCACATGAAGTTGTCAGTAGAAAAGGCTCAATGATCACGGTGAGGAGGGGAGAGGAAAAAGTAATTCACAACTCATCGTTCTTCAAACCAGTGAATGCAAAAGTTGTCCATGGCAACCCAGTCAACGCTGAACAGGAACTCGAAGCACCTGTCGAGCCCTTCAACCCAGTGCAACAACCAACTGTGGAACCAATCTCGACTAGAGTGGATGACAGTGGAGGCAATCCCAGTCCCCACACGAGTCTCGATGCTCCAGCAGAGGAATCTAGCCAAAGGACTCTGCCTAGACGATCCAACCGTAAGAAGAAAAGGATTCGCAATGGTTGAAGGACTTTGTCAGGGCAGAATAATCCCTGTCTAGTTACTCACTTGGTGTGGTTGTCTACCCACACACAAGATGTGCAAAATGGCACAACTTTGTTCACATAGGCTTTAAAGATGTTCTTTAAAATGTTCTTTAAAATTTTCTTTATAATATGGCACAACTAAGTTCATATAGGCGTTAAAGATGTTCTTTAATATGGCACAACTATGTTCATATAGGCGTTAAAGATGTTCTTTAAAATGTTCTTTATAATCAAGATGGGGAGGGATGTAATAGCGCTATATAAGTGGCTTGGCCACAGAGGGGATCTATGGAAAGATCTAGGAAGAAGACTAGTTGGATTCGGACTGGCACGAGGAATGGTTGCACATTTAGACTGTTTAATAAACGTGTTTCAAACTATTACAGGTATCGAAGGACTCCACCCGATGTAGGCCTACTCGTTTCAAAATGGGCTTATGGGCAGGGTCGAGGCCATGCGGTCGCTCTAGCACGGTTCGTACACGGGGACCTAAAGGGCGAATATTGCACCCAAAAAGGGCATTGGTGGTGAAAAATTAGCAGGTTCAAGGCCATATACAGGCGTAATAAAAAAAACGTGTATTTACATTTACGTCACGATTGTTGTAGGCCCTAGTTAATGGCGTTCTCGTGTATACGGATCTTGGCATCAGCGCTAATACTCTCATTTATATTCATAGCTCTGGCCATCACCCTCAGTACTGTTGGCTTCGGGCGCCTACTGCCTGCAGTCGATGGGAAGACCGAAAGACATGTCTACACACCGACGGACTGCAGGCGCAGGGCTAAAATCAGTCGTCGATCGATAATCCAATCATGTCTGGTTTGATTTGTTCACTCATGCGTAACGTCATAACGTTTCGCATGAGTGAACAAATTGGGATGCTCGGCTGACGGGAAGACTTGTATGGCTCTGCCCAGTGTGGGAATTGTAGAAAAGAGACTGGGGCGGGGTTGAAAATTTTATCCGTATTTTGCAAACTGATGTCAACGAAATTTGAAAGCAGCTGATTTCAACGCTAGCAGTTTTGCAAGTCAGACTCGAATCAAAATCAATATCATTGTCGAGAAAATTCAAAAATGCATAGGGCCTACATGATACCTATACCTACGTTCCTCCTCCATGAATTTATGGACGTCCTCCTTCCTTTTGTGACCGTCCTCTGCAACCGCTCTCTTCAAGAAGCTGTTCTTCCGTCGTCGCAAAAAAGATCCATCCTTGTTCCTGTTCTTAAACGAGATGGACTCGACCTGACTGTTCCAATTAACTTTAGGCCAATTGCGAATGTGTCATTTCTATCTAAAATCATAGAGAAGATAGTAGCTCTTCAGCTTACCACTTATCTTGATAGGAATAATCTGCTCCCAACCTTCCAGTCGGGGTTTCGTAAGGGTCACTCCACGGAAACCCTATTGGTACGCCTTCTCTCAGAAATTTATGGGGCGATAGATAGGTCAGAGGTCACCCTCCTAGCTTTGTTAGATGTCAGTGCCGCGTTCGACACTGTCGATCACGACATTCTTCTTGGACGGCTTTCTATCTCATTTGGTCTTTCTGGTGGTTTTCTTGGTTGGCTTAGCTCCTTCCTGCGAGACCGTTCCTTCTCTGTAGTCTATGGGGCCACTAAGTCTGCATGGGTTCCTGCCCCGTATGGCTTGCCCCAGGGTTCCGTCCTGGGTCCACTCTTATACATAATTTATACTGCTGACCTTGGTCCCCTCCTGGCGGCAAGTGCAGTCCTGAGTCAGTCGTACGCGGATGACTTGCAGGCCTATCTGCACTGTCCTGCCTCAGCAGCCATAACCGCGGTCCGTACCATGACCCGCGCTATCAAGGTCCTGGAGGACTGGATGTCTTCCAACCGTTTGTGTCTGAATCCTGCTAAGACCCAGCTAATCTGGTTCGGCACACGCCAGCAGCTTGCCAAGATTGACTTGGAGGCTCTGGCCCTGGAGTTTCCATTGCTCACTTTCTCATCTTCGGTCCGAGACCTTGGTGTCATACTGGACCAAGAGCTGACCTTTACGCAACACATAAACCTGCTTTGCCGTAACTGCTACTATCAGCTGCGCCAGCTTAGAGTAGTCTCTCGCTCTCTAACCTCCACTGCTGCTTCCACGCTTGTCCACTCATTTGTTGTATCTCGCCTTGACTATTGCAGTACTCTCTACCTTGGTCTCCCAGCGGCTCGGATTGGGTGCTTGGACCGGGTATTGCGCGCAGCGGCGCGCCTTATTGGTCGCATCCCGAGATTTGGCCATGTCACCGAGTACATGCGGGATGTTTTGCATTGGCTTCCTATCCCGCAGCGTATTGCCTATCGGGTCTCTGCCCTAGTGTGGCGCTGCCTTGTGGGTGAGGCCCCTGTGTATTTGCGAGAGCATTGCCGCTCCACCCTGAACATCCAGCGCCGTGGTTCCCTGCGCTCTTCTAAGCAGGCTGAGCTTCTAGTTCCCCGCTCACGGACCGCCCTTAGGCAGCGCCGTGATTTTTCCATCGCTGGCCCTGCAATCTGGAATGGGCTCCCAGTAGCGCTTCGCTTGGTCCCAAGCACCCATTCCGCCACATTTTATTCAAATCTCAAGACTGTGCTCTTCAGCCGGGGTTGGGTCGGGAGTGCTTCTGAGTAGATAGCCTTGAAGAGGCGCTATATAAATTTTCCATATGAATGAATGAATGAATGATACACCATGGAAATTTCTTCTCTTTGTCAGAGACTCATAGTCAAATAATGCTAAATTAGGCTATACTAGCACAAATGAGGGAGTTGGAAACGACCCCTGGGGGTGGGCAATGAAGACTTAACTGGGGGTCCTAAGAAAGACTGGGGGTTGAACCCCAACCCCTCCGACAATTCCCAACCTGGCTGTGCAGCTATAGAAGAGCGTCAGTTTAGAATACAACTTGCCCTACCTTATATAGGCTGGTCTTTCGATTGGCCTATGATCATGCGGTTGGGGGTTTGACTCGTACTCAATGCATAGGCCTATTTTAAGGAATTTAGACTACTGGGACAAAATCAGCCATGGGTCTAGTTCATTACCTTTTTTAGGAATTCATCTCCACAAGCTTACAAACTTTATCACTTTTCTACGAATTCATCTAAAAAAAGTTGATGACTTTTTTAGTCATTACCTTCTTTTTACAACTTCTTTCGTGTCTCCCAACAATAATGTGTTTCAACAATAATGTCACTACCTTTTTTAAGGAATTCGTCTAGATAATTTATTACCTTTTTTTAGAAATTCTTCCCCAAAAAATGTTGAAGACCTATTTTTGGGAATTTCATGACAATGCGGTTTACTAATTCAGATTTTACTACTGGGGCAAATCTTAAAACTCTTGCAACATTTGTCCCACTAGTTTTACTGTATACATAGCCTACATTGCGTGGGACAAATCAGCCTAACTAGGCTACTGGGACAAATCCTAAGACTACTGGGACATTTGTCCCACTAGTTATACAGTTAAAATATGCCCTGGTGTGACCAGAGGCGTAGCTAGGGGGGAGCAGAGGGAGCGGCCGCTCCCCCTGAGACCATTTTCCAAGATGTGGGGCCTTTTCACAGTTTATTCCAATCGTTCAAAATTTATTCCAATCGTTCGAACGACATAATTTGTTTTCTGGAACTCTAGAAAGTATCGGTAAAATTGTGTCTAGCAGTTTACCTCGTCTTTCAACATTAAAAGAAGAACATTAGGCCCTAATTGCAATCGTATAAAATCTTTCGCGTTAGCTCTAAAAGTAGCCTACTTTGCGATACCAGATGGGCATTCAGAATCTTGCAGAATTTATCATCACTAATAGCCTATAGTTGCCCTGCATAGAATCTGATCGTGGATGGTGAGATTAAAAGCTGCACTACGAAACAGTTGGCTGAGGCGAAGGGTATGCTTGTAACACCTGTTACGTTCGAATTCTTAGTTCTTCTAATATTCTGGAAAAAAGTGCTAGAGAAGGCTTTCAGTTTATCCAGATATCTACAGAGAAATAGCATTGATTTGATAACAGCTTTTCATTTGAATCACAGAGGCGCGTTTACAGAAAACTGGGCCCTAGGCGCAAACATTTTTGGGGCCCCTCTGAACTTGTAGACTAAGAGTCTGAGACTCCGGTGGTGTTTAGCCAATCATGTGCAAAACCCACGAAGTTGAACTTACCTCGTCTTTCGTCTGAAGTCGTTTTGTGAGTGTTATTGACACTCACTGTAAAATATGATTAGTTATAGAACTTATTTTCAAGGAATTTGAAGTTATTTGACTTAATGATTTGATCAACAACAAAAAACTGACATCGGGTGTTTAGTTGTATAAACAATCAATGCGAAATAGGCCCTACTCATTTTTACTTCTGGAATAATTTGAGCTCTTAAATTGTCCCCATGGATTGTTATGTAAAGTTCTGGCAGATTGGCAAATTGTATTGGATAATTCTATAATTTGAAAAATGTTTTCCATCGTTTGGGGGCCCTCCGAGATTTGGGGGCCCTAGGCGCGCTCCTAGTTCGCCTACGTGTAAACGCGCATCTGTTGATTCAACTATTTGAAAACGATATTAAAAATATGCGAAATGAATTTAAATCTGAGTTTCAACGTATTGAGAATGAAGCAACTGAGCTGGCTCAAAAATGTGATATTATTGCTGACTATAAGCAACATAGTGTTTGAAAAAGAAAGAGATTCCACGAGGAAATGTCAGTGGATGATGTTATATCTGATTCATGGTTGAACCGTAAATAGTGTCACTAGATTGTGTCATAAATCTTCTCTTGACTATATACTGTTCCTCGCTCTTCTAGTCTTTTGACGTGCCTCAATCGAATGCAACGCTTTGCGGCGCGCCTTTATTTGGTCGAATATCAAAATTTGGCCAGGTCTCTGGTTATATGCTGGAGGTCCTGCATTGGCTCCAGCCAACTGTCAGCCAGCGTGTAGTATAAGGGCCGGTTGTTTCCCTGGTCTGGAGGCGCTTTCTGGGATGCGCTCCAGCTTATCTGCGGGTCCTTTGCCGCCCCATGCTGGGAGTTCAGGGTAGTCGCCACCAACGATCTTCGGGCAAAGGGGTTCTCATTGTGCCTTTGCCCACACAGCCACCATGCAGAACCGTGTTTTTCAGGGGTGGACCCGACGGCATGGAACGGGCTCTCCTTGGGATCTGCGCCTGTTCCCCAGAACTCCCTCTGATACGTTCTATATTCGAAACTGCTTGATTTACGATCGAAAGACAGTTCGCTAGTGAAATGGATTATGACGAAGTAATCGATAACTTTGCTAAAATGAAGCCTAGACGAAAAAGACTATTGTAATTGGTTTGTGTATTTTGGTAGTTGGGCCTTTTTTATGTGCTCGCTCCCCCTGGTGTTAAAACCTGGCTACGCCACTGGGTGTGACTCCGTGTATCTATCGACCCTGGGGCCCTGGGCAGAATTTTTACGCACGTGTGTAACGTGTCTGTCACAAAGCAGTAGAATTTGGTAGAAAGATAGGCAGGGAAGTAAATGATAAGTCCTGCGATGCACTGGCTTCCTGACCTGAAGGACTTGGAGATCCGTCCATTGCCGGCTCAAGGCCCTACGAGAAGTCCACTTTCCGTACTTTTCCTTACTTTACAATTCCTCATCTTGCACTGCTTCTTACATCACCTTCCTTACCTTACCCTATACCTCCCTTTACCTTGCCTTACATTACCGTTATCTTTCCTTCTCCCACCTTAATTTACCTCATACTTCCACACGTTACCCAATACCATTATTATCTTACCCAACCTTTCCTTATAGCTTATCTTACTTAGCCTTGCGTTACCTTCTCTAAGCTTTCCTAACCTACTCAGGTTACCTTACCCAGACTTAACAGCATCCACCAAAATCTAACAAATAAACAATATATAAATAAACAAAGCAATATATGTGTGCGTGAGCTGATTGCGTAATCCTGCAGGCTGGACCATTACCTAATGACCAAGCATCAGCCGATGGCGCTGAACAATAATATTGTAAGTGAATGACTTATTACAATTGCATTCAAGAGAAGCTAGGCCTACTCACGAGTGAGGATGCCTGTTGGTTCCCATGGTGGCTTATTTCAGATATATGAATCTCGATCTGGCTAGCACGGTCCGTTCACGGCGTTTACGAGGACCTTAAGAGGCGTGGCACCCATTCAAACGGACAGCGGTAGTGAAGAATCTCACCCGATCAAATTCATGAAAAAATTAGCAGGTTGGAGGCCATACGGTCCAGTGTTTAATCTAGACGTCTTTGGGGGGGGGAAATCACCCCCAGGATTGAAGTTTCCCCCCATAGCTCAGCAATATTGTAAGGTAGAGACATTTTGGGAGGGGGAATTCACCCCCCCCCAGAAACCTTGTCCCCCCCAGAACAAGGGGACTAGATTAAACACTGCACACGGTCGCTCTAGAACGGTCCGTACACGGGGACCTTAAGACTAAGAGGCGTGGCTCCCACTCAAAAGGGGAACGGGTGGTGAAGGGTCTGACCCGATCAATTCATTGAAAACTGAGCAGGGTCGATGCCATACGGTCGCTATAATAAAAACATATAAATTTTACATTTACTCACGTAATCTTCCGTCTTCTTAAATGCGTTAGCGATAACTACAGAATGTTGCTTGCAGAGTCTTGTTGCAAAAAGAAATACCTTCGCTACTCTAAGTCCCTAATCGTAATCGTAAACTCCAAATTCCAAAGCGCTACTCTATACTTAACCGCAGGGCACCAGCGTATTCACGAGCGCTGTGTCGCGTCAGAGATTTTTCGTAGGTATACACCGTGGACCTCTTAACTCATCGGCGTGTTATCAACAGCGCCGTGTAAACGCCGTCCACGCAGTTCCAGA